>JADLZK010010735.1:0-214964 GCA_015847255.1 Hyparrhenia diplandra | reverse complement strand
ATGAATCTAGAGTTGTGAAGTTTTTAAGGCTCCCATGTCTAATCACTCACAAGTTTGGCAGATATCATCGTCTTGAGACTTCATATTCCACACATCTAAACACAACATGTTTGGTTGCTCATCTTTTCTGAATTCAAGGTTGTCTGGACGCGACACAGACTCGTAACCTCTAATTATTAATCAAAGGAACATGATAGAATATGATGAAGCTTTCTTAGGACTTTCAGTATCACGCAGGTAAGCACAACTATGAGTTTATTAAATGACAGGTTGCTCCACTTTTTTCCAAGTCAAGGTCGTCTTACCTTTACACGACGGAGACGGCAATCTAGCTATCACTATCACCCACGTCGATCACTAATTTCAGATTATCTTGAATATATTGAGATTGATATAAGGTCAGCACATGTCTTGTTTCAAGAGAACAACACACTTAATACCCAAATACTAATAGTTAGCCACAAATACGATCGAGTCAGAAAAGGCATGTCATGTTCCATGTAACTGAGGTACAGCAGCAGTTAAACATGCATGGCTAGTCAGTTATTCTATTTTTATTTTCAGTTTCATATACAATAAGTACAGTACTTGTCAAGGGGGCCCCCTCACCTCACTAATTTCCATGAACAACTAAAATCTTTTGTGTATTTGAAAAAACCACATGAACGATGAAAATGTACACATCAGACATAAAGACAGTAGGGCTTTGTCAATTAATCAGCAAAGTAATCACTGATATTTTTCTCACATTCAGGTTGATTCTGCTCCATTTGATTCTTCAGATAAGTAGCTGCAAAGTCATCAGAAAACTGAATATGAATACAAAAATTTAAAGAAATAAACAAGTCCAATTTGTAAATGATAGACATGCCCGTAGATTGAATGTGCCAGCAACGGCGAGAGTCTGGTTTGACAATGGGAGAGCCGAGGTATTTCTGTATTAGTATTGCTCACTCATAAAAGTCACAAGTCAACAACGGAGGACATTTGAGGTATTTCCTCGAAATATATATGGATCGTTAGTGTTATGTATGCCCAGTGACATCTTTGCACGCACCAAAACACAGCAATGGCGATCCACATGCAAGCCACATGGCCCATCCTCTAGCGTCCCCAAAATATAACTTAGCCTTCTCCATCATACTGTAATCTGCCGCTTTATATCCGACTTTGTACATTGGTTCTGTCTCGTTAAAACAAATGTTCCCGTATTCTCCACCCCAATTGCCAGCCCTGAAAAAGCAAAAATGCATACGTATCACTTTCATGTTTCATGGAGATGGTGTTCTAGTATGTCATTATTTGTGTTAACACTTGCTGATACAACTTTGTGTCATTGTGTGCCTTGTACAGCTTTTTTATTTTATTAATATAAAAACTTACAGTGGGGGGCTTTCCCCATGCTGCCCTATTTTTTTTAGGTCTATTACCATGAATGTGTAGGTGATGATCCTGCGAAGAAGATTCTAGTCTTGTTCTTGTCAATATTCTCTCCAAGCCATTCAGTCAGTTACTTGAGAGCTATCTCCAAACCATCTATCATTTCCACTTCGTTTGACCTTGCGTCACCATCCTCAAATGAACCATACCTTCCCATACAAAATATGCTCCTCATACTCATTGCCTTCAAAAACTTTTCTTTGCTTGTATTTGATAAGTTTTGAACTTTTCTTTTTACATAATGGATAAGTTCTCAACTATTTCAAAGTGGCAATGTAAAGATGAGGTTGTGTGACCTTACATAACCTTACTTAGATATGAGTAGGAAGTAAAGGAATGAACTTACATAACCTTCATCCTCATGTCAGCCTTATACTTCATCCACCACACATAAGAACTGAAGATTATGATGTCAGCATCTCTCCAAGCGCTAGCATGCTTCTCAATCCTGTCTGCCCATATGATCTTGTTCTTGTACTCCAACTGGTGGACAGTAGGGTGATCACCATTGGACTCCAACAGCAGTGGTGACCAGTAGAAGTCAATGGTTGCATTGTATTCCTAAAATGGTAGATTAATAGTGTTTTATAATATGCTAATCCAAATTTTTGGTTTAGGTTTATCAAGGAGAACATACCGATGCCCTGAACGATTGGAGTGAGCCATTGGTGCTGTGCATCTTGTGTCTAGCGTCAGGTATAGAGGCCTCCACCATGCACACCAGGGAAACCCATTGGTTCCTATTGAGAGAGTCACCCACGAACACCAACCTCTTGTTCCCTCAGCTTTTCAAGTAGTTTGATGGCATCAAATCTGTTTAAACCCAAATCCAGGTGATATGTCATAAATACCATGCACCATATAATTTTTTTTTTTAAAAAAAAAAAACTTTAGATGCACTCTATAATTTGGTCAATGACTGGATTTTTATGCTTGATTTGATCCCCTTCTAGACTTCCAGGGTTACCAAATGTAATTAATCACAAAATAAGAAGAGATGTAGTTTTCCTTTCAAAAAAAGCAGCAGTTTTCCTCGTCTTTGGTCTTTCACTGCCAATTAGTATCCTTATGTGATGGCCAGCTAAAGTATGTTCATGGTAGTTGGTTTCTGGTTGACCACCCAGTTATCCACCGCAAATAGACAAAAATTACAATCTTAACTAGCACAGTTTTTCTTGAAAGAAATAACCATTACAGGGTTTTCCCTCTGCAATACTATTCTTTGTTTTCTGTTCCAGTTACAGAGCATCTGAACGTTTATCTGCTTCAACAAAAAAAGGGTTACTACTTAAAAATCCTGACACTGACACAGCTTCTTGTTCTAGTTCTGCAACTTTTGATTTGGTGGAACTTTTGGATTCAGAAGAATAAAATTGAGTTAGAAATACTCTACTAGAAAAGTTTATGATTATCATACCTTGGAAGGTCGCATCCATGAGGCTGCCATCACCACTGCTGGTACATGACATCCTTCCTGCCATATTTGTCACAAGCAACCTCGGGGAACATGAAGGTGCACTCGAGTCTCGAGTCCAGAGTACAATGGCCGGGACACGTTATCGTAGACTTACTGTCCTGTGGACCAATTGCACTCTTGCAACTTCATATTCCACACATCTAAACACAAAATATTTGGTTGCTCATCTTTTCTCAAGTCAGGGTCGACTGGACGCGACACAAACTATGAGTTTATGAAATGCCTGGTTGCTCCACTTTTTCCAAGTCATGGTCGTCTGTACCTGTACGCGACGGAGACGGCAATCTAGCTACCTATCACTATTACCCACGTCGATCACTAATCTTAATATCAAATATATCCTGAATATACTGAGATTGATATAAAGTCAGCACATGTGTCTTGTTTCAAGAGAACAACACACTTTAATTATACCCAAATAATAGTTAGCCACAAATACGAGGTACAGCAGTTAAACATTTTATTTTTGGTTTCACATTTTATTTTTTGGTTTCTATATACAATAAGTACTCCATCAGATTACAAATTACAAGTCTTTTCACCATTTTTGGTTTATCCATTTAGTTATGTATCTAGACATATTATCATATCTAGATACATAACTGAATGAATGAACCAAAAAGGTAAAAAAACAATTTATAATTTGGAGCGGAGAGAGTACTTATCAAGGGCAACCCTCACCTCACTAATTTCCACCTATGTAGATAGATAAAAATGTGTGCACATCATAAAAGTAGTTGTCAATCAGTGTAATCACTCTATTTTTCTACTCAAGGTTGCTTCTAGTCTTTGATTCTTCGGATAAGCAGCTGCAAATTCATCAGAAAACTGAATAACAAATACGAGATTAGAAATAAACAAGTCCAATGTGTAAATGATAGACCTGCCCGTAGATAGAATATGCCAGCGGCGGCTAGGAGCACGGCACAGAGAAAGCCGGCTGTATTAGTATTGCTCACTCATACAATACAAGTCACAAACAAGTCAACAATGGGGGACATTTTTTTTTTTTGAAGGTCAACAACAGAGGACACTATATATGGAATATGGATCATTAATGTGTATGCCTAGTAATATCTTTGCACGCACCAAAACACAGCAATGGCGATCCGCATGGAAGCCACCACACCGCTCCTCAAGAAACTCGCCTGCTTGTTCGTGGTTTGCTGCCAGCTGCTTTTCGTCCAAGAGCACGCAGCTGGCTATGGTGACAGCATCTCGCTGCAGGATCAGCGGATGGCCCTTCTTCACTGGAAATCAACTCTCCAGTTCCAAAGCTCACCGATGAGCTCTTGGAACAACCACACCAGCCCATGCAAGCATTGGGCTGGCATCATGTGCAGCCGTGTACGCCATGGTGGCCGTCTGCCATGGGCTGTGACCAACATCTCCCCTGCCAACCGCCGGAATCGTCCATGGCCGGCTTGATGGTCTCAACTTCTCGGCTCTCCCCTTCCTCGCCTACATTGACCTCAGTGGCAACGGTCTCCATGAGACCATCCCCCTGGGAGCATCAGCTCGTTGCCAGCACTGTCCTACCTTGATCTCAGCAACAACAATCTTACTGGCCAAGTGCCATATGAGATTGGTGGTTTGCAGTCTCTGGCTGTGCTGGCGCTCTACTCCAACAACCTCACAGGTCACATCCCTGAATCTCTATGTAATCTGACAAGGCTAACTCAGCTTGTGCTTCATCAAAACATGTTCTCGGGTCGTATCCCGACAGAAATAGGAAGGCTCGTCAACCTAGAACACCTGCAGCTAAGCAACAACCTGTTAAGCCATGAGATACCAAGAAGTGTGGGGAACTTAACAAAACTGGCCATTTTGTCTCTGGATGGTAACCAGCTGTCAGGGCATATACCATTTGAGATTACTGACCTATCCAATCTTACCGCTGGATATCTCCAGCAACAACCTCGCAGGATCCATCCCAACAGACATCGGAAGACTTTCCAACCTGCAAAACCTTTACATAAACTTCAATACCTTGATAAGTGGTGAGATACCCACAAGCCTTGGGAACTTGACAGAGTTACAAAGTTTGGAGCTCTGCGGCAACCAATTGTCAGGCCCTGTGCCTTCAGAGCTAGGCAAGCTCCTCAACTTGAAAGATCTTGAGCTCTTCTCCAATAATCTCACCTCTCAAATCCCGCTATCACTAACCAACCTCACAATGCTAAACACATTCTATCTGCATCGCAATGAAATGACAGGGCCATTTCCCAACGAATTTGGCAATCTAGTAAATCTCATGGAGTTCACTTTGGCCAAGAACAAATTCCATGGCTCCATTCCCCCAAGCATAGGAAATCTTACAAATCTACAAAACGTAGACATTAGCGATAACCAGCTAACCAATTCCATACCCCCTGGACTATGCAATCTTGTTAATCTCCGGTATTTCCTCATGTTCACCAACAATATTTCTGGCCCCATTCCTCCCTGCATAGTAAACTTCACAGGCCTACTAGAGTTGGGACTATCAGAAAACCAGTTGACCGGTACAATACCCCATAATATCGGCAATCTAGTGAATATTGATATTTTGGGGTTGGGTGAGAATCAACTGTACGGATCAGTACCACCATCAGTTGGCAACCTGAGCCAGATGACAGTATTAACCATGAACTACAACCGATTGTCCGGTGCTCTACCTCCAGAAATTGAAAATATCACAGGGCTAGTCGCTCTTTTTTTAGGTTACAACTCACTCACAGGCCGTTTGCCCTCAAATGTATGTAAGGGTGGTCGCCTTCAGATGTTTAATGCTGACCACAACATGTTTGATGGTCCTATTCCAAGGAGCCTGAAGACATGTACGAGCCTGATTCGGGTTTTATTAGGCTGGAACCAACTCACAGGAGATATATCTCAAGGATTTGGTGTTCATCCACATCTCCAGCTCATGAACCTGATGTCTAACAGACTCACTGGAGAGCTCTCACCAAATTGGGGGGCATGCTCAAACCTGGCTGTGCTCAACGTAGCAGAAAACTATATCACTGGAGCAATCCCCCCAGAGTTGTCAGGGCTATCCAAACTAGGAGTTCTATCACTCTATTCCAACCAGATAGCAGGAAGAATACCACCAGAGCTGGGTAACTTGACAAACTTATACAACCTCAGCTTGGCATCGAATCAATTATCAGGACCCATCCCATCTCAGTTGGGGAGACTGACAAACCTGGAATACCTTGACATATCTGGAAACAATTTGAGTGGGCCAATACCCAAGTCGTTGGGAGGCTGCACCAAACTGATTCTCCTTAATACCAAAAACAATAGACTCAGTGGAAATCTGCCTGATGAAATCGGAAATATTGCAAGCTTGCAGAGTATGTTAGATCTCAGCAACAACAGGTTCGATGGTGTATTGCCACAACAGCTTGGAAGGCTGATGATGTTAATATACCTAAATCTGTCCCACAATCAGTTCAGTGGAAGTATTCCATCATCATTTGCAGAGATGCCTAGCCTTTCAACGCTTGATGTGTCATACAACAACTTGGAAGGACCACTACCAACAGGAGGCTTGTTTCGCAGTGCTTTGGTAGCCTGGTTTCTCCATAATAATGGTATATGTGGCAATCTCTCTGGCCTTCCACCTTGTTATCCAGCTCCTGCATTCAATTATCACAAAAAAAGATCCACCCTGATGGTAGCCCTTCCCCTGTGTGCATTTATTCTCGTTCTTTTGATAGTTATTTGCACTGTACTGCTTACCTGCAAAAGGAGAAAATTGCAAGAAAGTGTAGCCACTGAAGGGAGAGATGTGTTCTCTGTTTGGAACTTCGATGGGAGGCTAGCATTTGAGGATATAATCAGGGCAACTGAAAATTTCGACAGCAAGTACATTATTGGAGAAGGAGGATATGGCAAGGTCTACAAAGCGCAGCTCCAAGATGGACAACTGGTTGCTGTGAAGAGGCTTCACTCCACTGAAGAAGAGTCGATCGATGAAAGGAGGTTCAACAGGGAAATGGAAATCTTAGTGCAAATCCGACAGCGAAGCATTGTCAAACTTTATGGATTCTGCTCCCACCCAGAGTATAGTTTTCTTGTCTATGAGTACATTCAGAGGGGAAGCCTCCATGCCACCCTAGAAAATGAGGAACTAGCCAAGGAATTTGACTGGCAGAAAAGAGCTGCTCTTGTAAAAGATGTAGCTCAAGCAATATATTATCTGCACTATGAGTGCAACCCACCTATAATCCATCGAGATATCACAAGCAATAACATCTTACTAGATACAAATTTCAAGGCATACATCTCGGACTTTGGCACAGCAAGGATTCTGAAACCTGATTCATCGAACTGGAGTGCACTAGCAGGGACATATGGCTACATAGCTCCTGGTACATACACAATCTTAATTTACTCCCGTGTAAAGTATTATTAATTATACTTCCTAAGTAGTTTGTACTTACAATGTTCTGTTTTGGTGCAGAGCTGTCCTACACATCTGTTGTCACAGAGAAATGCGATGTCTACAGTTTCGGTGTGCTTGTTCTAGAGGTGGTAATGGGGAAGCATCCAAAGGATCTGTTGGAAACTATTTTTCCATCTATGGAGCAAAACATAATGGTCAAAGAAATACTGGACCCACGACCTGCACCGGCAACAGCAATAGAAGAGACAAACATAGCCCTCATCATCAAGGTGGCATTGTCTTGCACAGATGCTTCTCCTCAAGGACGGCCAACAATGCAGGAGGCATACCGGACACTCACTCAGCAAAACAATGTTAGTTCTTGCGATGTGCCGTTCAGTGCTCTTAGACTGGAAGAACTGAGGAACACTTAGATGTGTTCCGAGATATTGTTTCTTTGCAGCATTCACTGATTTACTATTTGAGGTAAGGTGAAGACAACATATGTAATTTTGTTTTGAAATACAATATCGCAGTTAGAGTCTAATATATTTGATGTCACACATGAAACTTCACATGGTGAATTTCTTTTTCATGTGGTTGTAATAATTTCATGAACGCAGGAAAAGCTTCAATTTCATGCCACAAATAATGTGTCTATGTTTCATCGGATGTCTCCGAAGAGACAAATAATGTGTCCTTGTGTATGTGAACGTTTTATAGTGCCAATACCTTGTTTCAAGAAATTTACTGGCACCCTTAGACAGTGGCAGAGCAGGTCAACTGCAGACATTTTGATATATTTTTCAACTATCAAAACATAAAAGTGGTAATACCAATCTAATGACGATTTGGTTCACCTTCCCGTATACCATCAGCTTAGTACTTAGAACTAACATATTTTTAGATAGAGATAGAGATGCAGTCTACAAAAAAAAATGGATTAGTGAAGAAAAATGGTAGAAATGCAAGGCCATCTGTACTTGTTTCAGTGCCTCACTTGAGAGAAATTTACATAAACAGGAAAAGTCAAGAGGACTGGGGATTCAAGATTGAAAGGGCGGGGGAATGGGAAAGGCTAATACCTGCGGCGGGCCTTACTGCTGTGCGCTCCAACGGGGCAATGCCGGCCGGCGGCCGCGCAACCGTAGTACGCCGTGCACAGGTCCCCCATCCGTGGCGCTTCCGGCCTCCGCGTTGCCGATTTGGCCGCATCTGCGCCGCCAGCTGCCGGTTCGCCCGGTCGTCCCTGATGTGGATTCGTCGCCGCCCGATGTGGCAACGCCGCTGCTGGGATTTCGCATTGGATTGCAAGAGTTGCAAATACAGTAACACTGTTGGCCACCGGGTTGCGGTTGCCAATAAGATCCTGTCGGCTGGCAACTGGCCGAGAGGCGTTAAAATATCGGGGGCCTGATCTTGACACTGACTGACTGAATGCTTCTTGTTCTTGTTATCCAACTGTAGATTTGGTGGAACTTTGGGATTCAGAAGAACAAAATTGAGCTAGAAATACTCCAACTCTCTCACATGAATAAACGATACACTTGTCAATTCTCCTTCTCCTCTGAAAAAAAAAGAAACACCTGGCATTCCCAAATATTCACAATTCGAAATAATCACGTTACTCATGCAATCTATGTTCCTGATTTCCTGGAATCTCTTTTTATTAATTATTGAACTAACAAAAAGGAAAGTAACTACAAAAATCCGTAAATACTAACTTGCACCCACTTACCCCAAATTTTGACTGAACTTTACATATAGGTTCTTCACTTCATTTAATTACAAGTGCTTATACACAACCTTAAGTATCAACATTTGAGGCAACCGCGCAAGGCAGTTGTTATCGTAGAACTAATAGTGTTGCAGGGTACATCATTCACCACTGTGGCTCAATGCAACCACACCTTTGTCAAATCTGTTCACAATGGAGCATCTTCCTTAGAACCTTTTACCCATGTGATGAAAGTATGGTCTTGCAAATTCCAGGCAGGTTGTTGTAATAAGGCATAATGCGATCTATACATCCAACACTTTTGCATATTGACCCATCATTGCTGCATTCATCTCCTTCCTTGCTGTAGTCTGCAAAAATGACGATATTAATACAACCCATCGTAGCTAGAATGCAAGGGTTTTGTAGGCAACAGTGTAACTTCAATTGGAGTAATGTAAAATTTGTGTGGTCAAAGGTTAGAGCAGTGTTGTTTCCAAAGAAAATCCATTTAGTCTGTAAATTGATTGGTTAAAGAAAATGTTTTACATTAGCTAAGAGCTATTATCGATCCACCATAGACTAGTTTAAAAGACTGCAATAGATGATAAAATTTGAACCTTTATGGTCGTATTTCTCAAGGCTTTGTCCATCTCCTCGAACACATCCTTTATGGTGGGGCGTCCTACACTTGAACTCGCAACACAAAGGACTGCAATTTTCAGTATTAACACAAAATCTTCTATGACAACATCATCTCTAACACGTGGATCTATGAATTCCTCCAGTGGCTTTTTTTCCCACTCACTACATCCTTGGCCTTCAGATAAAAAAATGAAAACATAATATTGTCAGATATTTAATGGAAATAAAATGTGTTGATAATACAACGGATCATAAAAAGAAGAAGAAAAAACAAATGCTGCCTCTGAAGTTGTAGAATCATTTCCACATGCTTGGCGTATCTATCATCTGGGAAATAAAAGATCATATATGTTTACCTTCTTTGTAAGTGAATCACGTGCAACAATGTCAAGTTCTATGACCTTCCTTCCTGACAGAAGCTGCAGAGCGACAACACCAAAACTGTATATGTCACTGGCACAAGTGAGCTTGGAGTGTGTGATGTACTCGGGGTCCATGTACCCAATGGTTCCCCTCACATCTGTGAACACCTTAGTCTCCTCCATTTCTAGCATTTTTTGCCAACCCAAAATCAGCTAGCTTTGGCACCTTATCCTCTGTCAGCAAGATGTTTGTGAGCTGCAACAATGAGAAGAGAACTTGAGATCGATCATATTGTTTTAAGAGTTGCAGTTACAATAGCAAGAGCAAGAGCATTGTGGTTCAGAATGAACCAACCTCACATTGTCGTATATGCATACAAATTTCAACCACATTATTCTCACCTTGATGTCTCTATGGACAATGCATCCATCAGGGTGTGTGTGAAGAAACCTCAGGACAGATGCACAATCCCTCAGGATCTTCACTCTTGTTTCCCATGGCAGCGCAGAGTCACTTCCTGCATGCGAATCATCAAGAACAGAACAGAACGTTGTTGTATGAGTTAGTTTCAGAATGAACCCATCGAGAAGCGCTACTAGATGATGACCTCAAAAAAATTAAGCTGAATGGATTTCCCTTACTCAGCAGATTTTGGGCAAGGTTTCCATGGGAACAGTACTCATACACCAGGTACTGATCCCCCTCCTCATCGCAGTAGCCAAAGAGGCACACAAGGTTGGGATGCCTCACCTTGGACAGCTGCTCCACCTCCCTCATGAAGGACCCTGACATCGCCGTCTTGTGGATGTGCTTGATTGCGACGAGCTGCCCACTGGGTAGCACCCCTTGGTACACCTGCCCTGCGCTACCGGAGCCGAGGTAGATCCTGCTGCTCGCATAGTTGATAGCCCTCTCAATCTCCTCCTTGGTGAACTTGTACAGGCCTGACCACCTGCTGCTCACCTCACCCTTATGTACCCTGTAGTTTCCTTGTGACAATTTTAGTGATGATTCAGTAGTGGTTTCGTTTGCTTTCTTCTTGTTCCTCAGGTATTTGGTGATCACGATTGCGATGCCGATTACTAGGAACACAAAAACTATAAGGACTGCAAATGTGCTACCTGAAATTTAATTTGTGAACGCGTAATGTAGAGTTAAGACTTTTTAGTGTCGATGAATGTTGATGAGGTGTGCAGCATGGATGCATAAAACAAGGGCTTGGACTTACGTTTGACCATGATGTAGTCACCATCTGCAAGATTAAGAGAGATCATTACACTCGAACTCAATGTGCAAGTTTGGGACAGTTGGTCACAACTACAAAACATCATTTATTTGATGCCTGAAAGAGAGTATTCAATAGTATTCGATAATTAAGTGAGCTGTAGTGAACCTGCCACAAAATCACGATCATGTTCAGCCTTGCAGCCAAGTACAGCCATCACCAAAACTAGAATCAACCAAAACAAGCTTCTCTCCATGCTTCTCTTTTGAAGCACCCAAATCGATGGAGTTACAGAGGTGCAAAGAACTCTCTGCCATGGCCCCTGTAGCCAACCTTTTATTGCCCATCTTCCTTAGTGAACTTCGCTGGATATTCTTCAATTTTTGGCACATCATTAGTTTAATGATGTATAAAAATCTCGTGTATTGGTATTGGTGTATTTGTATTATATTTGATTGATAATGTGTCGGAGAGCAGAGGAATATGCTATTCTGACAGCTATATGTCTCTTTCAATCACATAGTTTTCATCGCTTGTTTCGTCCCTTGTAAGAGGTGAAGAGGCTGTAGGATTCACGTTCTCTGTTGTTTAATTGGACTAACTTTTTTTAATGGGTTGCAGCACAACCTTCCAGATTGGGACGTCCAGGGAGTTTTGATTGGTTTCTGGCGTTGTTACGCATGCTCAGTTTTTTACTGATGCCCAGTGGCCAGTGAAATCGTGTAAACACAAACTGAGCAAGCGCCCCAAAACTGATAGTAGACAATGATGTCAAAGATGATATAGACTGACATTGAGGTCAAGCAGGAGAAAGGTGGGATTCTCTATTGTCACAAATATGTTATGCAATTGATCTGCTCAAGAAAGCAAACATGGAAAAGTGCAACGAAATTTCTACTCCCATGGTTCAACTAAAATTTTTCACAAACTGGGGAACGGCTCTGTTAGAACAGTTAAAGTAGAGATGAGATATAGAGCTGACATGTGGGTCCATACCCGTTTGGATGAATATGAGACTTTCATAATTATTACCTCAACAAGCTCATTGACAATAGCTCACCGAACAGTTTCTCATCAACATACCTCATCGAACAGGTTGAGATGCTTATTGCCCCGATTAGTTCTTAACATGCACCTCAGATGGTTCACCCTCTTCGTTCTTAGTTGGCTTAATACCATGTCCCATATTGTTCTGCTTTTCAGTTTGCTTAGATGCTTCGACTGTGCCTGCATCAAAGCGAATATCTCATGTTTTGAACAGGAAAAAATTGCTAAAGCAAGAACTGTTTTCATGTCTCATGTTAGTCATAATAACTAGCAAAAAAAAAATGATAGACAAACATAAAAGCAGGAATCGATTATCCAGGTTCATTTTGGTCAAATATATTGCCATATATGAGTTAAAAACACACTGTCATAAATGCAAATTGAATAACATGTCCCATAAGGTGCTACATCTGGCCAGGAACAGGCTCAACACAGTCCTTGGCTGCATATCCTAATATTCCTAATTTTTCCCTTTTTTTTCTAAAAACTATCCTCTGCCACTAAAATGTTGAGCCAAGCTTAAAACAGAACACAAATTAAACAAAACACAATTCACAAACTTACTCCAATTGAATTGTCAGGATTTGTTTAATCAACTGATATACAACTCTGGCATCGGTATGTATAGCATCAATGTCATTGCTCAGTGTATTAACTTGCTAAAGTCTAGACCATACAAAACAGAAATGTACCAACAAAATAATTCCCTTGCTCACAGTCAATAGTGAACAACCTAACCTGTAACCTTCCTGAAACCTGCAGATCTCGCTGCTGAAAGTGTTGTCGGTCAGAATAAAGGTCCTCACACAAAAAACTTGTTCAAGAGTTGTAGAACATCAATAGCAAGAACCACTTCAAACAATGTCATGTCTGATTTTAGAAAGCAAATCCCATGCTAATGTTGGGGCATATAACATATAAAGGATGGAGCGGGCGGCACAGCGGGAAGGTCATCTGATCTTGTAACATGAATTTCTGAGTGACGGTGCCAGCAGTTCTCCAACGGTTGGGAATCAAAATCAACTGGTATTTTCATGGTCCATGTTGTTGCCCCATCAGCGGTGAGGTTGGCGATGTTAGCAAAATTGTAAGGGTCACCCATGCGGAGCAAGGGGCAGGTCGAGCAGGACCAAGAGGTCCAACCAGTTGCGGCCGGCATGGCGGGGTTCGAGCGGGACCAGATCACCGTCGGGCTGTACAAGGTTGTCCCAGGCGCATCCGTGACCGATGTCATCGGGGTGGACGGGGACGCAGAGGATCGAGATCGGCATCGGTGGTGATGACCTTGGGAACAGCGTAGGTGAGCCGGGGCAGTGGACCGAAGGGGAGACCAAGGCTGAGGCAAGCCCGTGCACGGCTGAGGCTGAGGACTGACGCTGAGGCGGCGGCGTTACCGTCGTCGGACTCGAGATGTGGAGGCGGAATCCGGGAGGACGACGGGAGGGCGGAATTGCCGGCCCGAGGACGACGACGAAACGAGGCGAGAGGATAGCAGGCCCAACCCGGGCCGGTGGCTGTTAAACCTGGGCCGTTGTTGGGCCACATCAGCCCATGTGTTGCTCACGTGGGTTGGGTTTGGGTTGGCCTTTCTGCCCAGCCCGTAGCCTATAAGGCCCATGATAAGCTAGCTTAGCTGCGGCGGAGCCGTCTGGAAGTCCGGTGGCCGCCGTAGCAGCGCGCGGCGATGACGACGAGCCCCCCTTCCGGCCGCGGGTCGGCGGTCGGCGGGTGTTGTATGCTGCTGTGTCTGTGTGCGGCGGGCCGGCGGCGACAACTGAGAACCAACCTGTGTTCGGCTCAGCCATAGCAGCTTCAGGTTACTCTTCTCTCTTGACCTACCAAGTACCCACCACTCAAATGTCAAGTGTGCTTTTGTTCCTTGCATTGCCTGGTATGAGGATGACTGAATTGAATCGAACTTAATTTCAGGGATATCTACAAGTCTAGACAGTTAATCATTCTTAAGCTGTTCTTGTACATGACAAATATCTTACAAAAACATTTTTTTTAATGTAAATTTCTTACAAAATCATGTTGCTCTGTTAGATGTAAAGAAACAGTACACTTGTCCCATTAGGTGATGCACTGACAAATCCTTGTTTTTCTCCTTTGTCTGACTCTACATGTAAATGTAATAGGTCCGACCATTCTCTGCACATGAACATCCTAATCTAATTGGAGTATGTCATTTGTACATTGTATATAATGGGTAAAACAAACCTGGACCCTCAAAAAAAAAAAAAAAAACAATGACGACCTTCAAAAAAAAAACAATGACATTTCACTCATCATTTGTGCACGAGGTAGCCATATAAAAACTCGTTCCAGACATCAGGGACTCCAGGAAGGCACCAATGCGTGCAATCTGCGTAGCTGGCAGGGTCAGCAATTTGCTCTTTGGTTAGAGGAGCAAATTGTTTCCTGAACAAAGTCGGATGCCCGTCCTTCCGGGAGTCAGAAAGCTCTGTGATATTCAGTATCTGGACGTGTATGCCTTTCGGTTCCAATGTTCGGAAATATGACTTGGCCGTAGCCATCAGGCTGTAGTCTGTAGTTGCAGCTTTGTATCCTGGTTTGTAGATGGGCTCTGTTTCATTAAGGCATCTGTTCTTGTCTTCTCCACCCCAGTTGCTAGCCCTGAAATCAAGGTAACATATGTGAGAACACTAGATGTCATGGAGATGTTGGTATTGTACTATTTGTATTGCAAATGATTCATGGGTATCTCTCTCACCAGGAATGTGTTGGTGATGATCCTGCAAAAAAGATCCTAGTCTTGTTCTTGTCAATATTCTCTCAAGCCAATCGGTTAGTTTTTTGATAGCTATCTCAAAACCATCGACCATTTCCATTTCGTCTAACTTTGCATCACCATCTTCAAATGAACCATACCTGCACATACAACAAGTGTTATTACCTATTCGCTGATTGCATTTGGTAACTATGTTACTGGTGCATTTTAAATCAGTTCTGGTGTCTTTGTTTTCTTATATGCAAAACTGACGGTACAATTGAGATGAGCTATGATTAGGAAGGATAGAAATGTACTTACATGACCTTCATCCTCATGTCAGCCGTCTGCTTCCTCCACCACAGGTAAGAATTGAAGATTATGATGTCAGCATCCCTCCAGACACTGGCATGCTTCTCAATTCTGTCGGCCCTTATGATCCGGTACTCCACCCGGTGGATAATGGGGTTGTCACTGTTAGACTCCAGCAGGAGTGGTGACCAGTAGAAATCTATTGTTGCATTGTATTCCTGAAAATGGTTATATGTTCAGACCCGCTAACCAAATAGAATTGTTGGTTTTGTAGCCTGTAGATTTGTGAAGGGAAGCATACCAATGCCTTGAAGGAGATGAGCGAGCCATTGAAGATGCGTATCTTGAGCCTGTCGTCAGGTATTGAGGCCTCTACCATGCACACGAGAGAGACCCATTGGTTCCTGTTGACTGAGTCACCCACAAACACCAATCTCTTGTTCCTCAGCTTTTCGAGCAGCTTGACGGCATCAAATCTGTTTTGAAAAGGTAAAATTCAGATAGCATGTCAAAAACTCCATTCAAAGTTATGCTAAATATGATCTAATTTATATCTGCCCTTACAAGCTTATGAGATGGTACAAACGATTAAAAAAAAAAAAGTAGGATCTTTCACTGTCAATTAGTTGCCATTCATGTTTAATTAGTTTCTTGTTAGTCTCTGCCTAACGACTCTAATGAGATCAGTTTTGCAATATCAGTACTATTGTTTCTTCCTCTCTGCTGTACTATCCTGTATTCTTATCCAGTTACAGTTATCTCAGCATTTTATGCTTCTATAAAACAAAAAACATTTACTACCCTTGGAAAATTCTTGACTAATACTGACAGAGCTTATTGCTCGAGAGTTGCACCTTTAGATATGCTGGAATTTTTGGGCTTGAGCTAAAAATACTTGTAAAATCTGTAATCATCATACCTTGGGAGGTCGCATCCATGAGGCTGCCATCTCCAGTGCTGGTACATGACATCCTTTCTGCCATACTTGTCACAGGCCACCTCTGGGAAGATGAAGGCGCACTTGAGCCCATTGTACAATGGCCGGGACACATTATCGTACACCCACCGCCCCCTTGACCAGTTGCACTCTTCCTCCTCTTCAGCTGTCCCTCTGATCGCTGGTTCTTGGAGCCCAGTGTCCAGCTTCACCACTCTGTCAAGGAGGAAGACGATGGAGCTGGCCAAGATGAAGAAAGCCACCAAGGAGGTCACGATGCTCCTCACTCCAACTGGAGTATGGAGCACCGTCATCTTGTGAGAGGCTGCTTCAGATTTCATTCTTCAGAGAAAATGTGGTTCTTAGCTTGGCTCCCCTCTTTTATGGCGCACCTGTCTTCTCTGCGATGGGGACATTGCATTTGCACAAGGCTAAGTGGCCCAGGTCTTCTACTAATCAAACAAACTGAACACTGACCCCTGGGCTAACCACATATGTGAGAGGTAACGTCTGCGTGCTAAGGTTCATCTGAAATTTTTGGTAAATAAGTATGAGAAGGTCCGTTAGCCAAAAAAAAGGAAAAAAGAAACTGAGATAAATTCATTTTTTTAGATATCAGTTTACAGGTTGTTATACAGTCAATCTTAATTTTTCAAAGTTACCCCACTTACGTTGACCACATGTCTAAGTTTGTTTGGGGGAAAAACAAAAAGGAGAAAAAGGTAGTCCAAGTGCTGGTTTCTGGTGCCGACAGTTCTGTCAATCACAACAGTATCAAAAACATGGCAGAACGGATGCAAATAAAAAAAAAAGAGAAGTGAAATATGTCACATTGAAAAACAGAGTTTTGTAAATTAAGCAACAGGGAAAAGCTGCTGGCCAGCGAAAAGAACCTTTTTCCTGTGTTTCTGGCCAATAATTAACTAAACTTGATGTCATTAAGCCACTAATGTTAAACAAAAGTCCAGAAATGCTCCAGACTTTTCCAGTTCAAACTAGCGATCATGATGTCTCTTAGTATTGGTTCTTAGAAGTCCTAGCATTACTCCTTGTAAACAAATAGCCTATTTTGTCTGGCCATGGTAAAATAAATGATCAATATGTTTTCCATTGGTCAACTTGGACGACCAACAAGGAATCAACGGGTTTTAGCCACGTTTCATTTTTTTATTTCAGTTTTCTTAGTCATCCATCACATGTATTGTTTTTTTAGGAGTGTGTCACGCGCTATTTTGCTTTAATAAGTATACAGAAAGAACGTGCGCTGATGACTCAGCCTGTCCCAATAAATAATTTTGAAGGAACGTGCCTTTTCCTTAACATGGTGGCGCTGGTATCTTTATTTTTCACAAAAACATGAGGCTCTGAATCCGATTTTGATAGACCAGGTGATCATTGGTGCCACTAGGTAGCACCTTTCTTTCAATCTTTCTTAGGCTAGAAGCTACTTTCAGATTTAACTTAACAATAATGCAAAGCAACGTTAATTGGTGATGGCACCAGGATTATTTAATGTGATGCTGCTGGTACCTATTAGAGGCAAATGCCACATTCTGTCATAATTCTTGCCACATTCTATCACCAATTTTGTCCAGTGTGCTGCATCTTAGAATGTCCCTACTGGGTGCTAAATATATAGTATCCTCTTGTGTGTTATCTTCTTTGAGCAAAAGGACTGAATGAGTGCATCCAGAGACCAAATAAAAGTGTTAGGTGAAATTATGTGGCAATAGTTGCTTTGTTTGGTATCCTGTCCTAACCAGCGTGGGGTCTAATGAGAAGGTTTGGATGTTGAACCTGCTGCTTGCAGTATATATATTTGCTGTTAACCTGATTCCATTTTGCCATATTTGCTGAGAAATTAATTAAACTGCTTGTGGCTGGTGCAGCAGTAGATCTGAAAAGCATGGACGATGAGCAATTGCATTCAGCCGAGCACCTGGTTGCAAGGTTGGAGAATGGTTACAATGATTGCTGATGCTGTGCAGTGCATGAGGTGAGCGGGCCTTGTAAGGGTAGTAACATCATCTGAGTGAACTGTACACAGAGACAGACAGACAGAGAGTAGTAGCTACCCTATCAGTTGGTGGCATGGGATTCCTGTTAGCTGATGGCCACATGCATGAGGGATCAGTCGGGCTTGCTTAAACTCATATACAAGTCCATCCAAGAAGAGGCTTCGAATTGAAGATGCAGTACGAGTAGGAGCGTTAGAGTCACATGATGATGTCGTTGGCCTTGCAGCAGGTACGTTCGTTCTTGTCCTCGATAGATAGGATATATATTGGTAGAGAGGCATGTAAGATTCATTATATTCGGTACACTTGATTAAGTGTGAGATTATGTGTGTATATATATCATCGATCATTAGTGGCTGCCAAGGCACGTATTAGTTGAACACTTTGTGTCACTACACTGAACTGCCGTGGATGAATTAATGCTGCTGGTATGGTATGCATGCGTGACCCATGGAGCATGTTGCTCTTTGGGCTCTTAGTTGAAAAAATGGTGAATGCGATGTGATGTGGAATGTTTGAGGTTTATACAGCAGTCGTCCATCGGCATGGCATGGAATGAGAGCTAGTCATTTAGCAGTGTTTTTTCTCTCACAATAAATCAGCATAAGCCAGCCAGCGTGTTTTTCTAATTCTTTATATATAAGTATAAAAAAGAAGTCCCCACATAATTGGCCGGTGATTTGATTTTGTACTGTAAGTACGAGGAGCTAGGATTGGCTGAGAGCCTCCTATGAGATAATGAAGGGGCAGCATGCCAGCATCGCATGCCAGCATCCAACTACAGCGTGTGATGAACACTGAACACAGTGCCGCGACCCGGGTGCTCATCAGTGCTCTCAAGTCAAAAGATGGACAAGACCATTAGGGAGGGGACCGACTACCCTACAAGATTATGCAAGGATTCAGAGATAAGCTTTAAAAAAAAAAAATTTATAGTAGTAGTGTGTCATATCTGACTGTGTCATGCCTCCCTCAACAACCCCTCACCAAACAGTATGCAGTGTTCTTAGTACGGCCGACCGACAATCATCCATTCACATCTCTAGCTCACTCTCTCTCCCTTCTCTCTACTCCATCTCCATATGTGATGATAGAGCATGGCATTCCAAGGTCGCCAATCCTGTAATCAAATCAAGTGCTAATTTGCCGTGTTTTAGACAGACGTACGGCATTCAATCTTATGCACCACTAATTTGTTTCTACAAATATGGTACTGCTGTGGCATTCAATCTTTCTTGTTAATCCCACCGACGGCGTGTGTACAATGTAATTAATGCCCCTTAATTAGACCCCCAGATATTATTATATATATGGTTTCATTTCTTCTCTGCGATGGAACAAAACTTCTTCCTCTACCTTAGCTTCTTGCCTCAAAAGAAGAGAGGCAACTTGTTCGTCCAAAAACAAGTGGCCAAATATGGATTAAGAATACTATATTAACCAAATCAACTTCTTTTGTGAAACTCAGACGGACACACATACTCCCTGTGTTGAAAAAGGAAGTCGTTTTGGAAAAGGCTTCGCAAACATTGGGAACATAAATGGTTAATAACTTTTAAGTCGTTGAGTTTTGAAATGTGAAAATCATATCAATAGATTTGTCTTGAAAAATACTTTCATAAAAAGTATACATATATAATTTTTAATAAATATTTTGATAAAAAGAGAAGTCAAAGTTGCACTTTGGAGACCGTGTCGACGTCCGTGGAGATGAAACTTCCTTTTCAATATGGAGGAGTATGCACAATGGAAAAGAAGGAGATTGAGAAGGCCCGGCCCAGATTTTGAAGAAACAAACCAAGCTTTCAATTTTTTTTTGTTTGTTGAGCGGAATTAACCAAACCAAGTCTTTAGCTCTTGCAGCTTTTTTTTTTTTTTTTTTTTTTGAGAATGACACAGTCAACGCAGACACTCACAACACGCACGCACACTCACCCCTATATGAACACACGAAAACCCTACCCCTATGAGCACCTCAGGGACCAAATCAACGCAGATTTTGTGATTCTCGGTCACCATAGGGCCCAGATTTGAAGGAACGCCGCTACACCACTTTGCATTTTTTTTTTTTTTTGGGAAAAACCCTTTAAAAAGGTGCGCTGTGACCCATTTTTGAACCCCAATGGATAGCGGCCCACCTGACCGGCCCTACCATTGGACTACAAGCCAATTCTTTTATTCTTGCAGCTGTGACCCGTTCTTTCTCATCTTTCCGAAAAAAAAAATGAGGCCCACGGGGACACTTACTTGACTGGGCCACTTCTATTTTACTTATGGAAAAACTCCGATTTGCCTCCCTCAACTATAGTGGCGTTTGATTTTTTTCTTCCTAAACTACAAAATCTGTTTTTTAACTTCCCTTATTAGAACTATTTATTTTTTGCACATTAGGTGGTTTTGCCAATGTGGCGTTGAGGGGACAAATCGGATTAAGTTGAAATTTTTAGGAGTAAATCAGACTAGAAACATTATTAAAAATGCCCAAAATTCACAAGAATAAATATTTATGCATGGAAAATAATGCAATTAAAAATACTAATTTTTTAATCTAATAAATTCACATAAAAATATAAAATAGTTTTAGATTTTTTTCTATTTATTATTTTGGTTTAATCTAAGAGATTCATAGAAATTTTGTTCTATCTTGTAGTGCATAACTTGAAATCGTTTGAATCTTGATGGACTCGCAAAAGGAGTGTCACTAGTCAGCGCACGCGCCCGCCCAGAACGGAAGCGGCACGCGCCGCTAATTCATCTAGTAGTGCACGCGCACCAGTAGCAGCAGCGACGCATGGTCCCCCCGGTCCCCCTCGTCGGGCTTATTATGTCAATGGGTTAAACTTTTTTCCCAAATAATTTTCTCGTTTCTCCCACGGTTCATGTCATTAGGCCAAAAATTTTATTGTCTACAAACTAAAATTTTCTCCCCTGTCTACCGTCATTGGGTCCAAATAGTGCTACTCGGTGCACGTGCCTCGGGTAATGCGACTAGTAGCTAAAGCCGCCAAATTAATTAACCCACTGACCGACACATGTTTCTCTTACATCAACCGTCGATGGGGCATGCATTTCAAAAGACACTTGCCCCAAAACCCATTGCCTAGTAGGGGCATGCATTTAAAAGGACACTTGCCCTAAAACCCTAAATTTAAAAATTAGTTAGTAACTCGGCAAACACCACCATTAACCATAATCTCAAAGAAATACATGCCCCAAACCCCATTGCCTAGTAGGGGGCATGCATTTTAAAAAGACACTTACCCTAAAACCCATTGCCTAGTAGGGGGCATGCATTTAAAAGGACACTTGCCCTAAAACCCTAAATTTAAAAATTAGTTAGTAACTCGGCAAACACCATTAACCATAATCTCAGCAAATACATGCCCCAAACCCCATTGCCTAGTAGGGGGGCATGCATTTTAAAAACACTTGCCCCAAAACCCATTGCCTAGTAGGGGCATGCATTTAAAAAGGACACTTGCCCTAAAACCCTAAATTTAAAAATTAGTTAGTAACTCGGCAAAAACGCCATAAACCCTAATCTCATCAAAAGCCATGAACCCTAATCTCAAAGAACGCCATGAACCCTAATCTCAATAAACGCCAAGAACCTTAATCTCAAAGAACGCCATCAACCCTAATCTCAGCAATGCAATGAACCCTAATCTCAAAGAAAACGTCATGAACCTAATCTCACAAAAAGCCATAAACCCTAATCTCAAAAACACCATCAACTCTAATCTCAAAGAAAACTTTACACTCCAAATCTTGAAACTTTGTACTCCAACATAAAAAAACTTTGTACTCTTAGATATAAAACTTTGTACTTTAGATGTAAATTTTGTCATCACGAAAATTATCTCAAAACATATCCAACATGGATCTAGTTTTATAGATCTCGTTATAATAAACGCGATGGTGCAAACGGAATTCAAAACAAATGTTTGACGAGAAAGTTATTACATTTTTAAAGTTTGCATATCGCTTTTAAAAATAAACATGGCCCACTCCCAATAGCACGCCAAGGCAAGCATACGTCCGTCCCCACGCCCATGCGCCCAACCGTTGGTCCATGCGCCTGCATCCGCCACACTGCCCACGTGCCCGTGGCGCCAGCAACAGTAGCAGCGCGTCGCCAAATAAGGATTGGGTCGCAAAAAGTAATAGTAAAGGATGGTCGGGACTATCTAGACTAGGGGGCTATAGCCCGGGGCGAGCCCAAGTTTCCTACAAGTAGTTGTTCTACAACCCATGGAAAACCCGCCATTTAGTCCAAGACAACCCCTCCTACAGGTAGCCCAAGTAGCCTTTACTAATTAGCCCCCCGGATGGTGTTTCTAGATCTGCCCCTGGATGATTTTTCAAAGTAGTTGTGTTAACATGCATGCTACATGGGGATCAAAACCCACTATGGTCTTTTCTACTAAAAAAACCCACTATGGTCTTTGAGTTCTCGATGACCACTGACACTTTCACGTAATCTGGATGATCAACATTGCCTAATTATAATAGACAAGGACAAGTGTTACTATCAAATAAGTATTAAAAATGAGTTTATCAAGATTTCAACAATTTCAAGCTACGCACCATAAGATAGAGCATAGTTTTAGAAAAAGGGAATCTAAAACTAGTCTCTTAGTTTTCTAGCTGAAACAAAATTTCTATGGATTTCGTAGATTAAACTAGATCTTAGGAATTTTAATTGCATATTTTCCCAATTAAATATGCTTGGATAAAATTTTGAAGCATTATTTTTTTATGAAATAAATTTTATAAAAAAAATCTAGTATAATCTAATTTCTTGACCTCTCAACTTAGTCTGATTTTCCCCTCTGATGTGGCATCACATCAGCAAAACCACCATAAAAACTGCTAAGAGTGCAAAATAAATGGTTTTCAAGAGTTGATGGGGAAAGGTGGGGAAGGTTAAAAAAAACTGCTAAAGGAGGTAAATAGATTTCTTCCCTAAATAAAGTACCCAATGATGCATATATTCTCAGCCCACTTCTTTCTGACCAAGCCCATGTTTCATTTGCAAAAGAAGGCCCACCAGTGCATACTAGTATAGTACTCCCCTCCGTATTGAAATAGAAGACGTTTTGGAAAAGGTTTGGGTCAAACATTACATTGGGAATATAAATGGTGAATAATTTTTAAGTCATTGAGTTTAGAAATGTGAAAATCATATAAATAGATTTGTCTTGAAAATTACTTTCATAAAAATATACATATATAACTTTCCAATAAATATTTTTATAGAAAAAAGAAGTCAAAGTAGTGTTTTGGAGACCGTGTCGCTGTCCCTAAACGCCTTCTATTTCAATATGGAGGGAGTACGTCAGTATTGATACTGTAAACAATGAACAATGCAAGAAAACATGCTAAAAGTCTTGATGCCATGTGCACCATCAAAATACAACAGCAAGGACAAGTGTTGAGTTTAGGGCTTGAGTGAAGGTTTGTTCCATATATTTTAACCCGCTGTCGTCAATCATTGATCCTGGTAAAGATTAGATGATCAGGATCAAAAAAAAAAAAAAAAAAAAAGATTAGATGATCACCAAAATGGCTTGTTGCACTTCATCCAATGCTAACTGTCACAATTATATAGTAATTGTCACTGCAGGACACGACACGTCCTCACAAACAACACGACTGCCGTTCAATCAGAGAGCCAATGCAAATGCATGAGCCAAAGGTTTTTTCGCGACTGTACGTGTGTGAGTACGTTTTTCATTAAGACGAAGATGGTTTAGGTATGAGCCAAAGTGCGACGGCTTGTTTATTATCACGAAGAAGAGAATGACTATATAATACAAAAATAATGCGAGTTTGTTGTTAATCTTAACATGTCCTTTGTGGTAGACCTAAGCAATGCTCTGCGATTAACATAACTAAAAATTCTATCTGAAAGATAAACAACAGTTAACAAAGTGTTGGTCAAGCAAAAACACAAACCGTGGGGGGCTACAAGGATCGATACAACTGATAATGTTTGGTTTGTCCTAGATTCACCTCCTCATGCAGCCATGCATGCACCTTGCACCTTATGATCACTTTGACAATATCAAAGCCAAGCCAATCATTGCCAAAAAAAATGTATAAATTTTGTATAAATAGTAAAGCCACTTGGCCTCCACGAATCATTTCCCACTAGAAGACACGCTTTTAACTCAATTCTTTTTCTGAACAAAGAAGCGAATTAGGCTTTGCTTTGTCGGTTTCTTGATGCCACGGGGCGCATCTTACCATTTATCAAGTATAGTTGCACAGATAGAATATCAGTGAAGCCGGGTTAGCCCTTTGTGCAACCAACCCAGCAGATGAAGACACACGTCCTATGCACAAAGCTTTGGAATCTGTTAGGTCAGGTCTTGCAGTCAAATATACAACTCCGATCCAGCGCGGTGGAGAAAAAAAAGGCTTTGTGATGCTTAGTGTCCAGTTGTCCACGAAGCACACACCATGTGAATCCAAACGCGTCCAAATAGCTGACTCTCAACTCCCAAGTCTATCAAAAGGGGAACATCTGAAACTTCACTGGCTCGTGCATCCAAAAGCTCTGCTTCACATCAAGATCTCATTCTTAGTTTTTAAGTAGCAAATGCTGAGAGCCTGAGATTGTGATGCTTGTTCATGTGACCCGATTAACTCATCTATTAATAATTCTCTAATCTTTCTGGAAAATTACAGCGGCGGATAGTGACAGAGACAAGAAGTTTTTTTTTTTAACTCTTTTCTTATCGACAAATGGAAGTACATAATTCATTCATTCATTCATGCCCAGAGGGACTCTTTTTTGAGGCACGCCTCCTGCAGCATCATTGCAGTGTTCCCTGCAGAGCCGAAGCTGCCCAACATTTGCTGCTGCTGATGATGAGCTGCACCAGTGCTGTTCGACGTGTTCATCATCAGTCCATTTTGCAGGAGAAGGCTGCTATAAGCCTCACATTCCATCTGCTGCTGCTGCTGGTGATGGAGTTGTTGTTTTGCCGGAGCTGGCGCGGCAGCAGCTGAAGCTGATTGGCCGTCGTCGTGCTGCATCTGGACGCAGAGGATCTCGGCCTTGGCGAGGGCGAGCTGCACCTGGAGCTGGGAGACCTGCTGCTGGAGGTAGGAGATGGCGCCGACGCAGCCGTACACGGGATCCCTCATGCGTGCGTTCGCCTCGTACACCAGGCTGCTCACGGCGTCCGCTCTCTGCTGAGCAGGCAGCTCCTGGAAATTGGTGCAGTTCACGTTAGCCTGATGATGAGCAAGCTAGATGAATGATCCATGGATTCAAGGAGGAAAAACTGAACGGACCTGCAGCATCTTGCTGACATTGCTGGCGCCGAAGACCCTATGGACGATGGCAAACTTGTGGGGGTCCTCGGGAGGAAAGTGGGGTGCAAACACGCACTCCTGCGTGCACCGTCGCCTCAGCAGCTTGCACGATGCGCATGGCGGGCTGCTGCTGCTGCTGCTCCCACTCCCGCTGCCACTGCCGGCCATGGTTGTTCTGGTACCTCACACTCACCGGGTTTAGAGCGAACGGTGAAGAGAGGATGGTTGCAAAGGGAAGGGGGAGACTGCGGGGTGCAGAGCACCCCTGTTTTATAGAGCCAGGATAGAGGAAGGAAACAAAGGATAGGTTACAAGAACTGATGGTAGGTTGGAACTGATAGGTCTGAACATGGGCGAGATCAGATTGTTTGCATTAAGTAACACAGTATCAGGTCAGGACAAACATGATAGATTTATGTTTAGTACTCTATTGTCATGCTCATGTATCAGCTAATGACCTTGATTAGCTTAATTCCAGCTGGATCACAGGCACAGCAAGCATGTTATGGCTGTGTAGTGCTGTACCAGGACAGTGTGTATGTTTGTATGGTTTTTCTTTGTCCGTATTTAGCAGCCACGATCAACAAGGCTTGTTGGTCGCAGCAGATAGTCAGATACAGCTAAGAAAGTCATTATCTCCTTATTTATTCTAAACCGTAGTCTATGTGTTCATGGTTCATGGACTATTCTATACGTATCCCAATCAGTACAGTTGTGGCATGGAAATTCTACCTTCGTTTTCACTTGCTGCAGCAGTCGGAAATAGACACCCCTGGTTGGAGATAAAGCCAGAGAAAAATGTTGAAATGCATGTAAGCATCACTTTGAGATGAGACATCAAACTCTGCCAGATCAAGACTGCATTGTTAATGGTTCGCATGCATTAGGACTAGGTAAATATCTTGATAAATGAGTTGACTATTATTGCAACTGAACAAGGGCAGTGGCTGGCTGCTGAGCAAACATATACCACACACCGACGACATTAGGATTCTTTGACCATGCGTGATGGTGGAAATTAGCGCCACATGCACGTTCGGTCTGTTGACTTTAGCTCAGGGAAGAAAGAGTACAGAGCTTACAACACCCTTACGTACAGGAGCACCAAAGCCGTCTAGTACTAATTGACTCAACCTCAATGCTAGTAGTTTATAGCAAACTAACAAAGCATTTAAATAGCTGTTAAAACGAACGATGTATGCATTAGCCAGGCCTAGGATGAAATTAAAAATGTATTGTTTTCTTGGCATTCACTCACTGCTCCCCATTTCATTTCATTTCATTTCATTTCATTTCATTTTAATATTGGACACGGCCATATAATGATAGGTTCAGTCCAATCCAAATAAATTAAAGAATAGCTAATCATCTACATTACAAGCAAGAGAAAACGACAGAGTACAGTACTAAAGTAGCAAAGATAATGGAGAAAGCTGACACGTATGTAACCAGTAGGTCAGGAATGGCTAGTCAGCTAGTAGTGGCTACCCATGCCATGCATGCATGCAAGAGGCCATGACAACAGCAAGATTAGGGATTTGTCGTGCATTACAACAGTCAGGAATGGGAGTTTGTTGTAGTACACCATATAGCAGCTACAAGCATCATTCGTCTTAAGTTGTAGCAGAAGACAAGTATGCTATACCTACATCAGACATATGCATGGAGACGTGGTGGGTCTCCACCAGTAGTGTGACATTTGTACTACAAGTCAGAGGGTGCCACATGTACCGTGGTCTCGGATGCTGACTCCACAACCACTCACTATATTTTACCCACATCTGTTTCCATTCTACATGACAGGACAAATTCATGTTGCAGCAACCATCAAAACCATGCATGCACCTACCACTACCATGACGTCTCTACTCGTGCATTAATCTTAATTAATTTCCTTCTAGTATTGCAATGGCAAAGCAAAGGAAACAGAACAAGGTCTCTGTGCCGTATTTGGTTGTGATTGCAAGCATGATCGATGATTGATCTTCGATAAGACGTCGTCCTAATTGTCTCACTTTCTCTTCCAGATCAGGATCGGCTTTCCCATTTTCTCACTGAGCGCATGAATCCATGAGATGGAAAGCCCTACATGAGTGGCCTCTAGAGTCCAAACCAGGGGAGGGCAGGAGGCAGGACTTCTAAACAAAGGCTGCTGCCATGCGTGTGTGCACATGCGATTGCTATGAAAAGCTAACCATCCCGAGGTTTGATTGGTCCCTAATATGGATGGATGTCATGCCAATCAAGTACAACCGCGGCTGCCCAGGCCCCTACCACTACTACATTATTAAGCTCTGCCGACAGTTTTAGTTTCACAGCATATGTAGTAAAAGTTATCTTCAGATTTTACCAAGTCAAATCCAATCCACCACTGAGTGCTCACCCACATGGCACATGACGACCCACATCTAACCTCTTGTACTCCCTATAACCCTTTTACCTAGCATCCCAAGTTTCCTTGCTGGAATAAGCATCTGAGCACTTCAGAGTTCGATAGGATTAACTCTACCAGGATGGACCTGGGCAAGTAAAAAATCTAGATTCTTGTTATTTCACGTAGCATGTGCTCTGGATTCATAGTCAGAATATTTTGTTTAGATTCCACTGCCGCATGTTAAGTAACTGACATTCAAAAATATAATGCCCATGCTTATTGCTTCCACCTACAGACCTTCAAGATTTGCAGGTGCTTCCAAGACCATATCTCAAGAACAAAAATCTTCAAATGCTTGCTTAACAGAAACATGGCAAATGCATTGTGTTATGACAATTTTTTTTCTATTGTGCATTTGTACCTAATAGTGCATTTCCTCAGGAAAAACATAAACCCTACTACCCCTTTTTTCTCTTTTAATAAGGATGGTATAGTGGGGCATTTCCAAGCAATAGTCTCAAAAGACAGTGCTTCACACACATTGTTCTCCAGTAGACCAGTACTCAACTCAACAGTCAGCACAGATTCCAGTTCATATTGTTCTGCACTTGAAAAACAGTCTCAGATACTGAAGATATCAACTTACTTGCAGAGTGAGTATGCTACCATCTTTGTCTTAACGTTGAATCAAAGACTCATCAGCTTCATGCCTCCACAGAGAAAATTCTCACCTAATTGGACTGCATGTAAATAAAGCAAATCAATGTTTTCCCAATATACTAAGCGCAACTGTGCATAGCTAGCAATACTTCCTGTGATCAGATTGAGCAGAGTAGTCAACAAGGCTGCAATATGTGGTTAAGGATTGTAGTAATGTAATCAGCAAATCTGATATGCTTCCATGTAAGCATCTTTTTTTCAATGCAATTGACTTTTCATGAACTTTTGAGGTGGAACAAGAGATAATAATTTAGGCATTTAGTCACACTTTTCTTATTTATTTCAGGGATCCAATGCTACAAAAACTAAGCTTAAAAAAATAATAAGATCAATGTAATTGACAGTTTGACACTGCAGATAAGATATTCGCTTGAGCTGGTATGGCAGATGTTGAACTAGGCATATAAGAGATTGTAGTGCATATTCACTAGTGGAACTTAGAAAGAAATAAGTAAATTAAGGCATAAAACTCACCTTTTACAACATTCCTCTCGGTCTTGTGGAAGATGCCACGCTAAGATCGCTCCAAATCTCCCAAGTTCCTTTCCTGGCTACGAAGCAATTTCTTTATGTTCCTTGTTTTAATCCCTAGCCTAAACATTGAACTTCCTGTTAACTTTGGTTTTCCTGATTGCAAATTATGCTTCTCGTGAACACCTGAACCTCTCCTTTTCATATATTCAGCAGACTGTGTCTGAACTGTCACAGCAGAAGTAAATAGCATTAGAAAGCTATATGGAAAAATATGTCCAAACAGTTGAAAGATACAAAAGAAGATTTGGTGTCACAATAGGTCCCCAAATGTCCCAGATAATAGATGTCACGTTTGATAAAAAAAAAAAAAACGGGCCATTAGTTACTCAGACATAAAGGAAGGAAGACACACATTCAGTCAGATTGGATCTCTGTTGATTAAGCATGTATCACTCTTTCATTTACTCAACTTCAGAAGATGAAGGCAAGTTTAGTTTCTCTGCACTTACTTTACTTGAAGAGTTAGCGGCTCAGTTTCTCTGCATGTAATTTAAGCGATCCATGGCATTGAAAACTCACCAGAATGCTGCGCAGATAATGACTTGGCCAAGTTCTGGAGTCCTGTTATATCATTGATCTTGTCCTTGTCCTCAATGGAGTTAGCAGAGTCCAAGTGCCCTGGGTGGCTTGGATGAATGTGCACAAGAGCATGTGCAAAAGCCTGAATTGGTTACAATGTAAGCCAATGTCATTTTGCAGTTCTCTATTTATTTGTGCTCAGATGTACAACGAAAAACATTAGTGTATTAGTTTCAATATATAGTACAGTCATCAAGCAATCTTCATCGCTTACCTCAGACAGAGCAAAAGATGATACTTATTATCCATTCAAATTTAAATGACAAGAATCCTTCACGCATTAGAGAAAATATGAATTGGAAGTAGTATTTCCTGGTAAGGCTATGTCAACAGTTATTTCTGAAATGATTGGCTTATTTTTCCCCCTCTTAATACTTAATATATCAAACCAGCACCCTGATTATCAGATGGCATCAAAAACTTACACATGAGCATTAAACTTTCCAGCACATGGAATCACCTAAAACTAGTAATTAAAGGGAGGTAGCAATGTAAAAGCAGGCAAGCAGGTAATAGAGAAAAGCTTCATACTACATTTGTTAAATCTTCAGGTTAAACGAATTACAGTAAGCCTCTGTTTGAAACTTTCAGATTATTATTGGAGTGTGTTCCAGTGTTCCTCACACCCAGTGGAGCATGCCACTGCTGGGATCATTGAGCCTAATAGCTTAATTGCGAACATGTGGATCAATAAGAACAGTAAAGGGGAATTTCGTACAACAAAGGTTACAGCTGAATAAAACTACCTTGGAGGCAATGGCGTAGAAGCCATTATCAAGAGAGTCCTTTGCGAAAGTTAACCACTCCTGACAGGACACTTGCAAGTGAAGGTCATTGCAGTATTTAGCGTCTCGAAGCAACAGGGCCTCGTATCTCATGGCAAGACAGCTCTGTCAGTGTACATGAAGAGAGACAGTGTTAGCAGAGAAGAAGGCAGCGCATGCTCTGCATTTGTGCAAACAGAGGCTCTGCGTTTGTGCAAACAGAAGTAATAGAGGATGCATCAAGCCTGACTAAAACAGATGATGAACACATGTTGGCTGATGAATTTGGGTGTTGCTTGCTAATGTGTATGAGTATGAAACATGATGCAATCATATAAAATAAAATGATGCATGCCTGGCCTGCAATTAGGAATGTATATATACTGAACTGAAGCACGACAGGTGCGGCCACCCAAATTAGAGTAAAACTAACACCCCAGGTAGGGCGCACGGGCTAAGCAAAAGCAGTGCCTAATCTGCAGAACAACGCATGCGTCAACCGCTAATTTCCCCGGGTGCTGACTGCTGACCTCGACATCTCCAACGAGGGCGAAGGCGCGTGCGAAGAAGTCGGCGACGGCGAGGGCTGCTCCCACCACCACCACCATCCAACACCACTGAACCCGTCGCGGTGGACGCGAATGCCTCCGCCGCGCTCGACTGCAGCAGGCGCCGTGCCGCGGATCGCGTGGCGAGCAGCGCGGGGATGTCGGCGCCGGCGGACAGCGCGGCCTCCAGCACCTGGAGGTCCTCGTCCCCGAACCTGCAGCGCACTCGTACCCAGTGAGCCAGTCAGGTAAGCGAAAAGGTGGATGCGGGATGTGGTTTTTGGGGGCAGGCACGACCGCGGTGTAGTACCTGCGACAGGAGAGGCGGGAGGCGAAGAGGGCGAGGGAGGAGGGCGTCGCCGCGTTGCCATCCTGCTCCGCCGTCGCCGCCGGCGGCATTGTCCCGTCTCTTTTTTGATTTGGATTGTTTAAAGAAGAAAAGCTCGCCGTTGCAGATGGATCGAAATGGGGGAACTTTTGTTTGTGGTGGGCTTGGGCTGGTTGAATTGAACTCAACTTAATTGGCCGGGCCGGGCCGGGCCGGGCCGTATTGGGGGAACTTAATTAATTTCTGTGTGTGTTTTGAGTTTAATTCCCTTGCTAAAAAAAGGAGTTAATTAATTAACCTAAAACACCGAAATTAATTAATTAGTTAATATACAAAGTACTATTTCACTCAAAAAGAAAACAAATTCCTGTTATTTGAATGACAAAAGGAGAAATTAATAAGAAGCTAATAATTAGACGAGACAAGACCAGCATACAAAGGAGGAACAACATGAGCAAGCAAAGCTATAGTTAGTGGGAATAGAATCACATGCCTTCGTGATTTGTCCCTACTCCTTTGATCTAGTTGATTTCAGCTTATTCTCTCACATATAGCACTATTAAAATAGTCAAAATTATGTAGACCGATCGGCGGAATAGGCCCGAAGGAAGGAGTGATGGATTGACACGTGTTAGAGGTAACAAAAGCATGAGAAATGGGCTTCATTGTTTTGCCGTAATTCCGGTGCTCGGTCTGTGTAGATTACTGAAAAGTTGTCTGTTTTGTGAATAGATTAGTGAAAGCTTAAGTGGGCATGCATGAGATGAGATTCCATTTCTTTCAGCAGCTTTTTTATGATACATCGACAAACCTGAAATACACAAAGGAGTTGTGTCAGTCAACTTGATAGTCCTCTCTAAAGGTCTGTTTGGTTTCCATGGGAATAGGGACTAGGGACTAATTTTTAGTCTCATTTAGTTTCTAAAATACTAAATATGAGGATTAGGGATTAATTTTTAGTCTCAATTAGTCCCTATTTCAATAGACTCTTAGGAGAGACTAGGGACTAATTTTTAGTCTCATTTAGTCCCCGTCCTATGAACCAAACAGGCCCTAACTCTTCCTATACATGGAGAGTCGCTCGCTGCTGGACTTAGTTCATCCCCTGTGCTCGCTTTTGTTTTTGTTTTTGAAATCCACATAGTTTAGTGACCAACCGTGGTCACTTTTTATTGGCCCATGACTAGCATAAAAGACAGCGCAAATGGTCTCTACCCCATGTACCCCGGCTTACAATATACTAGTCCATCAACCTGTGCTCGTATGGTCTAAAGTCTTATAAAATATATAAGCATTAGTTATTGTTTAATGTCTCTGATAAGAAGTACTTGTGGTAAATTATTTTTTTCTCTTTGTTCATTTTTCTAACATAACAGGCACATAAAAAATACTTTATAGTGTCTATTTAATTGTGGTAAACTTATCAGTTAATGCACTTTTAAGTACCATGTGATGATCTAAATAGCCACATTGGACTTACAACGCATTGCTCAAGATCAGTTTAGAGCTTAAAGGGAGACCTAGGATAGATAGCAGCGCTAACCTCAAGAAGATATTAATGTTTAAGCCTTATAATGACTATTTTCACCTAAGTGATCTCAAAGAAATGGAAGATATAGCCACTTGTAGTCCGCACTATCCTACCCACATGTCAAGATGTTTGAATTTTATTGGCAGAGAGTTATTTATGCAATAATGGTTATATTATTAATAAAGATATGTCAAATGTTTTAGTTAAATCTATGGACTGTCTAAATAATAAATGTGTATAAATTATATGCCATGGTTATGTAGTATTTTTTAAATATTTTGTTAGTATGATTATGAAATATTTTTTCAATTGCTAAAACGTAACACATATATATTTACCTATCACGTATGCATAACTATTTGATGTGCATGTAATTGAATCAAATTTTAATACATTGCCAATAATAGATGTGGGCAATGTAGAAACATATATATGCTTTATGGTAATTTTAATATTGCTTTGCAATACAATATATTAATAATTTTAATGTAGATTTAATAATGTCAAAAGTGGTAATTTAGATGTAAATTTGAGGGGTTACATATATTATGTATATAATAGCTAGCATAAGTGGGTAATTTAAATAATGATTCATGGGTTAATACCTTACATTGATTTACACATTTCTATGATTATTATTTAGAAAAGAACATGGATTCTATGGTTATTAGTATCATTTTGATTATAGTCTACACAATTGGTGGCCAGATGCTTCTAATATTTGTGAGAGTTTCAAGATATTATCTTTTTTTTTTTTTTTCTAGTTAGCCTCATAAGGATTAACATGGAGGCTCCATTTGAAACCTCTATTTACAGTTTACGTGATTTGTATTTTTCCATAACATGATACTTATTTAGCGAAAACCTAAGATTATGTTATATGTGCTATTATTCCATACCCTTTTGTGCTATCATGAATCTATATTTTAAATTCATGTTTTAGTCTATATATTGCAATTCTTTTTATCCGCATGTTAAGTTGAATTTTGAATGCTTATTTTATAGTTTATTCACAATTTTCATCATTTGTTTTATTGAAAAATATTATAGGTCTGTTACGCTTACGCTCTCAGTTCTTATTGTATAAATAGTCGCTTTCACCTTGCACAGCAGAAATATGACACAATTTTTTGTAGTAGCATTGTTTTATAAAATAAAAAAATATTAAAACTAAATTACCATTATTGATAAGACAATATACTTTTAGCCAAATTTATAAATCAATTGATAACTACAACTATGAAATTTATTATATATCATAGATTATTAATATTAGTATAACATAAAGTTAATTATTAGTGTCTTTTCTATGTAGTTGTTAAGGGCTATGAAGCCTTAGCGGATACGTGAGGGGGGTGCCGTATCGCTGTGATCCGACACTCCCTCGATCGATATCTTTGCATGAATACGTGATGGATACGTATTTCAGTCGTGTCCTAATATTTGGATACGTGCTACACACCAGATACGCCGTACTAGACGCTGGCAAGGGCTAACCTGGATACGCCCAACGCAGGAAAACAGTTGTGCCTCATCCTCTTGGCTTACTGTCTTGTGTCGCGGTACCGTGTTAGAGCCGCAAATCCTTAGCGCATCGTGTAACACAGGAAGCAACTGATTATTTTGTTTTTGATTTTCTTTATTCCTTCAAGTCCCATAAAGCAAACACACCACCCAAAGTTCTCGCAACCACATGTAACGAGTTAATGTTTAGTTATTTCACGTATAATTATTATCTATACCTAATATTAAAACGAGAAAAATTCTGCCAATCTGCCATGATTTTTATCCGCCTCCCTACCTCTTTTCTCGCCGGTTCTGTGTTCGCCCGCCCTCTTTTTTTTTTTGCCGTAATTTGTTCTTCCATGTCCGATACAATCGAGCCTCCTCGTCCAAATATGAGTCCCAATCACACTCCATCCAGGCTGTCACAAATACCGTGCGTCTTATCAAGAGTTGAGACCAAATCAAAGATCCACAAGCCACAAATTAAACGCACCCTCGATCCTCCCCTGTGCTTGCCCGAGCAGCACTCCAGCGTGTTCTGTTCGCCACAGCTGAGGCCCTCGCTGATCTCCCAACCTTGCTGCGTACACAGCCAAACTCGGGCTTAGCAAAACCTCACCGATCGCTTCTGTCCATGGCGCCGCCACATGTGGCCTCTCGCCGCCTACGACCTAGATGAGTCTGTTCCAAGCGCTGCAGGGGCAGACACCCCAGCGCCTCCTTGCACACACGCGTTCAGACGCACCACGAGCACCACATCAACATACCACGGGTGGCCGTGCTCGTGTAAGCAAGCTTGTTGACACTTTTAGCTTGTTGACATCGTCCCTGCATCACACCCAATACACATGTCCACTTTCCTGTAGAGAAAAAAACCCTACATCACACCCAATATATTTCCATTTTCCTGTAGAAAAAAAATCAAGTAATACAATGAAAATACTAGGATTCATAGTATGAACAAGATGAGAGGTGAAGTAGGCAACTACTAATAGGTTGAGAGTTTATTTATACTTTTTTTGTTTGGATAAATCTCGGAGGTGTCCTATGAGCGTGTCTGAACATGTTATAGAGTTTGGTTTTAAGATGAAGAATAATATGCAATTATTCCCCAAGTTGCATATCGTTCAGGTGATCGGACTATAAAATTATATACACCGTAGCAACGCACGGCATTTTTGCTAGTATTAATAATATCCAAGCCGTATCCCCGTGTCATTGTTTTTTCAACAATAGTGTATCCACAGATCCGATACGTATCGTATCCGATACTCGTATCCGTATCTGGGTAACATAGGTTAAGGGGACACTTTTACACACTTTTTTTATAAATGTTTTTACACTCTTGATAATTTTTTAAAATAAATATTTATCGACATGGTGGAACATATAATCATGCTTACTTTTAATTTAACAACTAATTTTGAATAGATATCACATACTTTATGGATATTAATTTTTTTTTCTTGATAGCTTATTTTAGTATTATGTAGACTGAGACATAATGTTGTTTTTACTTATTTCTTGGATGGATGATGTGGGTAATTTAGATATAAGATGATGTGGGTAATTTAGATATGAGTTAAGTGAGATAATTATATTTTTACTTCGTATTTGCATATATGGTAGTTTGAATGTAAATATATGGGTTATTTTGCATTATCTTTCAGAATGCCACATGTGGATATTTATAAAAAAATATTAGATGGTTATTTTAAATTATCTTTTTGTAAAACCAGAGGTGTAAGTTTAGATGCAAAGCACGAGAGGTAATTTGATTTATCTTTCATAATGAAGGAAGAGGGTAGTTTAGATGCAAATTTAGTTAATCATTTTTTTGACATAATTAGTTGATCATTTTTAAACTAATTGTCGTAATGTTAGAGAGTTGCTTTATGCATTTTTCGTAATGGCGATACTTGTTTGTAATGCGTATTAACTGAAAGACGTTAAACGAAGTCTCCATATAATCAAGGCTTGTATTACTACGACGAGCATCGGTTCTGATTATAGGGTGTAAGTTTTGCGTTGGTGTACAGTGGTGCCTGCACATACACGACGCGTTACGCTTTTGAGGCCTGGCCAGAGACGCAGAGCAGTCCACTTCGCCGCCGGCCTGTGAGTGCGGTGTGAGCAAGAACCGCTTCGATCGGCGTGGGCGAGGGGTTTTGCTGCAGCGCGAGTGCGATGTGTAGTTGTCGTGACCCAAAAATAGATTTCCAAATGGGCCAAGCCCGATGGGCTGACACGGCACGGCCGAAAAAGCACGGCACTAGCACGCGACACGGGCACGATACGCATAGTGCCGCTGCCGCACGGGCACTACGTTGGGCGTGCACGGCCGCCGATCCGCCCGTAGTGCCGGCACGGGCACGACACATTTCGTGGGCTGGCACGACACGCTTCGCGGGGCCGGCACGATGGTGGCCCGATTATTCGGATCGTTGGATTGGTTTGCATTGTCTCTCGGCCATTGGATTGGCTTGCAACATCTCTCCTGACCTAGGTATAAAACCAAATCCCTTCTCCTTCTCTCCTATTCCTCACTCCCGGCCGCCGCGTTTTCTCGTGCCTCTACTGCTCACGTCCCTCTTCCCGATTGCCAAAATTAAACTTTGCTCCTTCTCACTCAAGGCCACTCCCTCCCCAACTCATCTTCTCCCCAAGATACGGCGGGATGATGCGCTAGACATGGCGGGCACGAGCGCTGAGTCTCGCGACCATGTCCCGCCCACGGCCGCCCCTTCGATCCTAGTGACACGGGCGGCAGCGGGAGGAACTCCTCCCCACGGCGGCGAAGCGCGTAGCGGCGCTGCCGTCCACCACGCGGCCGGCGAGCTTGTCCCCGCAATGCGGTGGCGCCCATCCTCGCGACGATGGCTTGGCGAGCGGCACGGAGGCACGGTGGGCTGCCGCGTCGGTGGGCACGGCGCGCACGGCGCCGAGCGGCGATAGGGCCGCGCACGGGCCGAGGTCGCGGCACGGCGGCACTATAGGCACGGCACGGCCGGGCCGCCGTCTTTATCGTGTCGTGCCTCGGCGTCGCGATGCCGCCGCCGCGTTCGGCTAGTCGCGTCTTGCGGGCGGCCCGTTTGGGCATCTATAGGCCCAACAAAGGGGGAACCGCCGCCGCCTAGGGCCCAAGGCCTGCGCGCGGCGCCTCTGGCCGCCGCCGCCATCGTCCTCCGTAAACGCGCCACATCGGTTGCTTGCAATTAAGTAAGGAATATTTAAGGAATAAAAATAGGAATAAAATAGGGAATAAATAGGTTGCTCGTCGTAAAGAGGAATTCCAATTTATAAGGAAACCTCTAGATCTTTCTTAGCATGCAAGTCTCCCTCGGACAAAAAAAATACAAGGGACATGTAGTCGCCTTGAATCTTAAGAAGAAATAAATTAAAGGGGTAGCTCCCAACAGCTCTCCAAATCTCGCTCTCTCTCTCTTTCTCCTCGCCGCACGCCCGCCGCCTCTACAACCGCCGCCATCGCCACGCCGCCACCGCTGGCGCCCTTTACGCGCCCACGCCGCCGCGCCGCCCTTCCCGGCGCAGCGGCACGCCGCCCCCACGCCGCCGCTTCCTCCTCTTCTTCCTCCTCTCTACTACTCCCAAACAGCCCCAACCACCGCTACACCATCATCACCGCCCGTCAAGATCGCCCGCCGACATGTCAATTCCGCCCAATCTAGCCGAACCGACAACCGTATCCGGAGACCGGGGCGATTCCCACTACCGGCGGCTTTCAACCACCACCAACGCCAAGATCGGATGGACAACCACAAGATCGCCGAGCTCGGATGGGGTTCTCGCAGCTTGCTTGTCTCATGAGGGAGATGCAAGCCAACTTCACCGCCCTCCCCGAAGACGCCGACCGGCCCGCTACGACGACCACCAAGGACGACAACCCCTACGGGCGACGCCAACATCGGCGACATGCTCGCGGCAACGCCGCAGCCTCGTGGTCATGCCGCTGGGCGACTCGCCGACGACGCTACTACCACGGGCGCCACCGACAACAACGGTGTCTCCCGAGCGCCGCCCGGCGTCCCCCCTCCACGGCGAGCACCAGCCACGCCAACCCCATGAGCGCCCCATTGCTATCCGCATCGGTCGAACCGGAGGCTACCACCGACGTCCACCGGTTGCTTCGACGAAAAGCCTACCCAACTAGGCCAACGCCTCACGGCTACTACAATGGTACGTATAAGTTCCCCCACCACTACCAACATCATCTTTGACATTGGGAACATCTAGAGTGCCAACAAGGACGACTCAACGACGTGCCGGCGTCGACGCCGACATCGCCAATCTCAACCCCGACGTCCACGACATCCTCGGACAACAACGGCGACATGAACAACAACGCCAACAACTTCGCCGACCAAGACATCACACGCTCCCGCAAGAACCGGGCAAGTCCATCCCATTCAACAAGGAGCTTCTACCTCTATCACCCATGCTACAACGATGTCGCCGACGCCGTCAACCAAGACGCCTTCGACACCGCATCATCGACGGAACAACGACACCTCCCCGAGCATCAACAACATCCTCGACATCACAACCGACGTCGCTAGCTACAACGCCCTCGGCATCGACAACATCGACAACGACGACGACGCTACTATGGGCGCCATGAACGACAACGATGTCCTCAAGGACGCCAACGCCAATGACGCCCCCGCGCTATCGACTACGTCTTCACCATGCCTACCATCGCCAACAACTACAAAGGGCATCAACCACGACGACATCGTCGCGGCCAACCTCGACATTGGCGACCACGACGCCCCCACATGGGCCCGCGGCCGATGAGAACACCGACGCCTCCACGCCACCAAGGAGACGGGCCGCTCACTCACCGACCTTCGACGACGATCTACTACACCTGGGACATTCGGTCGAAATCGACAATGGTGGAGAACACCATCAATCAAGCCGCAGCCCAAAAAGGCGACACCATCAGCATCACGTAAAAGGAAAATCAGGTACATAGCTGCCAACCTGACGAAAACGGCACTCCTCTTTCTTTGGCTCCTCTGCATCACCAAGGCGCCACGGGAGAACGGAGACAACATACCATGGTGCCCCACTCTCGGTTTTGGGACGTCCTTCAACGGCGACACCAACCACCATCGCGACGTCGACTACGCGGCTTTGGCAGCAGGGACGACTCTAGAGCCGTACCTATGGACTCTCATGTTCCTCAACGACATCTATGTCCAGTCATTTACTACGCCAACAAGCCGTGGACTGCAATACACCAGGAGGCGCCTTACATACAGAGCATGGCAACCCAACTCGCTCCTAAGATCGACACTTCCATCTTCAGCAAGTCTCGACTTGGGGCCTTTACCGACGACGACAAGAGGTACATACCACCCACATCAACCCCCTACCTCGTCGACTTCATCACTACCCCGCAGGCTCCCATCCTTCATCACCGGCAACACGAATGGATCACAACCTCCTTCGCATCGCCGAACCATCAAGCTCCAACCAGGAGCAACACCTTGGGCGCCAGCAATAGAGATTGTCTCCCTCGGCAACTATCGCTACTACATCATGACCTTTATACAAGGTGCTACGGGATGTTCTCCAACCAAAGAAGGTCACCATCTCCATCTTCGTCCCAGCTTATCAGCCACGACAATAGTGCGTAATCGACAACGCTGAGGACGCTTGGCCGAAAAGGGGGGAGAAATGTCATGACCCAAAAAGAGATCGCCGAATAGGGCCCAACAAGGGGAACCGCCGCCGCCCTAGGGCCCAAGGCCTTGGCGCGGCGCATCCTCCGGCCGACCGCCGCCATCGTCCCCGTAAACACGCCACATCAGTTGCTTCGCAATTAAGTAAGGAATATTTAAGGAATAAAGATAGGAATAAAATAGAGAATAAATAAGTTGCTTGTAAAAGAGGAATTTCAATCTATAAGGAAACCTCTAGATCTTTCTTAGCATGCAAGTCTCCATCGGACTATAAATACAATGGGCATGTAGTCAGTTGAATCTTAAGAAGAAATAAATTAAAGGGGTAACTCCCAACAGCTCTCCGACTCTCGGCTTTCTCTCTCTCTCTTCTCAAGCGCGCGCGCCCGCCCTACAACCGCCACCACCGCCACGCCGCCACCAGCGCCCAGCGCCCCCACGCCGCTGCCGCCGCCGCCGCCGCCCTTCAGCGCAGCGCCCCACGCCGCCCGCTTCCTCCTCTTCTTCCTCCTCTCTACTACTCCCAAACAGCCCCAACCACCATCTACACCATCACCGCCCGTCGACATGTCAATTCCGGCCCAATCTAGCCGGAATCGACAGTAGTGTTTTGCCGAATGTGACTTGGTGGCTGGATATCCTTGAGCGCCTGAATAGACCATGTCGCATCCGTTTGAATTCCAACTGCCAGTCAGGCCCAACTCCCGTTACTGAAACTATGCATTTTTTTATCAGCTTCACTGACAGATATATAAATCTCAGTGGTGAGAAGGCCCAATTGGAGCCGAATCTTGTTGCTCCAGGATCATCACGGCAGCTGGAGGCAAGGAAAGAGATATATAAATCTCAGCTAGGCTTCATCATTGAGGAAATTATTCAATCGTTGGTGCAATCCTTCGAGAAGTGCAAGTTCACTTTAGTGAAAAAGATAGTGTAACATAGTTACCCACGAATTACCTTTATTGACTAGGAGAAAACATTCATACTGCCTGTTGGTTAGGCCGGCCGACACCATGATGAAAAAGGAACGTGAATGCCCCGGCCCAAATTACTTTCCGAATTTCCGTGTTGCTGAAAATGATCATGCTTTTTAGGCCGAAAGACCGTAGAATTTTCGGTCTTTCGGCCCGCCACTACATATATTCAATCATTCAGTAGAGGTAGAGCGGGCCGAAGAATTTTACTTTGCTAAGCAGAGAGTGGCCCTGCCACTACATATATTGAATATAGATGCCGGTCGATATTGCAGATCGAGAAGCTCAGCTTCACTACAGGAATCGCCCGCTTTGCCGAGCGCAGAGCGCGCACTCGCAAAGGCTTGTATCCACTCGCGAACCCTTTGCCGAGTGCCAAACTCGACGGTTTACTCGCAAAGAATGACTGCAAACGAATCTTTTGCCGAGTGCCAAATGTCGGGCACTCGGCGAAGGTTTCGCCGAAAGTGCCATGTCGCTGCTCGCGAACTCGACGTCGACCGCTACATATGGATGCGCTCCTTTGCCGAAAGTGCCAAACATCGGGCACTCGGCAAATATTTGAATATTATAAAAACTTTGCCGAGTGCCAAATGTCAGCACTCTCGGCAAAGTATTTATTTTACGAAAAAATAAATTACAGTTTGCCGAGTGCAGTTCAGATGGCACTCGGCAAAGTTATGGTCATTTTGCCGAGTGCCACCTCCGCACTCGGCGACCGCCAAATTTGTCGGCAGAACCGGCTTTGCCGAGTCTTTGGCACTCGGCAAAGCTGGAGATTTATTTATTTTTTTTGTCGTTTCTATTGATTCACAGCCTCCATCAACACATACATATACCATAAGCATTCATATATATATCATAGACCACATATATCACCAATTCACATATATAATGCACATATTTCACAAATCCACATATATAATCCACATATATCACAAATTCACACATATAGTCCAACATCCAAACGAAATTAAACATGTCCAACATCCAAACGAAATGTAACATGTCAAACATCGAAACTAGATCCATCACAAAGGCAACATGTCCAACATCGAAAATAAATCCATCACGACCACCTCAACTTCACGGCCCCGAACCGTGGCCTCCCCGGGTGCGAAGAGTCCTCACCTTGCCCCGGATACCACCCGCTGCGGGCGCCGACCGAACGCCCACCCGTGGTGTGGAGGGGCGTGTGGAAGCTCGTAGTGTGGCCGCCGCGCTTTGGGAGAGGAGGAACGCCACCGCCACGTGTACTTGGGAGTCGGGCCGACCGGATAGGCCGGATGGGGTGGAGAAGGGTCACCCGGAGGAGTCGGGTTCAACCCGCCGACCGTGGCTGCACAAAAGAAGAGGCGATCTCATTAGTACCGCAGTGAGCCGCATTGCAAAATAAATAAACAACAACATATACTCACCGGAGTCTCTGCACAGAGGAGGAATGGGAAACGTGGTGGAGCGAACAAATGAGGGAGGCAACGGAGGCGGGGTCACACCGGGGATCCGAGGCCCCGAAGTAGCTCGCCACGCCCCGCAGCCGGGCGCACCGAGTATTGCCGGATCGCCTCCAACTCCCGCCGATGGGCCTCTGCTCGGGCCGCCGCCCGCCTCAAACCGTGCCGCCTGGGCCGCCGCCTTGCCTCCAACCCGCCATCCGAGCCTCGCAATATTACAACCGTAACATTGAAACAATGCATAGGTAGCGGACATGTGTAAAACCAAAGGAACGACCGATGAAACCGGTTACCCGAAAAAGTCCCGCATCATCCGCTGGAGCTCACGCCGAGGTGCTATGGGGATGTCGGTGGAGGTCGTGCTCTTGAGCGGCACGCCAACCTGTCAACAGAGGACGGGTTGATCGCGGCGTTGGCCATCCGTAACCGGCCGTGCTGCTTCCTCCTCCCAACCTCATCACCAGTTCAGGTCCAGGGGCGGCGTGGCTGGATCGGTCGCCCCCATGGCGCCGCTTGCGCCGGGCGCATCGGGTAAGCTTGGGGTAGACGCCGGGCGCTGGTACGCCTCCGCCCCTTCGCCGTCGTAGACGCACGGGCCGGTCGGGCCGCTTCGCCGCTGTGAGTCAAGGCCCACCCCGCGTGCTCGCCGATCTGCTGGTTTTCATGCGGCCGATCGCGAGAAGAAGAACACAGTAGATGGTTAGAAGTGAAGAGATTTGAGCGCTTGAATAAAAAAAACAGAATCGCACTCCATCTGCTCATATACACCGAGGGGCACGCCCCTTGGTGGTGTGGGAGCGCCGCCATCTCCAAGCGACATCTCCCGACGGAGTCTCTGGTCTCGCACGCCTCGCCCCAAGAGCCACTTGTCCACAATGGCCCCCCAAAGTCCTTGTACTTGTTGCACCACTCCCATTACATCCGCATGACATAGCGCAGGATTAATGGAAGTCTCGCTTATTTTTTATTGAAGGAATCTGAAAAATGCGTTCTACGAACCTCGATGTACGGGTCCCCGTGAGGTCGGTCTCCTCTCGGAGCATCATCTCCCTTGCTTTCGTTCTTTTCCTCACCACCTTGCCAAGCACGCCGGGCGTTGAAGGAGGTGATGCACAAAACACGCGCCGTGGTACAGGTCCTTGAGTCGGCCTCGACGGACCACGCCCCGCACTCTAGCGCCACCGCCTCCCCGCCCGCCTCGCACGTGAAGTAGTTCTCGCATACGTAAAAACATGTATCATTCAATTATTTAAGAAACATAGTATTTAAACGACGTGAAGTAATCCCCGCATACGAGACTCACCCAAAAGTCCGTCTTGATCTTCCCGGCAAGGGCGCCCTCCTCCACGCGCGCACGAAGTGGTCCCACGTCCCAGGAACCTCCCTCGGGGCCCGACGGTCACCAAAGCCGGGTAGTTCTCTTTAATCAGCAGGCTCGGATGCCATTGATATGGCGCGAACCGCCTCCGCTTACAATCAACCAAGCATTCGCACGAGCCATTAAGACAAATTGTTAGTCTGAAGTTTGATTTGCAACATGTCATATGAACAAGTAGTGAAAATATCAATGGCTACTTACTTATCACCGCGGGTCGAATCACCGGGCGACGAGGGAAAGGGATCGCCCCTCGTGGGAGGCTCGAGGCCCCGCTACCGGGTAGACCCCGCCGGCACTTCGAGGAGGACGCCTCGGCAGTGTCTCTTCGCACCGAGTCCGAAGTCAAGCGGTGGGCCCGACGAGGGCTGGCCCGACGACGCCCCCGCTGCCCGACGATGGCCCCGCTGGTCCGACGACGACACAAACTCAAGCCTCCTCGTGGGCCGGGCGACGTCGGCCGTGCCTCGACGCCTCCACCGTCAGTCTTTGCTTTCGTCGGCCTCCTCCTCGTCGGGCGTGGGGAGAGGGTGGGGGGGTCTCGCGTAGATGGATCGACCCCTGCCGACGTTGCCGCCTTCCGCCCGGCATTTTGTCGAGTCCCTCGCAAAACAAATAGTAAACCAATTAGTATTGCAAAATGAACGAAATATAATTGAAAGGTAACAATAATAACAAAATAGTATTACATGATTTAGAAATTATCTCCCCGAATGCCTAAGGTCGGCATGTAGTCATCACTATCGCTACCACTATTGTAATCATCAATGTCACCATCCTCATCATCCGTATCGCCCTCAAAGATGTGCACGCCCTCCACGCCTCCTTCGCGCACCAGCCTCCATCGTTCAAGAATTTGCGGGTCCTTAGCATCCCGCACCTCATCACCCTCGCCCTCATCGATGGCGTTGTCTACTTCCATGCCCATCGGCGAAAAGAATGTCTATCTCCAAACGCCCTTCTAGCCCCTCGGGTTGATAGAACTCTTCGCTGTTTGGGTCGTGGTTGTAATCATCATCGCTCGAACAGCGCTTTTACCGCGGCGGCGATACCGCCGCACAAGGTACCAACCCGCAAGGTCCTCGTGTTTTTTGGCACGCCCATGGGAGGTAATAAACTTGTGTGGCGTGTATATTAGCCACAATATAGACATCCTCTCCTCCATATACGGAATCCTGTCGAATTTTGACTTGCCCAATCGTAGGGTCCACTTTCGTGTCATCGGGATCGAACCAATGGCATTTGAATACCACTAGCTTGAGCTCTTTAGGACCCCCGAAGTTGAGCTCATATATTTCTTCGACTATGCCGTAATAGTCCTTCTTATCCAAGCGGGGCATTTTAACTCCTGCACGTTGTTTTGCGGTTGGGCCGAGTCTCCTCGTAGCTTCTCGTGCGAAAGCGATAGCCATTCACATCATAAACGGTGAACGAGTTGACCCTACGGGGGAAGCCATTGCCCACCTGTTTTAAATCTTCGCACATTTCGGCATCTGTGCGGGCCTGCAAGGTGAGGCCACGTAGATCGTTACATTATATGTTACTAGGACCAAAGTGGAATATCAAAGTCGGAACGAGGTTAGTTGGATGGTACCTTTGAGCGTAACCAGAAATAAAATCGGGCCGCCCATTTTTTAGAAGATTGTCTTCTTGTTGCAAGGTAGGAGCCTCATTCCCTCTCCAAAGTTGACCAATAAATTCCCCGAAAAAAACAAGGCCGAGGTTTAGGGTCGATAGGTGGAGGATAGTGACGGCGTATGGAACAAGTCATTGACAACTTACCGCGATAAGGAGCAAGCTTCGTCAAGGTTCAACAACACATAAAGCATGATAGTGCGCCACTCATCAAAGGACAAGTGCTTGTGGGTAGCCGCGCTTCCTCTTCCGACTTGCCCTCTCGAAAAGGCCGAGGTTCGATGAACTCTCGTCGGCGCAGTAACGAGGGGTAGGATTGTGGACGCCGGAAGTTTCTCAAGATAGTACGCCCGTGTGAAGGTCGACACCTCCTCCGCAATGTATGCCTCGCCACGGAAGGCTCACTTTGGCTTTATTCCCGCATTTTCTCCGGTACCTTGAGAGCCCTCTCGATTGATAGCACCAACGGAACCGCACGGGCCCCCCCAACCGTGCCTCGCCGGGCGTGGTGCAAAATCAGGTGTTGCATCGACAGAAGAAGCCAGTGGAAATATCATCTCCAACTTGCAGATCAACACAAAAAGACGCTCCAGATCAGCAATCGCATCCCGAGATAACTCCTTAACACAAAGCCGGGCGGAAGAAAAAAGCTCAACTCGCCAGATCGCCGCCACACCGCTCTGGGAGGTATCCCCGAGTCATCGCAGAAGGATCCGCTCAATCCATATGTGGAAGTCATGACTCTTCATCCCTAAGACTTTCATAGTCTCGCAAGTTCACTCCCCTACCAGTTCGCCGCATACCCATCGTGGAACGATAACGTCTTCATCCATTGTAGCACTTCCTTCCTATCGGCCCTTTTGATGATGTAGTCGGCCGGGCCCTTTTCCATCTCCTCCCCTGGGCTAGGGGTCTCTATCACTAGCTTTGGTCTATCGCACAAAGATCTCTATGTCAAGTCTAGCCTTAACGTTGTCCTTTGACTTCTTAAGGTCCATGGTTGTTGCGAAGAGTGCCTCGTAGATATTCTTTTTCTCGTGTGCATTACATCGATGTTGTGTGGAAGAAGAAGATCCTTGTAGTAGGGGAGATTAGTCAAGCCCGATATATAAGTCCACATGTGTGTGGTACCATATCCAACAAAACCACCTTTCTTTTCATCGATTTTGAGACCAGCTTAGCTCGGGCAAGGACCTCTTCACCGGTCATAAACTTTGGGATGGGATCGGTGACTTCAACACCTTCGTGAAGTGCTTTTTGTCTAGTCTCGTTCATGGTTCTCGGGCAGAATTGACGATGTTTGTCAAACGAAGAATACTTGCCACCCTTGAGAAGCCGGGTGAATCGCATAAAATGCCCTTGCATGTTGGGCAAGGGAACCTCCCATGAACACACCATGCGCTGAATATGCCATAAGCCGTGAAGTCATGCATTGAATATAGGTACCACACATGCATTGTAAAGTTTGTCTTTGTAGCTCGGCCGTACGTCGCATTCCGTTTTTGCCAAGCATCTTGCAATTCATCCCACACCGGCCGCATGAACACACCCATATTGTTGCCCGGGTGCTCGGGTATTATGAGCGCCAAGAACAGGTGCTTGAGCTCAAACATGACACCGGGGAGATTGAGAGGGATCACGAACACGGGCCAACAAGTGTACGGGGCCGCCAGCTGACCGTACGGGTTGAACCCATTCATTGCGAATGCTACGCTGCACATTTCGAGCCTCCATAGCTTTTTCAGATGCATATTATCGAAGTGCTTCCATGCATCACCATCCGATGGGTGTACCAACTTCTCAGGATCGTATCTTTTGCCCTTCTTGTGCCATATCATTTGTTTCGCGGACTCCTCTGTCATGTACAGCCGTTGGAGCCTCGATGACGAAAGGAAGGTGTCGTAGGACCATCTCGGGGATCTTGACTGTTTCTTCCCGCCATCACTACATTCTACCTCCACAAACCTAGAGGCTTTGCACTTTGGACAAAGGCGTTGCTTCCTTCGTGGTCTCCCCTAAATAGGACGCACCCCTTTGGACAAGCATGGTACGACTCATACGGCATCTTGAGTCCACGAAGAAGTCTCGTGACTCGTCGTGTTCTTCGGGCAGACGTGACCCTCTCGAAGCGCTTCCCAATAATCGACGGCCAGGTGTCGGCCGCCTCGACTAATGCTCAATTGCGACTTCAACGCTATAAGGCGTGAAATGGCATCCAGCCGTAACCATTGTCTTCGTGAAGGGGCTGCCGTGCGCCTCCATCATCTCGTAGAACGCCTTTGCGGTTTCCTCGTGTTCCTCCTCCAATGCTCCATTGAACTCGTGCATCGTGAAAGTCTGCCATCATGTTCGCCATCCCCGCATCTTGATCATACTCCTCGAGGAGGGGCCTCACCACGCCCCTCTCTAATACGATCGACTTCACCGTGGAAGATCCAAATGGCTATAGTTTGGGGACGAATCCGTTGTTGTAAATATGCTTGCCCATTTCAACCTTGACTCGCTTTTTCTTGTTCTTACATTTGCTTTGCACCGGACCGCGGCATCCGAATAGACCCCTTAGCAGTTGGGCCAAATGCATGCTCCAGAAAGCATCGGTCCCCTAACCCATTCAAGGCTCTTACTTGCGAAGCCCGTGTACATCCACTCACGGTTATCCATCCTCTCGTCATACGCCCATGTCGGCCGAGCCACATAACCAAAGAATTACATCTACACGGCGTTCCTACCATCTAATAGGTGAGGGATAGGTCTAATCCCACAGAGGATGCGTAGACAAGGTTAACATCCATGCTCGAGGTCGCCCGAGCCGGAATTTCGAAGCACCTCCCTCGCGCCGTTCTCCCGATACACGCCCCGGGGGAGAGTGTGTATCCGAGAACAACGGGGAGGTCCTGCAAAAAATCCGCTCGGACGGACCTCGAAAGCATGGATGCTTACCTTGTCTACGCATCCACGGGCTGTCCAAAAAACGTGGACAATCCGAAACAGATACGGTCGCAGATATGCACGTATGCGCATACCAACGCCTCAGATCTCTTTCGGACGACGGAGACGCCTAACCGGGTCGCTATGTAAGACAACTACAAGGACGGACGGAGGTGATTCATACCTACGGGTCGGTGGAGACGCTGTGCGGAAGACCCGTAGCGCCCACGAGGACGACCGGGTCGCCGAGTCCCTCCCACAGTCCTCCTACAAAACAAGGGCAAAAATAGTTAGTGTCGACTCAAAATTTCAAGAAGACCTCCCCGCATGGGGAGGTTCCCAAACCTGCAAAAACATGGCACGAAGGCCAACAACCACATGCATATACCGAGAATGGGCACGAAGGCCACCAACAACCAATATGGGCACGAAGGCCACCAACCACCAATATATCCAACCACATACTTTACTTCTCAAGTATTACCATAACAATTACTACTAATCCTACAACTATTACTAACAACTACTAACACTACTAATACTAACCCTACAACTATTACTAACAACTATTTACTAACTACTACTACTAACCCTACAACTAACACTACTAGAAGAATAGCGCTTAATTACCTTGGTCGCGGCAACACGAAGAACGACGACGGCGTCAATCACCTTCTTCCTCCTCCCCTTCCTCTTCTTCCTCTTCTCCCCCTCCTCTTCCTCTTCTCCCTCCTCTCCTTCCTCTTCTTCCTCTTCTTCCCTTCCTCCCTTCTTCCTCCTCACCTTCCCCTTCCTCCCTCTTCCTCCCACACCTCCCTTTCTCTCTCTGCTGCCGGCAACACAGAGCGAAGCCGTGGGCTTCGGGGCGAAGCGAGGTCGGCCGTGGATGGGGCCGGAGGGGCACGGCCGGCGGGCCGGGGGGCCGGGGCTGCCGGTCTTGGCGGCGCGGCCCGGGGCGAAGGCGGCCGGGCGGCCGGGTACCGCCGGCCTTCGCCGGAGGCCGCCGGGGAGGCGGGCCAGGCCAGGGCGGAGCGGCGCGGGCGGGCGGGCGGCCGCGGGCGGGGGGACGGCGGCGGGAAGGGGCGGCGCGGGGGCGAAACCGGCGGCGGGCGCTGTCGGTCCGGCGATTCCGGCCCGGCGGGGGCGCGGCGAGGATTCCGCGGGCCGGCGGTGGCGCGATGGGCTCTGGCGGGCTCCTGCAATGAAAAAGAAGAGGGAGAAGAGGGAGCCTAGGGCAGATACTTATCCGCCTGGCTTTTGCTCGAGTGCCAAAAATGAGGCACTCGGCAAAGCTGCTTTTCATCATTTTTTTAAAAGTCTTTGCCGAGTGCCACACGGCTGGACACTCGACAAATTGACTCTTTGCTTAAAGGTGTCCCGGTAGCTTTCGGCAAATTAATAATTTTTTTGTTTTTCGTCCCATTTTTTTTTTTGTATTGCCTTGGTACAGTAATTACATGTCATATTCAGAACTTGGGACAATTTGAAATAGTTTTGCTATATTTCATGAATTATTTGTTTTTCCTTGCATTTTAAGGCCACTCCAAATTTGAGCTGATGCTACATGAAATAATGGAATCTTGTTGAAAAAAAAATGTTATTCATGATGTTTGGCGTATGTTTAGGCTCAATCCGGGACTCATGTGAAATTAAGAACATTTATGTGTCGGAACATGACGAGTTACGTCTTGGGAAAAATTTTTTAAATTCTATAAAATCAAACAAATTTCAAAAACACGAAACTTGGCGGGTGTCTTGTCATCTCATGAGGAGGCTGTGAAAAAAATTTGAAAATTTTTGAACAAGTTGTGGGAGTCGGATGCTTGAAACCAGCATCCGACATCACAACTTGCTCGAAACTTTTTTAAATTTTTTCCACAGCCTCCCTCATGAGATGACAAGACACCTCGCCAAGTTTCCTCGTTTTTTTGAAATTTGTTTGGATTTTATAGAATTTAAAAACACCTTTCCCGCACGTAACTCGCCATGTTCCGACACATAAATGTTCTTAATTTCAAGGCGAGTCCCCGGATTGAGCCTAAACATACGCCAAACATCATGAATAACATTTTTCGAATCAGCGCATTCCATTATTTCATGTAGCTGCAGTTCAAATTTGGAGGGCCTTAAAATGCAAGGAAAAAACAAATAATTCATGAAATATAGCAAAACTACTTTCAAATTGTCCTAAATTTTCCACATGACATGTAACTACTGTACTTATGCCACACAAAAAAAATATGGGACGAAAAATCAAAAAAATTAATCGCTTGCCGAGTGCCAAGGGGACACTCAAGAATCAGCTATTTGCCGAGTGCCTAAACAAGTGGCACTCGCAAAGGGTCCTAGTTTGCCGAAAGTGGCTAACGTTCGCACTCGGCAAAGTTAACGGACATCGCGGGCCGTTTGGCTCTCATTATTGTTTGCCGAGTGGTAAGTTTTGCCGAGGGCTAAGCACTCGGTGAAAATATGGTTTGCCGAGTGCTAAACTTCGCCGACGGTGTTACACTTTCGGCAAATAACCCTTTTACCGAGGGCGTAGTTTGGCACTCGGAAAAGAGCCTCTTTGCCGAGTGCCCGACTTTTGCCACTCGGCAAAATTCTTTTGCACTCGGCAAAGAAGCGGATTCCTGTAGTGCTTTGCTTTTTTAGGTAAAGGTGGACTCGTGACTCAAGCGGGCCATTGCGAAGAATACAGTTATCTTGGTGAAGCCATTTCCTAAGGGAGAGATTGTCTGTTATTAGTAGTTTATTTTGGATTAGGATCCTAGTGAAGAGTTTGCACTTGTGTTTCCGCCCGTGCTTGCCATATTATGATTTTATTAGTCTTGTACCTTGTGTATCCCTTCTCTTCTCCGTGCAGAGGCCCGGCCAGCGGCCAGAGACGCAGAGCAGTCCACTTGCACTCCATCCACGCTCTCCCTTCGCCGCCGGCCTGTGAGTGCGGTTTGAGCAAGAACCACTTCGATCGGCGTGGGCGAGGGTTTTGCTGCAGCGCGAGTGCGATCGTCGCCTTCCGTCTTCTTCCTTCTTGAAAAAGTGCATCGCGAAACGATTCAGAGTAGGGCAAATTGGGCAAAAATTGGGTGACTTGACCCCTAGTGCCGGTCTCCGCTCCACTACTTTTCATTTCAATGGTGGATTCAATCGAGCGGACACGACACGGTTATACGGAGGAGATGGGAGCTGGTACGGAAGTTTGGCCAGCAGGCCTCGCATGCGCCTTGTCTGTCATGCACCATACCTAGAGACTAGGATGATATAAATTGATCTTTCTTTCCAAAGCGATAGTGTTGGTGTTGCTCATTTAGATACATTTCGAGATAAAAACAGCTAATTTTAAGACCCTTTCTACTCGCGGTTTTCAGGAACTAGCACCTAGTAGCAGAGCTAAAGCGCAAAGGTAAATACAGTTACAGTCAACAGTTATGGTAAAACTAGCAACAGCTAGCCGCCCCATTGCTACCTTTTTTCACTACTAGTCTAGTAAACAAACGGCATCAAGACAGAGATGCAAAACCAAAACGGCTCGAAAAGAAACCCTCCAGTCCAGGCCAAAGTGATAACGAATTTTCTTCTGCATTCAGCTTCAGACACTGCATTGCACTGAACTGAACCTGGCAATTGTACAGGATCAGCGCCTGATGGACTACTGGTTGATGGCCCAAGAGTGAAGAATAATGGCCCGCAGCAACATGTGCATGTTTGCTCAAGAGTACTCTTCCTTGAACGACCACTTGTGTCAGGAGCCAAGACTCACCCCAAGCTGTGGTCTTTTTCTTGTCTCCTGTCCTAATGACAAGTGTTGCGAGTTGCAACAAAGCTTTTACCCGGTCACCACATGCAGCAAATTTAGATGAAGGAGATATTTTACTCCTAGTCCTACGCCTATATATGCTTTGGCATTGTATCACTTCATTTGATAACTCCGGCCACACACCTGCCGCTGTAGCATCCAGCAAATGGCGCTCCCTTCAATCCCATGCATTCTCATCATTGTTGCCACAGCACTCTCAATATTCCATCTGCAGCAGCCATCTATCGTAGCTTCAGCTATCTCTGCCAATGGTACTGGCAGCGCCACCGATCTCTCAGCTCTCCTTGCTTTCAAGGCCCAGCTCTCAGATCCACTCGGCATCCTCAGAACCAACTGGACAACCAAAACCTCCTTCTGCCAATGGCGTGGCGTCTCATGCAGCCGCCGCCACCGGCAACGCGTCGTCGCCCTGGAGCTGCCAGAGATACCTCTCCAAGGCGAGGTCACTCCACACCTCGGTAACCTCTCTTTCCTGGCTGTCCTCAACCTAACCAGCACTGGCCTTACAGGCTCCATCCCATCTGATATTGGGAGGCTACATCGGCTTAGGTCTCTACATCTTGGTCACAATACTCTATCAGGAGCCCTCCCCTCTGCCATGGGGAACCTCACAAGCCTCGAGATTCTTCAGCTCCATAACAACAGCATCTCAGGGACGATCCCGGAAGACTTACACGGTCTGCACAACCTTAGGTACATGGACTTTCAAAAGAATTTCTTGAGTGGTTCAATACCAGAAACCTTATTCAACAGCACACCATGGTTGTTATACCTCAGCCTTGGCAACAACAGCTTGTCAGGGATGATACCAAAGAGTATTGGATCCCTGCCCATGCTCCAAGCTCTTGTCTTGCAGGTCAACCAACTCTCAGGTACGGTGCCCCAAGCCATCTTCAATATGTCTACACTTCAGCTGCTTTATCTCGGGGACAACAATTTGGAAGGTCCTATCCCTGGCAACGAAAGCTTTAGCCTTCCCATGCTTCAAATTATCACCCTCCAGTCCAACAATTTCACAGGTAAGCTTCCACAGGGGCTCTCTGAATGCCAATACCTCCAAGTACTTTCTATGGTAGACAATTACTTTGACGGCCCAATACCTACTTGGCTGGCGAAGCTGCCAGAGCTCATAGGAATAGGGTTAGGTTCCAATAAATTCAATGGCCCAATCCCAGCTGTTCTGAGCAATCTTACCAATCTTTCCATTCTAGATCTGTCATTTGTCAATTTAACGGGAGAGATGCCACCTGAATTTGGACAGCTAAGTCAGCTCTCGATGCTGTTGCTCAATAATAATCAACTGACTGGACCATTCCCATCATTTACTAGTAATTTGTCTAAGTTATCTTATATACAGTTGGATGGAAATCTCTTGACAGGTTTTGTACCAATGACACTTGGTAGCATGGGGAGTCTTATATCTATTCTTCTTTATGGGAACCATTTTGAAGGGAATCTAAACTTCCTGGCCAGTCTTTCAAACTGTAGGCAACTCCAGAAACTTGCTGTTGGGGAAAATCATTTCACTGGAAGAATCCCTGACTATATTGGAAATCTCTCCAGTCAATTGTCAGTTTTCTTTGCAGATAGAAACAATTTAACTGGTGAACTTCCTGCTACCATTTCAAATCTAAGCAGTCTGAATCAGATAGACTTATCGGAAAACCATCTGAGTAGCTCAATTCCAAAATCAATTGTGATGATGAACAAGCTTGTTGTTATGCGCCTCTATAGCAACCGCTTTTTCAGGACCCATCCCGAACAACTTTGTGTGCTAGGGAATTTAGAACAACTTGTCCTCCATGACAATCAACTGTCGGCTCCATACCTGATCAGATAGGCAACCTCTCCAAGTTAATATGGTTGGATCTATCTCAAAATCGGCTATCATCAAATATACCAGCAAGCCTATTCCACCTTGACAGTCTCGTTCAACTCGACCTCTATCGAATTCACTGAATGGTGCATTGCCAGTTCAAATAGGTTCCTTGAAACAAATTTCATCCATTGATCTCTCTAGCAACATCTTCGTTGGTAGCCTTCCTGGTTCCTTTGGACAGCTGCAGACACTAACCAACTTAAACCTGTCACACAACTCATTCAACGATTCAGTTCCAGACTCTTATGGCAACCTTAGGAGCTTGGAATCATTGGACCTTTCATACAATGATCTATCAGGTACAATCCCACGGTACTTGGCTAACTTGACTGAACTTCGCCATCTTGAATCTGTCCTTTAACAAGCTACATGGTCGATACCAGAAGGAGGTGTCTTTGCAAACATCACCCTTCAGTCTTTGATAGGGAACTCAGCTCTTTGTGGTGTCTCCCGTTTAGGATTTCTACCATGCCAAAGTAACTATCACTCAAGTAATAATGTACGACGAATCCTAATATCCTCGATCCTTGCTAGCACCATATTAGTTGGAGTTCTAGTTTCTTGCACATATGTGTTAATCAGGAAAAAATTGAAGAAGCAAGAGATGGTGGTTTCTGCTGGAATAGTTGACATGAACAACTATAGGTTAGTATCATACCATGAAATTATTCGAGCCAACTGCGAATTTCGGTGAAAGCAACCTGCTAGGTGCTGGAAGCTTTGGGAAAGTTTACAAGGGACAACTAATTGATGGCATGGTGGTTGCAATAAAAGTTTTAAACATGCAGCTGGAACAAGCCACTAGAAGCTTTGAAGCAGAGTGTCGTGTGCTGCGCATGGCTCGACACCGTAATTTGATAAGGATACTAAACACCTGTTCAAACATGGACTTCAAAGCATTGCTTCTACAGTACATGCCTAATGGTAGTTTGGAAACATGTTTGCACAATGAAAATAGGCCGTGTTTAGGAATCCTGAAAAGGTTGGAGATTCTATTGGATGTGTCAAAAGCAATGGAGTATCTGCATTATCAGCACTGTGAGGTAGTCCTGCACTGTGACTTAAAGCCAAGCAATGTTCTCTTTGATGAAAACATGACCGCACATGTGGCAGACTTTGGCATTGCAAAGCTATTATTTGGTCATGACAATTCTACAGTTTCTGTGAGCATGCCAGGAACAATAGGGTATATGGCACCAGGTACCCAGTCACACTAGTCTTATTCTTTATAATGCTAATAATACATGTATTGTCATAATTAATACTCCGTCTTGTAAATGTTTTTTCTACTAGAGTACGGGTCCAGTGGAAAAGCATCAAGAAAGAGTGATGTATTCAGCTATGGGATCATGCTTCTTGAAGTACTCACAGGAAAGAAGCCAACGGATCCAATATTTGGTGGACAACTAAGCCTCAAGATGTGGGTCAATCAAGCATTTCCAAGAAAACTTATCGATGTTGTGGATGAACATTTGCTTCAAGACCCTTCAATTAGTTGTATGGATAACTTCCTTGAGTCAATGTTTGAATTGGGTTTACTATGCTTGCGTGACATACCTGATGAAAGGGTGACGATGAGTGATGTGGTTGTGACGCTGAACAAGATAAAGAAGGATTATTCTCGTTCTACAGCAGTAGTAGGTCCCACATCATTTGGTGCTGACAGCTGAGTTACTCGACATACTTGTTGTCAGAGAATACCAAATGTCTTGGTATTAGATGCACTTCCAGTCATTGAACTTTTATCCGATAATAATAGTGAACAGAGACATAAGGTGTATCCTGATTCTTCAGAGTATAATGTGTATGATGAGACTTCCTTGCCTCATACAGGAAATTTGAGGCTTTTACCTGTGTACCATTATGAAAAAAGCTCCCGACCAGGTGTACCACTAAAAAACTTTGGTCGCACTTGTATACCATCGACCCAAAGTTACTTTGTCTCCCACCACTGTTCAGTGTTCGTTCAATTCCTAACGTTTCTATGACCTGACACGTGGGACCCAAAATAGAAGTGTCCATATTACCCCTTAGGAATGAGTTAAAAAAAAAGGACATACCTTCGAGCGCTTCGGCCATAACCGTTTCGCTTGGTCTGTCCCCGCGACTCCCGGGCCGCGAAGAGGAAGAGGAGGAGCGCCGCGCCCGGCCCCAGCCCCCAGCCGCGAAGGAAGGAGCGCCGCCCCAGCCGCCTGCACACGTAGGGAGCGCCCAGCTCCGGCGAGCCCCTGCCTGACTCCGGCGGACAGGGGCACCCTTCCAACTCCGGCGGACAGGGACATGGACAACTCCTCCACCGCGTGCACCAACGTCTTGTACAAGTCCACCGCCCGCCCGCTCGGCACTGGCATGGCATCGACCGCGACAACAGATCGGTGTCCTTGCTTATCAGCTAAGCTCTGACGATCCATATCTGATCCATCCGCTGCAATGCACACACAATACAACACACATGATACATGCATGCGTACGTGCACCAATAATCGATGCACGGCCTAGCTGTGCTGCGCTACATGCTACCTTTTGTGAGTTCGTCGTCGGATCCTATAGTACATTGGAGATCGATGGGCAGATCGAGGGCCAGACGGCACCAAATCAGATCAGATAGCGTCCGATTCCGCACGCACATCGATCTTTGCCTAGATCCTGCACAAGTGAGTGCTATGCATGGTGTCATGGTGTGGCCACTGCGGTCTACTACTCCGATCCACTAGTGACCACTACCGCTACCGCTACCATCATGAATCAACAAAGCACAAGAAAGCAAAAGCTGTCTGAAAAACATGCTCCGATGAAAAACACCGCCGCGACTCCACCATCGCCGCGCCGCCAGAGAGCAGGCCGCGCCGTGACTCCACAAACGCCTGCACCGCGCCACCCGCGTGCCCGCGCCATCCCGCGCCGCCCGCGTGCCTGCCTGTGCCGCGCCGCGCTGCTCGCGTTCTTGCGTGCCTGCGCTGTCCACGGTGGCCAGGGCGGAGCTCGCCGGCGTGCTGTCTGCGGTGGCGGCGGGACGGAGCTCACGTGTGCCCGGGCCGCGGCGCCCGTGGTGGCCGGGACGGAGCTCGCCCGTCGCGCGCCAGCGGCGGCCGGGACGTAGCATCCCCTCTCCTGCACGCTTGGACAGTCGACAATGGCTGAAGATTGAAGAAGATCACTTTTTGCAATTTAGCCCTCTCCATTCTATATTATAAGTTCACCATATATGTGTCCTGTGAATCTTACGATAGCTCCTCAGAAAATTTTGCACACATCAGTGAGGGAGGGCATTCGAGTCTTTTTCCAACTCAGATTGACACCGTTAGCATGCAAAGTGGACGGAGTGGTACGAGGGGCAAGAGGCTTTTTCGGGCGATGGTATACGAGTGCGCCCAAAGCTTTTAGTAGTACCACCACCGGAATCCGCCGATATCCCGTGAGCAAACCGTTTCCCCGAGAGCTAAGAGGCAAACCTCACGGGAAAACACGAGATATCCCGTGAGCGGCGTGAACACATCACGGGAAAAAATTGACCCACGGGATAACCAATTTCCCGTGATGGAAACCTCACGGGATATCACTCGACCCTTTCCGTGAGGAGGCGCTCACGGGGAAAAAGACGGCCGTCGGCCCAGCCCGCTCCGTCACTCCGTCCACACTTTCCCGTGATAACTCCGTCAAGCTCACGGGATAGCTCTTTCCCGTGAGCAGGCTTTCCCGTGGGCTGAACAGTGGGCCTCTGGCAAAGGGGACCCTTTCCCGTGAGCGCCACAACCTGCTCACGGGAAATACGCTCACGGGAAATATTTTTTTTTGGATTTTGATCTCCAAACTTTTTACACTTGTTGCACATCATATGACACTCAATATTAAAGTTTGGTGAATTATTGACTTCATTTGATATATTTAGGTAATTATTCTCTTTTATGGGAATTTATGAAATGAGGCCAAATTTGAACTACAAGTGCTTCAATTTTTTGAAAAAATTTAGTAGAAAATTTATATTCCTCATACTCAACACAATGTAAGGCCTTGCATTTAAAAAAATAATGAAATCTGGAACATCTTAGTATGAAATCATCAACTCTAATCCCTGTTCGATTGGTCTACAAATTCTAGAAAATAAACCGATGTACAAAAAATCATGAAATTTGATAATCTATCATGATATCTTGTGCCGAGGCTATGATAAAAAACTTGGAACGTTTCAAGACAAGTTGGCACGTCACGATGTTCACAGGCTCCAACATCTACGTAGAAGCTTCATGTTTGTTGAGAGTGATCTAGTGTGATTTCATGTCAATGTGACGATCAAGTTGTGGTTTGGCTACGAAACTTTTTCTATATGCAATAGACCTCAAATATTGTGTCATGTCTATTTTTGAGAATTTTTTGGATTATTTTTGTAATTATTATAATTTTTGTTGCGATTAAGTAAATGCAAATAGAGATAGAACCACATGAAATAATGGTCAATTTTTTTGCGCAAGGATGAAATTAGGATTGGTGAGTGTATGTGGAAAGGTATTTATGAAGTTATCATGATCAAAGTTTCAAAATATATATGCTAGAAAAGAAAGAGATAGAAATAAAATTTATTTACGGAAAACTCCTTTCCCCGTGAGTTGTTCACGGAAATCTAAGATATTTCCCGTGATCCCACGTGTACGGATCACGGGAAATCGTTGGCGGACCCACGTGGCGAGGATTAGGGTTTAACATTTTTTTTTACTCTTTCCCGTGATGGGATCGGAGCCGCTCACGGGAAAGGAATGAGATATCCCGTGAGCCGCTCACGGGGAAAGGATGGATGGGACCGGCCTTGCGGTTTCGCCGGTGGATATTTTTGAAAAAAAAAAACTCGGATTTCCGTGATGGATCTCCCCGGCTCACGGAAATCCACCTCCTTTTCCCGTGATCCGCCCGGATCCATCACGGAAAGGCCAATTTTTTTTTTTTTTAAAAACAAAGTCAACCCACACACACGCCTCTCACACTCACACACCTTGACACACGCCAACACACACACACACGCCGGCGCCGGCCCCCGCCCGCCGCGCGCGCCTCCCCGGCGCGCCCGCGCCACCGCCCCGGCCCGCGCCCGGCCCCGGCCCCGCCCGCCCCCGCCGCGCGGCGTCGCAGCGGCACCGCCCCGCCCGGCCTCAGCCACGGCCCTCCCGCCCGCCCCGCCTCCGTCCCGCGCCAAGGGCTCCTCGCCGCTGCGCCGCGCCCAAGACGCCGGCCACCACCGCCGGGCCATTCGCCGCCCCGGGAGGAAGGAGGGAGGGGCGCCGGGCGGAGGAGGAAGGAGGAGGGGCGTGGGGGCGCGCCGCGCAGGGAGGAGAAAGGGAGGAGGAAGGAAGGGAGGAGAGGAGGAGGAGGAGGAGGAAGGAGAAGGGGGAGGAGGAGGAAGGAGGGAGGAAGGAGAAGGGAGGAGGAGGGAAGGAGGAGGAAGGAGAAGGGAGGAGGAAGAAGGAGGAGGGGAGGAGAGGAGGAGGGAGGAAGGAGGAGGAAGGGGGGAGAAGGGAGGAGGGGGGGAAGGAAGGAGAAGGGAGGTCCCAACGTCGTCGCCGCGGCGTACGTGTCCCGACGCCGCTGCACCGCCGCACCCTTGCACCGCCGTCGCCCGCCGCCCCCCGTGGTGAGTTCGCGTCCGTTTTCACCTTCACGAGGTTGTCGGCCATCGTGCCCCAAATGTTATTGTCGGCCATCGTGCCTTGGATGTGATTGTCGGCCATCGTGCCGTGTGCTTTGTTTGCGGTATTGGAAACCTCCCGTGCGGGGGAGGTTACGTCGAAATTTTCAACCGATCCCGTGTGTTTGTTTTTATGCGAGAGGAGCCCTCCGGAGCGGAGTTGAGTGCCTTGCCGAGCCTGGCCGAGTCCCTTGGCGGCCCGATCTTCTTCCTCGTCGGGTAGCCCGACTCCACCGCGACCCTAGGTATATCCCTTCCTTTCGTGCCATGGTCGTAGCTAGATCGATCGCCTTCGCTTAGGCGTCTCCGTTCGAAAGAGATACGGTTGGAAGTATGCGAATCCCCCGCATACCTAAAACCGTATCTGTTTCGAGTAATCCACGTTTTTGGACAGCCCGGATGCGTAGATGAGGTCCGTTCCATGCTCCACTCTGTCCGATTCGAGTTTCGGCAACATCTCCCGTTGTTCTTCGAATACACGGCTCCCCCTCTCGGGGAGGACGTGTATTCGGAGAACAGCGGGGGGTGTTGCCCCGATTCGTCTCTCGGATAGGAGTGGAGCATGGAACGGACCTCATCTCCGCATCCTCGGTGGGATTAGGACCTATCTTCACCTACTAGATGGTAGGATTGTTGTGTAGATGCACTTTGCATTCTTATATTCTCGCTGAAATGATAGAGAATGGATGACCGTGCGTGGATATACGATGGCTTGGAGGAGTTTTGGAGATTTTGACCGTGAATGGGTTAGCAAGAGCGGTGCTTTTTAAGTGGATTATGCTTTTCGAATGCTCGAGGTGCGAGTAAGGTTTGGTGTCCGTGCAAGAATTGTGACAATAAAAAAGGCAAAGTAAGGAGGACATGTCTAAACATCTTCCCAAGTATGGATGGACGGCGGGCTATAAGCGGTGGATCTTCCATGGTGAAACCGGCGTATGAGGGACGAGGTCGTGAGGCAACGCATCGATGATCTTGCTTCGATGCCGGATAGGAGACATGATAGATGACTTTCATCTGCGGGTAACTTTGAGCAAGGACTTGGGGATGAGGGGGAGGAGGAGCCGGAAGAAACCGCAAAGGCCTATTATACCATGTTGCGGGCGACACGAAAAACCCCTTCACGACTATTGTGAGGTCTCCAAACTAGATGCCATTTCACGCCTTATGGACTTGAAGGCCCGATGCAATATTAGTCGAGACGGCTTCACCGACATGTTGGCGATCTTTGGGGGTTTGCTTCCACCGTGTCACGTCTTTGCCAAAAGAACATGTATGAGTCGAGAAACTCCTCAAGGTACTCAAGATGCCATACGAAAGCGGATACATGCTTGTGAGAACGGGTGCGTCTTATTTAGGAAAGAGTACAAAGATGATACGCCTTGTCCAAAGTGTAAATCCTCAAGGTTCATAGAGGTAGACCACGGTGAAGGCGGTGAGAAGAGGCGACTTAAGGTCCCCGTGAAAATCCTACGGTACCTTCCCTTCGCACCGAGGTTACAACGGATGTACATGGCCAGGAGTCTGCGAAAGCAGATGACATGGCACAAAGATGGGCGTCGCTACAAGCCCGATAAGATGGTACACCCATCCGATGCGAAGCATGGACCCATTTCAACAATATTCATCGACAAAGCTATGGAGGCTCGTAATGTGCGTGTTCTTGGCAAATGAAATGATGGGTTCAATCCTTATGGAATGATGGCTGCCCCATACACTTGTTGGCTTTGTATTCGTTATCCCGGAATGCGCCTCCCGGGCGTGCTTTCAACCGAAGAACATTCTTTTGTCTTTGATAATTCACGGCCACCCGAAATAAAATGGGTGTGTTCATAGAGCCTCGTGATTGATGAATTGATCAAAGGTTGGAATGAAGGGTTTTGGACGTCGACCAGAGCTTTGAAGAGAAATTTCGGGATGTACGTGTGGTACCACTACTCCCGCATGATTTCTTGGCGTATGGGATATTACGTGGGGTTGGTGTGTGCACGGCAAGTTCCCTTGCCCGATATGCAAGGCGGTTGTGAGGTTCACCCGTTGAAGAAGGGTGGCAAGTATTCAAGGTTCGACAAGCATCGACGGTTCCTCGCCTCGACCATGCTTTCGGGCTAGACAAGAAGAACTTTACGAAGGTCTCCAAGTTATGGGCCCGAGCGAGGATGATGACATCTGGCCGAGGTACACGCTCAAGTGGATTCCCTTGTGGGTGATGAAAATGGTGTCTTTGTGGGTTATGGCGAGCATCATGCATGGACTCACAAGTCGATTAGAGAGGCTCCCTATTATGATGACCTTCTTCTTCCACATAACCTTGATTTAATGCATACCGAAAAGAACATCGCGAGTATTTTTTGGAACATTCATGGAAACTAGCAAGTCAAAGGACAACGTTAAGGCTAGAATTGATCCGGCGAGTTGTGTGACGAGACCAGAAGCAAGAAATGAAGCCTCCTAGCAATGGCAAGAGATGGAAAAAACCTAAGGCCGATTACGTGTTGAGCGGGCCCCAAAGGAGGGAAATCTTTGCAATGGTTTCGAAAATTAATGTTCCACGATGGGTATCGCGGCAAATCGAGGAGGGGAGTGAACTTATCTACTATGCGAATCAATGGGCTCAAGAGTCATGACTACCACATATGGATGGAGCGGCTTCTTCCGGTGATGCTTCGAGGCTATGTCCCCGATCATGTGCGGCATGTGATGGCGAGTTGAGCAATTTCTTCCGGCAGACTTTGTGCTAAAGAGTTATCTCGGACCACACTAGAAGAAATGGAAAAAGTGGCACCCGTATTGGTGCGTAAGTTGGAGAAGATATTTCCGCCCGGGCTTTTTCGTTCGATGGTGCATTTGATTTTGCACCTTCCATACGAGGCAAGGGTGGGTGGCCCCGCGGTTTAGATTGGTGCTATCTTTGTTGAGAGAGTTACGAAGCATGTTCGGGCCGATTGTAAAAATAAGTGTAAGATTGAGGGTTCCATCGCGAGAAGCAAAGGTTCGGCGGGAGGTGTCGACTTCACATCAAAATACTATGGTGACAACCTTCCTAGCTCGCATTATCCACCCCCTCGTTACAATGCCGATGAAAATGAATCAACCCTCGGCCTTTTCAAGGAGAACTAGGACGTGCAAGTGGTTCAAAAATAAAGATCTTGACAAATCGAGAGTGGATCGGTATAATGAATTATATACTTTTCAACCTGGGCGAAGTGCTTCCTTACGTCTGATAAGTCACAACTCTAAGCGTACAACCAACTTGTCTTGTAGTACTTAATATCCCGCATCCAACCCTTTTGTCTCTCGATGGTATAGGAAATTTCAAAGGCAATCTTGGGCGTCAACGAACGCGCCGCCGGCACATGAATTGGGCGCCCGCCAGACGAGGTGCTGGCAATGGAAAATCAGATTTCATTAGTTGGTTCAAACCCCGAGTCTTGTCTAATTCGTGTTAAATAACGTCTCGTTTGATATGCTAACGAACTGTCTCATTTTATTTATCCTGCTTGAGCTTGCGAGCCATCCGATCGGGTATGCATCCCGAGCTCATACAGGTTGCCAATGGCTTTGAGACCGGGGGTTAGGTCATTTACCGGTTATGATGTGAATGGATATCGCTACCATACAACGAGCTATGAGCGAGAATCGACCAAACCGAAGAACCACAAATACCGGAGTTTTCACTAAAGGTGATGATGGAACTAGCACTAAAGGTTATTATGGAAGAATTGAAGAAATATACGAGCTCCATTTCCCCGGCTCTAAACGGCTTGCTCTGCCGTGTTTAAGTGCCATTGGTTCGATCCTGAAATGACAAATTCGGACCTCGAACAACTTGGGATTGTTCGGATTCGACAAGACTCCCGGATGGCGGAGATGATGTCTACATCGTGGCTCAACATGCCACACAAGTTTATTATCTCCCATGGTGTTGCCCGGCCGCGACGGCGGCTTAAGGGTTGGGATGTTGTGCGTAAGGTATTGCCACATGGTAGACTACCTGTCCCCAAACGAGGGACGATTACCATTTTAATGCAAACACATATGAGGAGAGTTCTTCCAAGAAGATGGGCTACAAGGTAAATTTGTGATAGAAATAACCGGGCCCAACGAAATGGAAGTAGACAATGAAAGTGTTGTTGATGATGAGGAGGGGCGAGGAGGTTCGAGATCACGAAGGACTTACGATTACTTGAAAAATTACTTAAGGACAAATGCGGTGTTGACGTCGTTCCTCCTCCCATGGATCCCGCCAATCTTCATATGTTGGAAGACGTAGACATGGATGATAGTGATCATGAGGATTATGATCCGGCGGGTCTTGAAATCGTGACGAGGGATGAGGATTATTTCTAATACATGTAATACTATGCATCTCTTAATAATTATGTTACGATTATTGGTTTTCAATCTCTTCATAATTACATTCTATTTAATTTTGCATTTTTACTAATTATCTATATGTATTTGCGGGTCATTCAAAAAGATGCCTCGAGCAATGTGTTCAAGAGAATGACCGGGAGGTTCGAAGTGTAGCCTCGCTAGGGCAAGGGCGGGGACGAAGGGGGAGGCGTCGAGCCGGCACCACCGCCACGGGGTAGGGGCGGGGGCGGGCGTCGTGCACCCCGACCACCGTCGCCACCACCAGTGGTGCGGGGAGGAGGAGGAGGAGGAGGAGGCGGAGGCGGAGGCGGAGGACGAGGACCTCTCGGCGTCGCACCACGCGGACCGCTCGGCGTCGCACCACGCGGGACCGCTCGGCGTCGCACCACGAGGAGGGACTAGCCGAGTGCGGGAGGGGGTTCCTCTTCCTGCAGTGAGGCGTGTCTACTGCGAGGCCCCTCGGACTCGGATCGACAACCTCGTGAGGAGCGAAAACCGACCATAAGACCAACACGACCAAGGTAATTTACTTTACACTTTAGCACTACTTTCTTATTTTTCGGGTTTCAAAATCGTAATAGGAACTAATAGTTATTCTTGATCATTTGGGCGGGGTTTTGTTGTCACCGCGAACTTCGGTTCAAGGACGCCACCCGCCAAACATTCTTGGTGTTACGGTGAGGAAGCACTACCACAGCCTTATTAAAATCGACGAAGAAGAGTATCTTTGTCACGTCGTTCCATCGATCTGTGAATTTCTAGACAACTATGATGACGATGGCATTAAATATGCTAACAAGGCTGTTCGTGTGGTCAAAGAGTTTTGGGTAAGTCTATGTCGCCTTTGTACAAATACATCGCTCCAAATTCTAATGTTAGAAATAATGACTTATTACATTGCTTCTATGTGCGAGAAATACTTCAAGTCGCGAGGAGGGATCACGGTGGCGGAGGAAGTGGCTCTAAACGCTGTTTCAAGCATGTGGCGGACATGTGGTACGAGGCACGCGGCCGAGCCGTCGGGGCGTGAGTGCAGCGTTAAAGGAGAAAAAGGCTCGATAAGCATGAATGGAAAACGCGAATCTGACCAAAGAACAATACATGGAGGTAAATATTGAATGCTCATACTAAGTTTAATTATGCTTAATGTGATTTTTATAATCTGTGTTATACTTGGTGTCTTGTAGGTGATTCCCGAGTGGTGCTTGGTGCATAGGCGTTCTTTGGGAGCTTCGGTGGACAAGTGGGTCGTCTGAGACTTTCGGGGCGTCCACAACGACACCGGACCGGGCGTGCCATGATGCCGTGTACCACACCATCAAGGCAACCTTAATCTCGCTACCTACCAAGCTAGATATGTAAGTGTTATCCAATTCCTATTTTATGATGTGCAACTCAATACTTTCTTACCATTCTAGCTACTTTTCTTTTTCTCACACGGGAGCGGACACATGGCACGCCAATCGGACGCTCGAGGCCTTTGCTAACTCCCACACGGGCGGTATAAAGATCCCGCGGTCGTCTTCAACCACGAGGTGGGCCCGAAGCCTACACCAACCCGACCGCCTACGAGAAGATCGGTAGGTACACCGAAGTGGCGAGGGAGCGGTATGGAGAAAGCTTCGATCCCCGCGGCCACGACATTGAGGGGGGATCGCCATGATCGCGGAGGAGGCAAGAAGCACGGGCGGTACTATTTGGGTGATAGCGTTATCAACCCTCACAACACAAAGAAGCTATCGAGCTCGAACACGCTTCGGGGGCCGGTGATCTGTGGCGGCCAACCACTTACCGGGCTACGGTCTCCGGACTTCAGGTTTATTTATTTTTAATTAAGGTTCATTTATCGTTGAATACTATTTCTCGTGTTCTAACTTTGCGTTGAAATAGGCCGAGATAGAGGAAGAGAGGAAGCGGCGGGAGGAGGCCGAGGAGAGGGAGCGGGCAAGGGCTCTGGCGGAGCAAGAGAGGGCTCGAGCGGAGCAAGAGAGGGGCCTGGCGACACCCGAGAAAGAGCATGGAAGCTCTCATGGCGTACCTCAGTAGCGTTGGTGGCGGGTTGGTGTCAACCGCCACCGGAGATCGTCTTCCCGCCACCGCCCGTCTTAGTCCCAGCGCCGCCGTCGTCCCACCGCCCGTCTACGGTCGGCCGTCGATCTTCCCTCCACCGCATGGAGCCTCTCACGTGAGTTTGTCTCCGTAACTTCGAAATATGCATATATGAATGTGAATGGATATGATCAGGAGTTTTGGATGCACCATGAGATGTGCACGTGGACATGTGGTTCTCGGCCATCGAGCCGTTGTTTTCTTGCGGGTTGGAAAGCCCTCCGTGCGGGGAGGTGCTTGCCCGAAATTTCTAACTATTTCTCTTCTTTTTCAAGTTAATAGATTCTACCTTCAATTTTGTCTCACAAATTTCTAACTATTTATCTTTACCTACGTGCGGGGAAAATTCTCATGCCTCGAACCCAACTCGAACCAATCTCAACCGGGACGCTTGGGAACGCGCTTGGAAGGTTGGAGGCCGTGGCAAAATAAATTTGTCATGATTTAGGTTCAAAACTTGTGCACTTGAACTTGTGAACTTGGATTTTATGTGAGTTTATGAACTTGTGGTTGCACTATTGGACATGTGGTTGAACTTGTGACTTTGTTGGATATGATGTAATATATATGTGGTATTATGGATTTATCGAGCCATATATGTGGTATTATGGATATTATGAAATACGTGTATGTATATATATATTTATATGTGCCAACAATGTCTTTGGAACAAAAAAAAAAAAAAAAAGGTCAATTTCCGTGAGCCACACACGGGGAAATTGCCCAAATATTTCCGTGGTGGCACTGCTCACGGGGAAATTGACCAAATATTTCCGTGAGCGGACATTGACACACGGGAAAGGAGAGACGATATCCCGTGAGCTGCACCGTTACGCTCACGGGATACCTCAAAACGCCGTTTCATGCCACGGGCCACATAGGCCATAACGGGGTTTTACCCCTCCCCCCGTTGGCGGTGCCAAACCAAACCCCCGCGTTAAGTATATCCCGTGTGCTAAATGGGATCACGGGAAAGGATATCCCGTGGGTATCACTGTGTTCACGGGAAAAGGGCAATTTCCGTCGATTTCGTTCCGTCCGCCTATCCCGTGATTTACCGCGGGATAGGCTTTCCCGTGATAACGGGCTTTCCGTGTCGAAGGCCTCACGGGAAATCGGCGGGTTCCGTAGTGTACACAGGTCCGGAGCTTTTTTCATAATGGTATACGGGTAAAAGCCTCGAGGAATTTCCATTGTTATATGAATTGAATTAGAAGCCTGCTTGCAGTAAATGTTTTCAATTCTCAAATTAACAGTAAGCCTCTGTTTGAAACTTCCAGATTATTATTGGAGTGTGTTCCTCACACCCAGTGGGATCACTGAGCCTAATAGCTTAATAGCTTAATTGCGAACACGTGGATCAATAAGAACAGTAAGGAGGAATTTCGTACAACAAAGGTTACAGCTGAATAAAACTACCTTGGAGGCAATGGCGTAGAAGCCATTGTCAAGAGAGTCCTTCCCGAACGTTAACCACTCCTGACGGGACACTTGCAAGTGAAGGTCATTGCAGTATCTAGCGTCTCGAAGCAACAGGGCCTCGTATCTCATGGCAAGACAGCTCTGTCAATAAGGATAACAGTATTAGCAGAGAAGAATGCAGCTCATGCTCTGCATTTGTGCAAAGAGAATTTAAAAAAAAACAACAAGGAGGACGCATTATTGAAGCCTGAATAAAACAGATGATGAACACATGTGCAATTAGGAATGTATATACTGAACTGAAGCACGACAGCTGACTCAAAAACCCAAATCAGAGTAAAACTCAAAAACCCCAGGTAATCTGGAGCACACCGTATGCGTCAACCACTAATTTCGCCGGGTGCAGACTGCTGACCTCGACATCACCAACGAGCGCGAAGGCGCGAGCGAAGAAGTCGGCGACGGCGAGGCTGCTCCCACCACCACCACCACCATCCAGCAGCACTGAACCCGTCGCGGTGGACGCGAATGCCTCCGCCACGCTCGACTGCAGCAGGCGCCGTGCCGCGGAGCGCGTGGCGAGCAGCGCGGGGACGTCGGCGCCGGCGGACAGCGCGGCCTCCAGCACCCGGAGGTCCTCGTCCCCGAACCTGCAGCGCACTCGCACCTACCCAGTCAGCCAGTCAGGTAAGCGAAACGAAAGGTGGCTGCGGCATGTGGTTTGGGGCAGGCACGGCCGTACCTGCGACAGGAGAGGCGGGAGGCGAAGAGGGCGAGGGAGGAGGGCGTCGCGGCGTTGCCATCCTGCTCCGTCGTCGCCGGCGGCGGCATTGTCCCGTCTCTTTTTTGATTTGGTTTGTTTAAAGAAGAAAAGCTCGCCGTTGCAGGAGATGGATCGAAATGTGGGGATTTTTGTTTGTGGTGGGCTTGGGCTGGTTGAATTGAACTGAACTTAATTGGACGGACCGGGCCGGGCCGTATTGGGGAACTTAATTAATTTCTGTGTGTGTTTTGAGTTTAATTCCCTTGCTAAAAAGGAATTAATTAATTAACCTAAAAACACAGAAATTAATTAATTAATATACAAAAGTACTATTTCACTCAAAAGAAAACAAATTCCTCTTATTTGAATGACAAAAGGAGAAATTAATAAGAAGCTAATAATTTGACGAGACAGAGACGAGCATACAAAGGAGGAACAACATGAGTAAGCAAAGCTATAGTCTGTGGGAATAGAATCTCATCCCTTCGTGATTTGTCCCTACTCCTTTGATCTAGTTGATTTCAGCTTATTCTCTCACAGAGCACTATTAAAATAGTCAAAATTAGGCAGACCGATCGGCAGAATTGCCGCGAAGGAAGGAGGATGGATTGAGACGTGTCAAAGGTAACAAAAGCATGAGAAATGGGCTTCATTGTTTTGCCGTAATTCCGGTGCTCGGTCTGTGTAGATTACTGAAAAGTTGTCTGTTTTGTGAAAAGATTAGTAAAAGCTTAAGTGGGCATGCATGAGATTCCATTTCTTTCAACAGCTTTTTATGATACATCGACGAACGTGAAATACACAAAGGACTTGTGTCAGTCAACTTGATAGTCCTCTCTAACTCCTATACATGGAGAGTCGCTCGCTGCTGGACTTAGTTCATCCCCTGTGCTCACTTTTGTTTTTTTGTTTTTGGAAATCCACATAGTTGAGTGACTAGCCGTGGTCACTTTTTCTTGGCCCATGACTAGCATAAAAGACAGCGCAAAGCATGATGTGGTCTCTACCCCATGTACCCCGGCTTACAATATACTAGTCCTTCAACACATTGCTCTCGTATGGTCTAAAGTCTTATAAAATATATAAGCATTAGTTATTGTTTAATGTCTCTGATAAAAAGTACTTGTGGTAAATTATTTTTTTCTCTTTGTTCATTTTTCTAACATAACAGGCACATAAAATACTTTGTAGTGTCTATTTAATTGTGGTAAACTTATCGATTTACTAATCTATATAGTTTTTTGTCTATATCTTATGATACCAAGAATCTATATTTCTATTTTTAATTATTATTTTATTTTTTTGAAGGAAAATTTTTAGTCTTATTGATTGCTACATAAGGACTTTTATGTCATAGACTGCACTCTTAATTAAGCACTATGATGGCCTAAATAGCCACTTCACTGCACTTTTAAGTACCATGTGATGATCTAAATAGCCACATTGGACTTACAACGCATTGCTTAAGACCAGCTTAGAGCTTAAAAAGGAGACCTAGGATAGATAGCAGCGCTAACCTCAAGAAGATATTAATGTTTAAGCCTTATAATGACTATTTTCACCTAAGTGATCTCAAAGAAATGGAAGATATAGCCACTTGTAGTCCGCACTATCCTACCCACATGTCAAGATGTTTGAATTTTATTGGCAAAGAGTTATTTATGCAATAATGGTTATATTATTAATAAAGATATGTCAAATGTTTTAGTTAAATCTATAGACTATCTAAATAATAAATGTGTATAAATTATATCCCATGGTTATTTAATATTTTTAAATATTTTGTTAGTATGATTATTGTAGGAAATATTTTTTTCAATTGCTAAAAACGTAACACATATATATTTACCTATCACGTATGCATAACTATTTGATGTGCATGTAATTGAATCAAATTTTAATATATTGCCAATAATAGATGTGGGCAATGTAGAAACATATATATGCTTTATGGTAATTTTAATATTGCTTTGCAATACAATATATTAATAATTTTAATGTAGATTTAATAATGTCAAAAGTGGTAATTTAGATGTAAATTTGAGGGGTTATATATATTATGTATATAATAGCTAGCATAAGTGGGTAATTTTAAATAATGATTCATGGGTTAATTACCTTACATTGATTTACACATTTCTATGATTATTATTTAGAAAAGAACATGGATTCTATGGTTATTAGTATCATTGTTGATTATAGTCTACACAATTGGTGGCTAGATGCTTCTAATATTTGTGAGAGTTTCAAGATATTATCCTTTTTTTTTTCTAGTTAGCCTCATAAGGATTAACGTGGAGGCTCCATTTGAAACCTCTATTTACAGTTTACATGATTTGTATTTTTTTCATAACATGATACTTATTTAGCGAAAACCTAAGATTATGTTATATGTGCTATTATTCCATACCCTTTGTGCTATCATGAATCTATATTTTAAATTCATGTTTTAGTCTATATATTGCAATTCTTTTTATCCGCATGTTAAGTTGAATTTTGAATGCTTATTTTATAGTTTATTCACAATTTTTATCATTTGTTTTATTGAAAAAAATTATTATAGGTCCATTCGCCCTCGGTTATTATTGTATAAATAGTCGTTTCACCTTGCAATGTTATGAAATATGACACAATTTTTTTTTGTAGTAACATTGTTTTATAAAATAAAAAAAGATTAAAACTAAATTACCATTATTGATAAGACAATATACTTTAGCCAAATTTATAAATCAGTTGATAACTACAACTATGAAATTTATTATATATCATAGATTATTAATATTAGTATAGCATAAAGTTAATTATTATTGTCTTTGCTATGTAGTTGTTAAGGGAACACTTCTACACACATTTTTGTATAAACGTTTTTACACACTTGATAATTTTTTTAAAATAAATATTTATTGTAGTGTATATATGTTTCTACGTGGTCGACATGGTGGAACATATAATCATGCTTACTTTTAATTTAACAACTAATTTTGAATAAATATCACATACTTTATGGATATTAATTTTTTTTCTTTATAGCTTATTTTAGTATTATGTAGACTGAGACATAATGTTGTTTTTACTTTTTTTATGGATGATGTGGGTAATTTAGATATAAGATGATGTGGGTAATTTAGATATAAGTTAAGTGAGATAATTTATATTTTACTCCGTATTTGCATATATGGTAGTTTGAATGTAAATGTATGGGTTATTTTGCATTATCTTTCAGAATGCCACATGTGGATAATTTATAAAAAAATATATTAGATGGTTATTTTAAATTATCTTTTGTAAAAACAGAGGTGTAAGTTTAGATGCAAAGCACAAGAGTTAATTTGATTTATCTTTCATAATGGAGGAAGAGGGTAGTTTAGATGCAAATTTAGTTGATCATTTTTTGGACATAATTAGTTGATCATTTTTAAACTAATTGTCGTAATGTTAGAGAGTTGCTTTATGCATTTTTCGTAATGGTGATACTTGTTTGTAATGCGTATTAACTGAAAGACGTTAAACGAAGTCTCCATAATCAAGGCTTGTATTACTACGATGAGCATCGGTTCTGATTATGTGGTGTAAGTTTTGCGTTGGTGTACAGTGGTGCCCGCACGTACACGACGCGTTACGCTTTTGAGGCCTGGCCAGAGACGCGGAGCAGTCCACTTCGCCGCCGGCCTGTGAGTGCGGTGTGAGCAAGAAGAAGAACCGCTTCGATCGCCGCCTTCCGTCTTCTTCCTTGTTGGAACAGTGCGGCACTGTGGGCATCGCATCGCACTCCTCCAAGAAAAGCAAGGTGATTCCATTCCAAGAAAAGCAAAGTGAGCAATCGCTTGACCTAGTGCCGGTCTCCGCTCCACTACTTTTTCATTTCAATGGTGGGTTCAATTGAGCGGACACGACACGGTTATGCCTACTTTTTCATTTCAATGGTGGGTTCAATCGAGCTCCAGTCCAGGCCAAAGTGATAACGAATTTTCTTCTGCATTCAGCTTCAGACACTGCATTGCACTGAACTAAACCTGGCAATTGTACAGGATCAGCGCCTACCTGATGGACTACTGGTTGATGGCCCTGACGTTTATATATATGCTTTGGCATCGTATCGCTTCATTTGATAACTCCGGCCACACACCTGCCGCTGTAGCATCCAGCAAATGGCGCTCCTTTCAATCCCATGCATTCTCATCATTGTTGTCACAGCACTCTCAATATTCCATCTGCAGCAGCCGTCTATCGTAGCTTCTGCTTTCTCTGCCAATGCTACTGGCAGCGCCACCGATCTCTCAGCTCTCCTTGCTTTCAAGGCCCAGCTCTCAGATCCACTCGGCATCCTCAGAACCAACTGGACAACCAAAACCTCCTTCTGCCAATGGCTTGGCGTCTCCTGCAGCCGCCGCCGCCGGCAACGCGTCGTCGCCCTGGAGCTGCCGGAGATACCTCTCCAAGGCGAGGTCACTCCACACCTCGGTAACCTCTCTTTCCTGGCTGTGCTCAACCTAACCAACACAGGCCTTACAGGCTCCATCCCATCTGATATTGGGAGGCTACATCGCCTTAGGTCTCTAGATCTTGGTCACAACACTCTATCAGGAGCTCTCCCCTCTGCCATGGGGAACCTCACAAGCCTCCAGGTACTTCAGCTCCATAACAACAGCATCTCAGGGACGATCCCGGAACAGTTACATGGTTTGCACAACCTTAGGTACATGAACTTTCAAAAGAATTTCTTGAGTGGATCAATACCAGAAAGCTTATTCAACAACACACCGTGGTTGTATTACCTCAACCTTAGCAATAACAGCTCGTCAGGGATGATAGCACACAGTATTGGATCCCTGCCCATGCTCCAAGCTCTTGGCTTGCAGGTCAACCAACTCTCAGGTACGGTGCCCCAAGCCATCTTCAATATGTCTACACTTCAGCTGCTTTATCTTGGGGGCAACTACAATTTGGAAGGTCCTATCCCTGGCAACAAAAGCTTTAGCCTCCCCATGCTTCAAATTATCGCCCTCCAGTTCAACAGTTTCACGGGTAAGCTTCCACAGGGGCTCTATGAATGCCAATACCTCCAAAAACTTTCTATGATAGACAATTACTTTGACGGCCCAATACCTACTTGGCTGGCGAAGCTGCCAGAGCTCACAGGAATAGGGTTAGGTTCCAATAAATTCAATGGCCCAATCCCAGCTGTTCTGAGCAATCTTACCAATCTCGCCATTCTAGACCTGTCAGTTGGCAATTTAACGGGAGAGATTCCACCTGAATTTGGACAGCTAAGTCAGCTCTCGATGCTGTTGCTCAATAATAATCAACTGATTGGACCATTTCCGTCATTTGCTAGTAACTTGTCTATGTTATCTTATATACATTTGGATACAAATCTCTTGACAGGTTTTGTACCAATGACACTTGGTAGCACAGGGAGTCTTGTGTCTGTTTTTCTTTTTGAGAACTATTTTGAAGGGAATCTAAACTTCCTGGCTAGTCTTTCGAATTGTAGACAACTCCAACAGCTTGAGGTTGGGTCAAATCATTTCTCTGGAAGAATCTCAGACTATATTGGAAATCTCTCTAGTCAATTGATAGTTTTCGAAGCACATAGAAATAATTTAACTGGTGAACTTCCTGCTACCATGTCAAATCTAAGCAGTCTAAATTGGATTGACTTATCAGAAAACCATCTGAGTAGCTCAATTCCAAAATCAATCATGAAGATGGACAAGCTCGTTCGTCTGTACCTCTATGGCAACCACTTGTTAGGACCCATCCCAGAACAAATTTGTGTGCTAGGGAACTTAGAAGAACTTTTCCTCCATGACAATCAACTGTCTGGCTCCATACCAGATCAGATAGGCAACCTCTCCAAGTTACTAGGGTTGGATCTATCTCAAAACCGGCTATCATCAAATATACCAGCAAGCTTATTCCACCTTGACAGTCTCCTGGAACTTTACCTGTATCAGAATTCACTGAATGGTGCATTGCCCCCAGTTGAAATAGGTTCCTTGAAAGAAATCTCCATCATTGATCTCTCTAGCAACATCTTTGCTGGCAGCCTTCCTGATTCCTTTGGACAACTGCTGACACTAATCAACTTAAACCTGTCACACAACTCATTCAACGATTCAGTTCCAGACTCTTATGGCAACCTTAGCATCTTGTAATTATTGGACCTGTCATACAATGATCTATCTGGTACAATCCCAGCATACTTGGCCAAATTGACAGAACTCGCCATCTTGAACCTGTCCTTCAACAAGCTACATGGTCAGATACCAGAAGGAGGTGTCTTTGCAAACATTACCCTTGAGTCTTTGATAGGGAACTCAGCTCTTTGTGGTGTCCCCCGTTTAGGATTTCTGCCATGCCAAAGCAACTATCACTCAAGTAATAGTGGACGACGAATCCTAATACTATCAATCATTGCTAGCGCCATATTAGTTGGAGCTCTAGTTTCCTGCCTATATGTGTTAATCAGGAAGAAATTGAAGAAGCAAGAGATGGTGGTATCTGCTGGAACAATTGACATGAACAACTATAGGTTAGTATCATACCATGAAATTGTCCGGGCCACTGAGAATTTCAGTGAAAGCAACCTGCTAGGTGCTGGAAGCTTTGGGAAAGTTTACAAGGGACAACTAATTGATGGCATGGTCGTTGCAATAAAAATTTTAAACATGCAGCTGGAACAAGCCACAAGAAGCTTTGAAGCAGAGTGTCGTGTGCTGCGCATGGCTCGACACCGTAATTTAATAAGGATAGTAAACACCTGCTCAAACATGGACTTCAAAGCATTGATTCTGCAGTACATGCCTAATGGTAGCTTGGAAACATGTTTGCACAGTGAAAATAGGCCGTGTTTAGGAATCCTGAAGAGGCTGGAAATATTGTTGGATGTGTCAAAAGCAATGGAGTATCTGCATTATCAGCACTGTGAGGTAGTCCTGCACTGTGACTTAAAGCCAAGCAATGTTCTCTTTGACGAAAACATGACCGCACATGTGGCAGACTTTGGCATTGCAAAGCTATTATTTGGTGATGACAACTCTACAGTTTCTGTGAGCATGCCAGGGACAATAGGGTATATGGCACCAGGTACACCCAGTCACACTAGTCTTGTTCTTTATCATGCTAATATATGTACTGTAGTAATTAATACTCCTACTTGTAAATGTTTTTTACTAGAGTACGGATCCAGTGGAAAAGCATCAAGAAAGAGTGACGTATTCAGCTATGGGATCATGCTTCTTGAAATACTTACAGGAAAGAAGCCAACGGATCCAATATTTGGTGGACAACTAAGCCTCAAGATGTGGGTCAATCAAGCATTTCCAAGAAAACTTATCGATGTTGTGGATGAACGTTTGCTTCAAGACCCTTCAATTAGTTGCATGGATAACTTCCTTGAGTCAATGTTTGAATTGGGTTTACTATGCTTGCGTGACATACCTGATGAAAGGGCGACGATGAGTGATGTGGTTGTGACGCTGAACAAGATAAAGAAGGATTATTCTCGTTCTACAGCAGTAGCAGGTCCCACATCATTTGGTGCTGACAGCTGAGTTACTTGACATACTTGTCAGAGAATACCAAATGTCTTGGTATTGGATGCACTTCCAGTCATTGAACTTTTAACCGATAATAATAGTGAACAGAGACATAAGGTGTATCCTGATTCTTCATCAGAGTATAATGTGTATGATGAGACTTCCTTGCCTCATACAGAGGAATTTCCATTGTTATATGAATTGAATTAGAAGCCTGCTTGCAGTAAATGTTTTCAATTCTCAAATTAACAGTAAGCCTCTGTTTGAAACTTCCAGATTATTATTGGAGTGTGTTCCTCACACCCAGTGGAGCATGCCACTGCTGGGATCATTGAGCCTAATAGCTTAATTGCGAGCATGTGGATCAATAAGAACAGTAAGGAGGAATTTCGTACAACAAAGGTTACAGGTGAATAAAACTACCTTGGAGGCAATGGCGTAGAAGCCATTATCAAGAGAGTCCTTCCCAAAAGTTAACCACTCCTGACGGGACACTTGCAAGTGAAGGTCATTGCAGTATCTAGCGTCTCGAAGCAACAGGGCCTCGTATCTCATGGCAAGACAGCTCTGTCAGTGTACATGAAGGATAACAGTATTAGCAGAGAAGAACCCAGCGCATGCTCTGCATTTGTGCAAACAGAATAAAAAAATGGACGCACTATTCAAGCCTGAATAAAACAAATGATGAACACATGTGCAACTAGGAATGTATACTGACTGAACTGAAGCACGACAACAGCGGGCGCTCAAATCAGAGTAAAACCCCAGGTAGGGCGCACGACGGGCTCGCAAAAGCAGTGCATAATCTGCAGAACACCGTATACGTCAACCACTAATTTCGCCGGGGTGCAGACTGCTGACCTCGACATCACCAACGAGGGCGAAACGCGCGAGCGAAGAAGTCTGCGACGGCGAGGCTGCTCCCACCACCACCATCCAGCAGCACTGAACCCGTCGCGGTGGACGCGAATGCCTCCGCCGCGCTCGACTGCAGCAGGCGCCGTGCCGCGGAGCGCGTGGCGAGCAGCGCGGGGACATCGGCGCCGGCGGACAGCGCGGCCTCCAGCATCCGGAGGTCCTCGTCCCCGAACCTGCAGCGCACTCGCACCTACCCAGTCAGCCAGTCAGGTAAGCGAAACGAAAGGTGGCTGCGGCAAGGTGGTTTGGGGCAGGCACGCACGGCCGTACCTGCGACAGGAGAGGCGGGAGGCGAAGAGGGCGAGGGAGGAGGGCGTCGCGGCGTTGCCATCCTGCTCCGCCGTCGCCGCCGGCATTGTCCTGTCTCTTTTTGATTTGGTTTGTTTTTCGTTTCGAAATAAAGAAGAAAAGGTCGCCGTCGCCGGAGATGGATCGAATTTTGTTTGTTGTGGGCTTGGGCTGGTTGAATTGAAATGAACTTAATTGGCCGGGCCGGGCCGTCTACGGCCTGCTCCCTTCGTTTTCGTATCTTATCATATCACACACAGAAATTAATTTAGTAAAATAAAAAGTATACTGTTTCCCTCAAAAATGAATGTAATACAGAGTACTATTATTTGCATGAAAAAAAAGAGAAATAAAAGGAAAACTAATTAGACGATTAGACGAGGCGATCATACAAAGAAGGAACAATATGAGTAAGCAAAGCTATAGTCATTGGAAATGAAATCTCATCCCTCGGTGATATGTGCTTGCTATCTTTTTTTTTAGTTTATTTCAGCTTATTCTCTCACGGAGCATTATTGAAATAGTCGAAATCAGGCAGACCGATCAGCGGAATAGCCCGGAAGGAAGGAGGGATGGATTGAGACGTGTCAAAGGTAACAACAATGATAATAAGATGAGAAGATATGATCCACCACGAAACTGAAGCGAAAACAATGTGCAGGTGTAGCTGGTGAACAGAGCGTGTGGTGGCGAGCATCGGGGCAATCTGGTCCAGAGCGTGCGTGAGGCCTCCACACGCACGCGCATGCCTAGTCAGCCTTTTTGTGATGGGCCTGGCCTGGCCCCATGCATATGCATGCATCTTGCGTGTGTGCTGTTGCGTCTCCCAATACTTATCTCTTCCCACTGTTTTCTTCTTGAAAAAAAAAACAAAAAGAAATTTGTCGCTCCTTTTGCTCATAGGCGAAGAAGATCCTTGGCTTGCAGCTAGCTGTGTGTCGGCACCCCAGGCGTGTGCCTACCACACGACCGTTTTATACGTAATCAAATTTGAAAAGCACGCATATAGGAGAGACGGCCGACCACATCATATCTGGAACGCGATTGGATGGCACCCCGCGACAATTGCAAAGGTTGATGAGCTCCGCACCTCCATCCCTCCACCCTTTGTCCACAAGGACACCCTAAACCCACTAGTCGTCCTCTTGAGCTGGGAACTATGGAAGCATCGCAATGAGATTGTGTTCAGGGGTGCCACGCCGGACATAGGGCGCCTCAAAGTAGCCAGCAGAGGAGCCATCAAGGATTGGACCTGCCGTATCCCAAGGAAGAAGACAACGCTAGCTAGGTATTGGAGACAATTGAGTATTATGTAATCTAAACCTCACCCTCCTCTGGTTGTTTTATATTGTAACATGGTCGTTATTCCTTGCCAATCGGCTTTGCCGGCATATGTGGAATACAAAGGTGTGGGGATGATTTTATCCCCCCCAAGAGTTCTCGAAAAAAAAAAGCATGCATATATACAATCCTAGCTTAAACATGACACCATACCGTCTAAGGCCCTGTTTGTTTCGAGGTCCTAAAACTTTTGGGGGAAAAAACCCTCTGGAAGGTAATTCTAGGGACTTTTATTGGAAAAAAAAGGAGTCATTTCTTAGGTACTCTTTTTCGTTCCAAATTATACGTTGTTTTAACTTTTTTTCATCCATTTAGCAATGTATGTAGCGACTTACCATTTAAAACGGATGAAGTATTTGTTTTTTAGTCTCAACAGAAGGAAAAAAAATTCCTTACAACCCAAACACCACCTGAGTAACACAGTGTCGTTTGGTACCATGCAAGGGAAGAAATTTTGGCCTCCACCAACAGCAATAAGCGGAGCCGAAACCGCAAACGGTGTGAACGGAATCGTCATTCCGTGGCCCGTGCAAGATGTACAAGGAGAAGGGGTGTGGTGGCGAGCGGTGGTACAATCTGGTCCAGAGCGCGCGTGGCCTCCACACGCACAAAAGCCAAGTCACTCAGCTTTATTCAGGTCGCATGCATGCACGATTTCCGTTTTGGACTTTTGTACGTGTGCTGTTCCGACCGCACGAATCTTATCTCCTTTGTCAATCTTTCATGAACATCGATCTCTTGTAGCTAGCTCAGCTCATTGATGGACATGCACCGTGCTGTTACTTGCTTGTGTCATTATCAGGCGGCGTGTGCCTACCACACGACTAGATATAAACTCCATGATTGTAACTAATCAATGAATAGTCATGTTTGTTGAAATTAATTATGTGAGCTACAAGTCTCATGGCACGTTTTATTGCTTGTTTTATCCGGCCTTTGGTGCTACGTACGTACTAGATCCATGTCATATGCATGTTTGGGTCATGTATGCATCTTGTAGAAAATTAAATAAAAGAAAAACTCCTTACATCTCTGGCATACTAGTGCTTACGCAGCTCTAATAGCACATCCGGTCGTGTGCTCTAATGCATGAGCAGACCTACAACTATACCCAGATCAAAGACGTGTCCTTCGATAGATCAATGGAGAGGCCTTCGTAGACGATGGGGCACGTCACAGTTCACCTTTTGACTCCACGCGTTTAGAGGATGCACCTGAAATTTGTTTTAGGGGGGAAAAAACCCGGTGAGCACGCGAACGCGGATGGGCATCGTCGCATGCTACGAACTTGCCAACTGCGCGTAGGTTCTCGATCTTTCGTCGTTTGGTAGGAAACAATTGAACACTAAGCTTTTGGCATCCACCAAGGCACCAACAATACAACAAGAGCGTCCGCAAGCGGTAATAGCCGCGATCTAGCTACGTGGTCGGTGACGTGAATGTGAGAAAAAAAAAACAAAAAAAACAAATTTATATTATTGGACTTATATCCTCCTCTCACACTTGTTCTTGTCTTTATGTGAAATATTCTACCTATTTGCCGATAGCTAGTGACTCATCTTTTATTTTTTTTTTTTCTTGTCACGTCATGTAGGTAGCCATGAGAGCCGCACCAGTGATTAAAAAAAAGGGTGTGAACAGAATAATCCCGTGGCCCGTGCTTGCTTGAAAGGAGGTGAGGCGGTTTCCATTGAGAAGATCGGCGATTTGGCCTAGAAGGAGGGAGAACGATTCACAGTTCAGGACAAGGATGAACCGACGAGATGTGTGTCCACATGCTGACGTGGACGGGTGTGGTGGCACAATCTGGTCCAGAGCGTGCGTGAGGCCTCCACACGCACAAAAGCCAAGTCAGTCAGTCGCAGCTTTCTTCGTGGTATACACAGGTCGCATGCATGCACGATTTCCGTTTTGGACTTTTGTGTGTGTGCTGTTCCGACCACACGAATCTTATCTCCTTTGTCCTTTCTCGTCTGTTTAGGGCGCATTTTGTGAGCGCTCCTCGGGAGAGAGGCTTTTACTTAGAGAGAGTCGGGCCGTTTTGAGGCTTCGAAATGGGGCTCCCAAAACGGCTCCGGCTCCTCCTTTTTCACTAAAAACGGCTCCAAACGAACTTCCTCCTGCACCGTTTTGGCGGGGCTCCTCCCGAGGAGCCGGCCGAGCCACGAAAAAGCCCTTCCAAACAAGCCCTTACCTACGTGGGTCATTATCAGGCGTGTGCCTACCACACGATGACTATGCTTGTAACTAATCAATGAATAGTCCGGGAAACTCTAATGGTGAGTACGTTTTATTACAAGATCGATGTCGTGTTTGGGTCATATATGGATCTTGTAGAAATCTTTATGAATAAAAGAAAACCTACTGAGCTCTAATAGCATATCGGGTCATGAGCTCAACTTCTCGTGCGAGCGAATTTAAATAGGCCTCCTCTGTGTATGAGAGGTGATACACCAGAAAAAACGCAAGGTTCAAGGATTTTGTTGACAACCGGGTCTCCTTAGTTGCTTATGCAGATTATAATTAACCTTGGAAGGATTCAAAACAAACTTTGAAAGATGTCGTAATTAAGATCATTGCACAGTGATTTATCAAGACGCAACAAACATTTTGTGCTTTAATTTTTCATAAGGAGCAGGCTGAAGAATTATGTGTGCATAATATTAGAAGTGGACAGTTGATAGCCACATCACGACTCTATTGTATTGTAGGTAACTAAAGAACAAGCCTATAATATACTTTGACTAAAAAAATGTGATCTTAAATACTCTTCCATGGGCTATATTGTCCACTATCTTGTGTGTACAAACTTTTTTTTGATACATACCCTAATGGTGAGTACGTTTTATTGCTTGTGAGTATCCTTTGGCGTGCTACGTACTAGATCGATGTCGTGTTTGTGTCATATATGGATCTTGTACAAATATTTATAAATAAAAGGAAAACTAATGAGCTCTAATAGCATATCGGGTCATGAGCTTGTGCGAGCGAATTTAAATAGGCCTGCTTTGTGTATGAAAGGTGATACAACAGTAAACAAAACAAGGTTCGGCTGCTTATGCAGATTATACTTAACCTTGGAGGATTCAAAACAAACTTTGAAAAACGCCTTAATTAAGATTATGTACGAAACTTATGCAGATTATACTTAACCTTGGGAGGATTCAAAACAAACTTTGAAAAACGCCTTAATTAAGATTATGTACCAAACCATTGCACGGTGATTTATCAAGATGCAACAAACATTTTGTGCTTTAATTTTTTGATAAGGAGCGGGCTGAAGAATTATGTGTACATATTACAAGTGGACTGTCGATAGCCACACATCACGATTCTATTGTATTGTAGGTAACTAAAGAACAAGCCTATAATATATACTTTGACTTAAAAAAATGTGATCTTAAATACTCTTCCATGGGCTATATTGTCCACTATCTTGTGTGCACAAACTTTTTTGATACATACCCTACCTACCATTCTAGAAACTTAGGCTTCCAAATGACATGACATGTGTGTATACATACTCTATACTCTATCTATATGGTGTAAGTATTTCTTAACAAGTCTTTTTTCCAAGCTAACAAGATTTAAATTTTACTAAATAAAAAAAAAAAAAGGAAAAAAACTAAACTAAAATTGAGATGGCCAAAATAGTACGCATCAATCCATGGGCTCCACCATCCAAAAATATCCCCCTTCCAATGCGGAATCCCCGTGCGCAATGGACGGAACCACGAGCCCTCCACACGCTCCCTCCGCCTCCTCCAAATCCCAGCCGTCCACGTGTCACCAATCCCCGACCCCCACGCGCCTATATCTATCCTTTTCCTCCTCCTCCCCATTCCCCGCCGCTCCTTTCCATCCTCTTCCACCGCCGCCGAGAACTCACGCCAACGCGCCCGCCCACCTCCCTCTTCCTCCTCCTTCCCAGATGATGATGCCTAGGGTTTCCCCGTCCCCGGCCGCTGCCGCTGCTGCGGGGGTCAACCAGGTCGCTGCTGGTGCGGGGACGACCCCTCTCCCGCTGCCGTCGTCAGGGTGCCTGCGGCGCCGCGCGGAGCCGGAGTCGGCGTCTCGCCGGTGTCCGCGTGCAGGGCCGCGAGCAAAGGGAAGGAGGTGCTCAGCGGGGTGGTGTTCCAGCCCTTCGAGGAGATCAAGGGGGAGCTCGCGCTGGTGCCCCAGACGCCCGACAAGTCACTCGCCCGGCAGAAGTTCGTCGACGACTGCGAGGCCGCGCTCAACGAGCAGATCAAGTGAGTACTCCACTGTTACCTCACTGCTCTTCCCCTTGTCGCGTTCGTTCAGATTTACTCTTGCCATGCCAGTCGTTCGTTAGGATCTCAGTGTTATTACTAGAGTAGTGTCTGGGCGAGTGGACTGTGTCGATCCCTGTTGTTTGATTCATGATTGGTGCTTTGCTGCTTGTCGATGGATGTCTTGTGCGATTTGATTTGGATTCAGTTCCTCCAACCAAGCCAAATTTCACATGAATTTGACTATGAAATCTTTGGTGGTGCGTCCGCGTGCAGTGTGGAGTACAACGCCTCGTATGCGTACCACTCCCTCTTCGCCTATTTTGACCGCGACAACGTGGCTCTCAAAGGATTTGCAAAGTGAGTCTCTCACCACAAGTTCAGTTACTGTAAATAGATTATTACCATTTTGCGTTTCCTCTGTAATGACATGGCGGTGTTGTTCTGCGCATTTGATTTTTTCCTCCATCCATACAGGTTCTTCAAGGAATCCAGCGATGAGGAGAGGGAGCATGCTGAGAAGCTCATGGAGTACCAGGTATCATTTCCTCCTCCATTCCCTTGCAGCATGTGCTAGACATTGACACGACACTCCCTGGATGTGTTTTCTTTGTGTGCTGTCAGAACAAACGTGGAGGCAGGGTCAGGCTCCAATCCATCGTCACACCCTTGACCGAATTTGACCACCCTGAGAAAGGCGACGCTCTGTACGGTGAGCATTTGCTTCTTGTTTCCTGATTCTCACCTCTGGATTACGATGGGATCTCAATGTCAAAGCATCTGTAGTACAGCAGAGCAAGTATGAAAAGACAATTGTTGTAGAAAAGTGTACTTTACTCTGCAATTGAACCTAGTTGTATGAGATGCAGCTTTCAGTATGTACATGGATCAATGGTGGTAGCTTGAAAGACTAGTAGTGATTAACAATTTAACACGAGCATGACTTGTATAGAAATAGAAGGCTGGCTATTGTTAGGATTGGCTACCAGCTAGGTTGGTCTTTTGTAGTTTTCTGCACATGTTTGGCATATTTGGAAGATAATAATCTGGTACCTATGTTTTCATCTGTGCTTTTTTATTGGTTTCAGCTATGGAGCTTGCTCTGGCTCTGGAAAAACTGGTTAATGAGAAGCTGCACAACCTGCACGGAGTAAGTTGCTTTCACTCACATGCTTATTTGTGGAGAAACATTGTGTGCTTTGCGTAAGGCATGATTAAAACATTTGTGAGCACATATAAATTGATTAACCTGAGTCACTACATGTTGTTTGTAGAATTGTGCCACGTACAATTTCTAATGAGTTTCACCTGTAATTAACAGGTGGCAACAAGGTGCAATGATCCTCAGCTGACAGATTTCATCGAGAGTGAGTTCCTCGAAGAGCAGGTAAATGCAACCAAGCATATGTCCTGTATATGGAGCAAAATTATGTAGAACCAAATTTTGTTCTATTTTGTTTTTGCTCTGCTTACATAGCTGAACGAAGATCTTGTATTTTCTTTTGAAAGGTGGAAGCAATAAACAAGATCTCCAAGTACGTCGCCCAGCTGAGGAGAGTGGGCAAGGGGCACGGTTAGTCTGACGCTGAACTTGGTTTCATCTGCTATGTCTCGTGCCTAAAGTTACACCCAATTGATATTGTTGAGATGTTATTCGCGTGCAGGGGTGTGGCACTTTGATCAAATGTTGCTTGAGGAAGAGGCCTAGGTGAAGGAAGGATGGACCGGGGCCAGCCCTCAAGGGCAGAAGAGGGGCCTGAACGAAGGAAGAAGTGTGAAATGATGTGGTCGAGGAATAATGGGCAGCATGGACCAACTGACCAAACCCTAGGTGTAGTTGGATTTGTAGGGGTTTTGCAGTTGGTTAGGATTGTAGTTGTAGGATGGTGTTGCCCTTCTACAGGGAACATGATGCACTGAAACACAGTAACATGTGGTGTTATTCCTGCCGTCAGTTTGCAGTGCTCGTTGTTAGAAACGATACCCTTTGGGTTTTGATTGTTCGGAATAAAATATGGCGATGAATGTGTTTTGTCTCGTTGGCTTGCACATGCATGCTTACACTTTGTGACCTTATGAGCGCCGAGACGATCATTGTTAGTATACTTACTGTGTAAAGAGGTGGAGGATTGTTTCTTATTTTTAAGTCTTCTGAAGGTAATCCGTCAGAACTGGTGGCAGTTTGGCAATGTTTTGTACGGTGATGGCGTCCAAGAGAGGAGATCCTACTCAAGCGCAAAACGGAGCCGATGGAACGACATAGGCACGGGTTGATGAGCGTGTCCAGATTATTGCCATTGCCTCTGAATCGAGGTGTCCTGGAGCAGCCAACCCGATCGGTCTCCCAAATCAACACACAACTGAAAATTAACACTGACGGTGGGTGCTTTTGTCCAGGAAACGCAAAGCGGTGGATGGGGATTTGTTGTCGGAGATCATCAGGGAGAAGTAGTTGTTGCTGGGGCCGGAAGATCAGGAGGAATAATGTTGGATGCTTTTACAGCAGAAATAACGTACAGCGTGTGCCAATGCTCTCCAAATGGTGACTGACTTCGTGGATTCATCAGTTGGGAAATGGACTGTTCCGAACTGCGAGAGATTATTTGGATCACCAAGAGATTATTTTAACCATATAACCTCACATTACACGGAACGAATCGGCCAGTGAGATGATCCGGGCTGAGATCGACGTAGCAATAATAAATATTGGCAACAGAAGTTCGTACAAAAAAACTCCCATCGTCATCTAATCCAATCGTTAACCAAGTTACTCCATCAGATAGCTAACAAAACGCTTTGTAATATCATGAAAGCTAATCACGATATTATATTTATAGGAGACAGACAGGCACCAATACACAAAAACTAAGTCGCAACAAAATAAACAACTCAAATGCAGTTTTGTCTTGATAACCAATTACCACCAAAAAAGAAAAGGAAAGGAAAACACACAAATCGCACATATGTCACTGGTCTTTGTGATCCTCAGTTCTCAGCTTCATATCTTTTCTTCTCCTCCTTATCCTTTATTTCTTTCCAAGGGGTAGCTCCACAAGTCACCATGATCATCCTAAATTAAACCACCTGAGCTTGGCATCACAGATGCTCCTTACCTTGTCCTAATGTCGTCGCACAGAACAAAAAAAAAAGTTAGCAATTGCAGTGCTGAAGAGTGAAAGGCAACCTATACAGTTGATGTACAATAGCTAAAATCTAATTGTATTTCAAACAAGTAAAGTTGCACACCAGAACCACACCAACTTGGTCAATTAATAACATGTTACACCACCAGACTAAATATGATATGTAGACACCATGCACTTTGTAAAATGATAGCGTGCATTACAACAGTAGGTCATCTAATATACATCTGTACAATAACAGGTCATCTAATATCATTTCCTGTACAGCAGTATTTTCCCTGGATTATTGCTGCATCCATTTCAAAATGCAAGTGCAACCGTATTGCAAACACTGATTTGCCTTATATTTTCATATTTATTATTCCTAATAACAGACTGATCGAAGGAAAGTCATTTCAAATTGCAAACAGATGGTAAACTTTTTGTGCCACAAAATGTGTACCGTTAGATTAATCACGGGTCAAAGTGACACATGTCGCACATATCAATAAATATGTAAAAGTTAGCAGCAGCTGTGCTATTGATTAATTATTATTAAAGGGCAGCGCATCATCTTATATGTTATTATTAATAATGTATACAATAGCTAAAAGGAACAATGTTTTTCTAACCAAACTATTACATCACATGCTGATGCAGTCCGCATAAGCTTTCCCATATGGCAGGATGGATCCACCATTCTATTTATTCCTGCAATAACATTGAATGAAAACTGAAGAATCAGCCTGAAGCTTTCATTCTTGTCTGGCATCTATATAACTCCTTTAAACGTGAGGATGCCCGGGCACTGTGCATCTACAGTGCTCTTTGTGAGTATAACTACAGTCCAGCCGCGGTTGCCATGCCCTCGGCCGTTCGAATCCTACCGTAAGGATAGCTTATAGCAGGCACCTCGCATTTCTTTAGGCCGCCCGGGCCCTCCCTATATGCCTCTCCCTTGGTTTACAACTGAGCTAGAGCAACGAGGTGGTACTAATAAAACTGCTAATGCCTCCAAGTCTGAACTCGAGTGTCTCACACCGCTCACCGGTCACTGCGCGCCTTTCTGGGAGGCAAGTCCAGCCCATCGAAAGATGACTGCATGAGAGTATCATTCGTTGTTCCTTCTTTCTCTGCCTTTACACGTGTTTTCTTTTTTTGTTCTTTCTATAAACATTTGGATGCTGATTACGAGTTTTATTCTTAACTTTTTTTTTTTTTTTTTGAGAATGACACGCATAACGCAGGCGCTCACAACACGCACGCACACTCACCCCTATGAACACACGCGTCGTAAACCCTACCCCTATGAGCACCTCCGAAGGATCGAGCACCGGCAGATCCGAGATTCTCGAAGTCACCATTGGCACCTCGTCGTCGACGGAACGTCGCTTTTTAATGCATAACGCCGGAAATCCCAGGAAAATCCCAAGAAAAGGTGAACCCTGTGGGTAGCGTCCCCCACCGGACCGTCCCTACCATTAGACTACAAGCCAATTATATTTTATTCTTAACTAAAGAACATCACGTGTGCACGTCATCAGCCCAAATACAAATTCCTATGGCCACCCAAAAAAAAAAAAAAAAACATACGAAATAATGAAAATCCATTTTCCTTTTTAACAAAAAGAAAAAAACAAAACCCTACCCATATATTTTCACCTCCACTTTATACACCAAATTCCACAAATATATTCCAAAAGAATAATCCATAAATCTTTCACTCAATTCCACTTTATAATTCTTCTAAAATCCGCCTCACTCCACAGAAGCTCCAGCGCCGCACCACCTCCCGAGGCTACAATCCAAACTTATATTTTGCGAAAGTATTATAATTCTCTAATTCTCTCCAGCATGATTCTCACTAATTTCATACGCGAAAGAATTGGAAAAAATACTTTATCAATAATATACAAACAAGAACCACCTTTCAAACTTTGCTCAATAATCTACAAATCAACAAAGTAACCCGCAACCCATGCTAATCCATACACATGTACCTACCCACGCCAAGCGTGGGGATTCCAACTAGTTCACAGTGATTTACAAGGTATGCCAAATGCTTATAGAAACATCAGCTACACTCTATGTAAAGTAATGTATAGAAAGTGGGAGGAATGTTATATGTACAATGTTTACATGCCAACCTAGTGAGTACAGGCAGCAAAAGTTCCTACTATTCAGAGATCAGTTTACATAATCTGATCACATAAAGTTTCTACGGAAACAATTTTGTTAGAACATGACAGATGGCGTAAGATATATATATTTTGCTGAGCCCAAATTTCTCCATGATTCACATTCATTTATATTCTGAACGCACATAATGGTCGAATGGATTGTAATCCAACATATGTTGTTCCACTGGACAGGCAGAGGCAATAGATGTAGGAGGTACTCAAATATTTCTAGTTGTAGCTTGTTAAGGAATGGATCAGGGGTGATGAGGATTCTTGTATGGGATGTGTAGATCCATGCTCTACTGCAGTACACCTGAATGCATGAACCGAGCGTTTCACATTCGCACACCTAGGCACGATTAAACAGAGAAGAAAACAAATGCATCCTCAGTTACATTCGAGCAATTCAAATACCTCGGTCCAGCCTGACAAGTAAGTTGCAGCAGCTCGAGGCATTCAGTCGATCGAACAGCCAGTGCTCGAGGCCTCGCCTCCCAGTGCACAGAGATGCTGCCGCCTTCGCCTCCCAGGCACACTGCACAGAGCAGGAAGCCGCCCGCCCACAAGTGTCGTCGGCAATGAGGATAAGGGAGGGAGCGGATTGACTAACTAGCATCCGGAGAGTTGGGACGTCACGACGTCGGTGAGGAGCTCTTGGGCGGCGGACAAGGTGGAGAGGCTGCGCCGGCCGCGGGAGCGATGGAGAGAGCCGGCGGTGCTCGACGCCCCCAACCAATCCGCAATCGGACGGACAGTATACCTTCTATGCCGGATCGGACGGCCAGCGGACTAAGGATAGGGTCATATTATATCTTTATACTATAATATTATAAAATAAAAGGATGAAGGTAAGACTTTTTTTTCGTGCGGTAAAAAAGTCTTACCTTCGTCGCCTCGCCCCCGTGCGACGAAACCATCGTCGTACCAATCCTTCCTCCCCGTGCGATTTATTAGGAAGGAAAGGTGCGATTTATTAGGAAGGAAAGTTACAAATACATGGAAGTCGGTTGGTAGGAAACGGAGATTTAAAAATAGAAACCATGCAGCGATAATTAGGAAAGTTGAAAGTAGCAACCATGCAGCGATAATTAGGAAACCAAACAAATCAATAACAACCATGCACGCGACTTCTTGGCCCTCCACACGATTCAAATCCCTCTCTTCTTCACGTCGCATGTTCCCTCTACTCCCTCTCCGCTCGTGGCCGCACGACCGTTGCCGCTGCACCTGGACGCCTGGACGTCTCCAGATCGACCGTCATCGCCGCAGCCGGTAAGAAGAGAGGGAGGGCCTCCTGCGCCCTGCCCGCCCTAGCCCGTCGCCCTGAGGACTTGCGTCCGATGTCCCCTTGAAGCATCGCGATCTCGATCAGGGGCAGCGAAGCCGTCGTTGAAGCACCGTCCGTGCCACCAGGTATGTCCTGTAATCCATTCCTTTGTAAATACTGGCTTCCAATTGTTTGTAAATTACATAGAAACACACATCGTTCTTTGACATTACCTCTCGGGTCAATGATTGATCTGATCTCTATTTCTCATTCTATTGTTTTATAGCCAAGTGAACTATGATATTAGTTAACATGAACATTATCAATTTATCATACATCATAACTTATGCAGCCTTACATCCAAATTGCTTTTACGCAGTCCGGTGTAGTATGCAGGAGTTTCAGATATTTGTTTGATCCCCTCAATTTAGTCACTAACGAAACATAACTTTTTGATCTACCTTATGTATCAGTATTTGTTTGATCCCCTAATTTAGTCACTAATCAATTTAGTCACTAATTTAGTTTCAAGCTCATTGCATCAGGAAATAATATAATTCTAGCACAAGTTGCTCAGGACTGGTCATGGCACTCAATCATCTGCATCGACCATTAGCAAGTCTACCTGCAGTCCAGGTCTGCCTCCTTACGATTGCTTCAATCTTAATTTTTAATTAATGAAGGTATATATCCATGTTTGATCTACCTTATGTGTTCTAGCCATAGACTAGGAACAACGCAACCGGAAATCATATAATGAGTGCATGTGTGTCAATAGTCAGCTCATTTACTTTTCAGCTGATAACCATAGCATGCGAAATGAATTTTAGAAAGGCAATTTTAGTACCTGATAGGCTGATACATGGGCCTGCTAATATGCAGCCATTCAATTTTAATTGAATTCTCAAAATCATCCAGCTCAATTGTGGTCCTCATGAGTAGCCTTCATGATATCTGTAATGAAATTAGTACCATTAGCTAATTTAGCTAACAAAAGGTTGCTTTTGTTTGACAAAGAAAATTTCTTGTAGCGAGTAAGAAGCAACTAATTGTAATTCAGGCATGGGGATTATGTAACCCTATGCATACAGAATTTCATACATCCTGTCAAGAAATGCTTATTTGATTTAGCTAACAAAATGCATTCAAATATGAGCTTGGCTTCATTAATCCAAACAAATCACCATATATGAATAGAAGCAGTGGTTAGTGCAGTTTCATGTTAACAAGGAGCCTACAGCCAAGCAGATCCTTCCTTCCTTTACTAACATGCGGAAAGCTAAAAAAAGAAAATACCATGCACCGGTAAATAGGAAACAAAGCAAATCATGGGAGACAAAAGGAAAGCTAAAAAGGAAATACCATGCACCGGTAAATAGGAAACAAAGCAAATCATGGGAGACATTCACGCAAATCATGGGAAGGTTAAAAAAATCACGGGATCTCCCTCCTCCAATCCAAGCACGTCGTTCTCTCTTTGCCCAATCCGCATCTTCGCCCCGCCTCGATCTGTCGCCGCCGATGACTCCTTTCACTCCACCGGTGTCTGTCGACGTTGCGATCTCGTCCCGTTCCTCTTCCACCGGTGCTCGTCGTGCGATGCCGTGGCGTCGATCTGCTCCGTCGATCCTCCATCCATCACCAGCCGCAAGTCGCCCTTGGCCGTCAGTAGCAGCGCGCGCGCCCGTCGTCCGGCGTCCATGGCATGCCGTCATTGCAGGCATCGCGCACCGTGCTTCATCGCCTACTCTCCTGCAGCCGTCGTAAGTCCCCTTTGGTCTTTTATCTACAGTGGCGAGGCAAACAATCTCTAAAATTCATGTACAGGACAGTCTTCACATTTGTTTACTTCCTGTGCCTCGCCCTCGGTAAGCTACCTGCCACCGGTTTTTCTAGCGTTCTGTAGACGTGCTGTCATGCCGACAAAGAGTTCCCGGATGTGAACCTGCACAAACACCACGGTATAGTTTAAGTCTAACAATTAACAGTGCACACTGGCAAGTTTTTTTTTTTGAACAATAAAGAAAATAAATTCTTCTTCCGCTAAAAGCCTGCCTCCTAGCTTCCACTGAACGCCCACATGTACAGCCTCATCTCATAAGATCGCTAGCAAGTCTAGGATTACAAGAGCTTGCTGTAAAAACCATTTTATCAGCATCTAGCATCATCAATGGCGTACCTAGCGGCTTTGCATACTCCTAGGCATACTCAGATGCATTATAATTAGCATTTTCTTGTATAAGCCAAACCTTATAGTTAAATGGCCAATCATCAGCATGTTGTTGTTTGAAGGCCAAACCTCAATTTGAGAAAAATAGCCCACTGGAAATTTTGTTCTTAAATATTGCAATTATATAAATATTGTAGAAGAGTACTGTTGGACGGCATCAGAGTCATGCATTAGTTCCTTTGTATCTATGAATAATGGATACAACTTTTTTTTCTTTGTTATGCAGGGAAGACACTAGCTACAGCCAATGTGGTCCTAGGCGAGAAAAGTCATAGGCTGCTACTGTGTTGTTCACAAGGTGACTATCAGTTTCCTACTGCCTTAACCTGCAACTTCATTTGTTACTATTGACTCACTGCTATTTGTCACAGTTCTCAGTCTCAACTTTGGTCGCCTGTGTTGTTCACAAGGTGACTATCAGTTTCCTACTGCCTTAACCTGCAACTTCATTTGTTACTATTGGCTCGCTGCTCTTTGTCACAGTTCTCAGTCTCAGCTTTGGTCGCCTTCTCTGTTCTTATTGCCTACTTATCTTCATCTGACACTAGCATAAGTTGTTCAGGGCTGGTCATGGAACCAAGTCATTTGCATCTAAAATTTAGGCCCCTCATGTTCCTGTATGGAAGGATGAAAGACCACCGAGTAGTACAGTTTAGGATGACCTAAAAGTATACAGAATTTATCCAGTTGATTTAACTCAATGTCAGACATTGCACGGTTTCAGACTCAGGGATATTCCAAATTGGATCAGTATCAAGGACCATGATTGTGCAAAACAAGTAAATTTTGTCGAACTATGCTCTAGGCATATGTTTTCCCCTGATTCTTACTGAACTATACTGAACCCAACCATGTGTGAGTTTCAAAAGAAATTGACGCATCAAGTAATATTCTGGCTGCATGTTATCCAACGATATCACGATTTAAATTGGAATACCACTGGCCAGGGCCGTTAATTATTATATTGGAATAATTGCATAAAAACAAAGGATGTTTGATATATGAGATTAGGTGGTTTTCAATTATGGCAGCAATATAGCAGGAACACCTTGTTGATTCTGTTTTGGTTCCCAGCAATTTGAAAATAGCGGGGCAGAAGCAGCATCTCGGCATTCTTCTGAGTCAGCCAGCTCAACCAGGAGCAACAGGTGACGCCGTCGAAAACGCCGCTGACTCCAGCCATCCACGACCTGCATCGTACCGTCACTGGTCCACGCCTCCGGATGCCAAGCGACTAGCCGGCAAAGAACACCCAAGGTATGCCAACCCTCCCTTGGTTGTGACTAACTTTGATTCAAGTCATTGGTGGTCACTCCACCTGTCAAGATTATCAGTTGTTTCATCCCATGAGATTTGTCTTTGCTGAACAGCAGTCATCATTTGGATATTATTAGAACAGGCAAGGGGAGCCCTCATCGCACTCCCTTCCCCGCAACGCCGATGTCTTCCTCGCAAGCCACTCCCTACTCCCTGGCCGCCGTTGGCGGCAGCGCCCACCAGCAGCTGCTCCCCATACCCATCACTGATCAAACGCGCCGTCTTCCCCCATCGAGACCTGAAGACGCGGCAGCTTCACCATCGAGACAAGCAGACGTGGTTGAGTGGCGGCGGCTTCCCTCATCTGCATCAACCATTGGCAAGGCGACCTACAGTCCAGGTCTACCTCCTTTACTATTACTTTCTCTGTCAATAAACCTGATACTATCTTGGCATGATTACAATTTGATATTTCATTAAAATGTTTGAAAGAGAGGGTAAGGTGGGATGAGCGCGCAGATAGAGGATAGACGAGCACCGTTGCTTGGCCATCTATAAAACTAGGTAAAAGGTATAAAATTGTTAAAAGTGAGGAAAGACCAATCTATAGAATTTATCCCAGATCTACAATCATTTTAGAAGGGATTCATTACGGATATGACATGTGACCAATCTAAGGAACTCCACAGATGGCGGTTGTCTAGGGTCAAGCAAACAAGCAATAAGGCTAATCAAAGAAGAAAGAAAACGATTGGGAAAGAAAACTTACCCTTAGGAGTAACTGGTTCGGTGATAGAGGTTGTAGTCTGCTTGTCCATGATAAGATTGCCAGTAAATGTATAAAGGGAATTGTTTGGTTGTTCACACTGCAATTCACATGTAAGCAGTTTATCTAAGTTAATATATGAAGAATCCCAATTCTTACTGTCATACATGAGCATGAGCAAACATCTAATCTATAACAACAAGAAAAATAAAAATAATGACGGTATGAAGTTTCAATCAAGGTTAGATAAGTAGAAAAGAAACTACAACTACTGCAAGATACTTATGTTATCGAACACTGATGAGACATGAGAGAGCTCGCCCATAAACCAGATCAGTACAGAATATAAAATGAACAGTCTGTTATTGCTGGAGCATATTTTGGATTGTACTTTGCATTGCTCTTTGGTTAATAACTATATGTATTATAATAAGAATACATCCGAAAATCAATAGTAGGAATATGACAGTCCAAAGCCTCCATGTGAGTCTGGATGCCTCCACACATTCTTTTAATTAGCAGCTTATTCATTGATTAGCGTGGATCACCTTTAATAAATAAAGGTACAGGTCTAATTTCCATTGAGCACTAATCTGTCCTATAAATATCCTAAAACATCAAGTATTTGGGACCGAGAGAGTATATTAGTGGAAGGTCACTCCATTCCATGTCAATCACATGACACTACAGAATTCCCACAAAATAGATGATAATAGTCATTAAAAAAGATCTTACCTTCTTCTCTAAATCAAGAGCTTCAGAAGCAAGACCTTCGAGCCAAAGTATGATCCGCAGACACAGTTGTGCTGTAATGTCTGCTGCAACAAAGCGGCAAGCCTCCTGATGGGATGTGATTGGCAGCTGTTTGCAAGTACGGCGCAAAACTTAGGTGAATATATACATATTAGAGGACAATAATTCAAAGGACAAAAAAAGAAATTGAATCAATTGGCAGCTATAACTTAATATGTCTTACCACCAACAGCTCTCCAGAAAGCTCCTTATGTCCTGTCATGAAGCAGATCAAATAGTCAAGAAAATACAATAAATTACTCCAGATGTACTCATTTATACTTTATTGTACTGCTAATGAAAATCATAGAAAGGATGATCTGTTTATAAGTATCCAAAAATTTGAACTATTACCCACACACACAAAAAAAAGGATAGTGCGTGCTTGTTTATCTGAACTTACAATAAACTTAAATGGAGTGGATTTTATAAGAAAAGTTTAGAATAGATATGCTAACTTTGGAAGTGTCGATGGATCTGTATGTTTAGAATCATGCATGTGCTCCTTTTTTTTATCTCTGACTATAATAACTACATCATACAGATAATGAACCAAACCCTGCAGCTGTCAGTCCTAGCTGAATCCAAAACACAAGGGATAATTCTAAAGCATGTCGCACACATGAATTGCTACTTAGTATGCATCTACAATAATACCATGTAAATGTACAGGACTGGGAATATGAGTTCTAAAAAGTAGACTTATTACAGATACTGAGTAGAATGGAAGGAAGAGCTTAAGTGATTATAACTAACTAATCAATGACCAAATAAATTATTGCACTATAAGACCATGAAATTGCACACAGCACAGCATTATCTGTCACCATTTCCCTTAGGAATACGTTTTAACCAGAACAAGATAGCACTCTGCACAACAGCCACGATTAATTGATTCCCCTAAGTAACATTTTGTCAAACCCCGTATCCTCTTGATGTGCTCGGTCTCGCGGGAAGAAGAGAAGGGAAGGGATTTGCACACCTCGTGGTGCTCGATCTCGCGGTCACAAGCACGGTGAGGCGCCCTTGGCCAAACTCCTCACTGCGGGGTACGAAGGGAGCGGGGCCAGGATGAGGTGGTGGATCCGATGCCGGAGATCCCGGCGGCGGCTGCCCCGCCCTGCCGCCCTGGGCGCCTCCGGCGGTGTCGGTGCTTCCCCATGGCACTGTACAGAAGGAGCGGGGCCGGCTGGGGGCGGGTCTTGTGGAACCTGATTCCAGAGAGCATGGGGGCGACGGTCCTGGCCGGCAGCACACGCGAACCCTCTAGCTCCGGCGGCGCCGGTGCCATCCCCCGTGGAGACGAGGTGGTGAGGCGCTCGGTCATTGGAGCAGAGTAGTCAGGCAGCAGGAGTGAGGCAGGCAGGAGGACTGAAGGTGAAGGGAGTCCTGACAGAGAACACAGACCAAGGATAGGGACAAAAAAGAGTATTTTTATCTTTTTTTTTACACACGTATATATGTAGGTTATGCATAAAGCTCTATATATTTTTAGTTATATTTAAACTTATTCATGTACAGATACAAAAATACATCATAAGTTGGCTTATTTTATTCTATAGAACAAATTTAAGGATTTGATATTGATTTAATAGTATGTTTAGCAACATTTAAATTTATTATATTTAAATATTATATATCTATACCTACTAATAAAGAGTTGCATGCCTATACGTGCATAAAACTAAGCCCAGAACCAACTGAGGCCACAAATCGGATCCCATCGGTCTTCAAACAAAAATACGTAAGTTTTTTGTTGGCTATAAAACAATCGTTTTCCGTATTGGAACGACATATCTCTCGTGCAAGTCTCATCTCTCTTTTTTTTTTTTTCGTAGATGTAGAAGATTAAAAAAAAAAAAAAAAAAAAACATTTAACATTTACAAGTTTTTCACCAACAAAAAAAAATCCGGGTTTTGATTGATTACTCCCTCCTATAATTTTTATAGCCACAACCTCTACTAATGGACGAAGAAACCAAACTAGCAAAGGTAATACTCAATGCGGATAGATAAATAAAAAAACAAACACAATATATAGGCTTTGAACTTCTTATACCTTTGATTTATGACAAATAAATATTTCTACCATAAATTTATTAATGTATTAAAAATCAAAACTCATATTATTATAGTCTAAATGTAGTCGATTGTCCAAAAATAAATTGTGAAAGTATGAACCAGTGCCATCCTTTAAAGTATGGAAAATTGAGAGTGACCTTGTGTCATAATCATCACACATAGTAGCTCTTGATATCAATATAACTAATTCCATGATAATTGAGTTACAAATCTTTACATGTCTAAAAAAAGAATTTATGAAATTTAATATTGATTTTACCTATTTTCATTAATTTTATTTATGAGCACAATTTTTTGTGCTTAGCAATGCAAGAAAAATTTTATGATGCCCTTATTCTAATTGAGTGCATAACATTTTTTTTCTCCTGTTCTCTTTTTTCCACCTCTTTTTTTCCACCACCTTGCTTCCGTGTCCATGTAGGATTATACTTTATTTGCTAGAGGAAGCAATCAGGAGATATGTACACATATACGATCACGTACTCTTTTGGGATTTCGTGGGCCGAAGCAAAGATTGACATGGCTGCGTACGTACGTAGTCGATCGTTTCTATTGGATTGAATTCATATCTTTAACGGAAAGACCAACCTGACATTTCGGAAGGAAAAAACTTTGTATGTATATACTACCATCTAATGCATGCCAATATATATAGTATTACAGCGAAATCGATTGTATCAAATTTAGATTATTATAGAACCTTAATAGGATTGATAGGATAACCATAATGTACATCGATCATTATGAATGATGGATGGTTAATGTAGCACGCGCATGTTTTTGGTTGTTAGATATATATTTTAGACATTTGAAAAATTATATTTTAAATATCACTTAGCATGTAAAACTATGATTTGATGGCTCAAACAATAAAGTTCTAAGACTTATTTTATTTACTACATAATTTTTCATAGAATGAACCAACACAATTCATATCAAGGCACTGTGCTATATATCTTTAAAATTAAAGTTAAAATGGAATTTTTTGTACAATTTTTTTACTTCCATCAATGCCCTTATGCCTCTTCGTGTCCCGGTTATAACTTGGACTTACGAATCATTACAACCACTGCACACACGAGCTACCACAACGTTTGTCCATGACATATCCGATGTGATCATTAGAGAAATCTTCCAAGAATCCAAATATTACACTTTTAATCATTGTATAATTAAAGTTTTTGCACAAAAATGTAGATATTGAATCAAGTAACTTAGTATTCATCCGTAGCAACGCACGGGCATATTTCCTAGTCACCATATATGAATAGAAGCAGTGGTTAGTGCAGTTTCATGTTAACAAGGAGCCTACAGCCAAGCAGATCCTTCCTTCCTTTACTAACATGCGGACACACAACAAATGCATGGTCACTCCATCATAGGCAATAGAATAGTAACATGGGTTGTGGTACTGTAGTAGAAAATTATGTATAAACCTCATGCACATCCACAATCTGCATGATCAGCTTGAGTTATCGAGTGCAGATTTTCATTACTTCTATACAATAATATCATGCAGTATCTAGAAAAAATCTACATCCACAAACTAACTGATTGGGATCATTTCAACAGTAAGAATTAAATTGCCTTACATGTGAGTTACATAATTGTTTCTCTTCCCAAAAGAGAAGAAAAGCAAGTGGATTCATCAAGAAATTTATTTCCACATGTAGGTTGGTCTGCCTTCTGATAGAGTATATAGATAGACTCTGAAGGACTGGACGGAAAGGTAATGAAGAGCAAGGCATCTTACTACTACTGTCTCCGTGGGGAATGCATTTTCACTTGTGTTATTGTCAGATTGCTACAGTGCATGATCTATTTTCAGTAATCAGTTTAGAAAATTGATGTTTTTCCCCTCAAGAGACGGCTCCTGGTGTATTCTTTTTCGATCCTGCTGCACAAAAAGGCACAAAAAGGCAGGAGTGGAGACAACTCATAAGACGGAATTGGTCTGCTGTTCTGGAAGTTTAGGATCAACGCCGACATCATGCTTCACGTAAGTGCAGCCACCATTGCCGTTTTTCTTTTAATTCTCAGACTAAATGCTTATTTGATAGAGTTCAGCAAATCCAATTAAATGAGGTGGAGCTAATTTTTTATACGGGATTAGAAAGAATGCCAGAACTCTTTGAAATTATACGATGGCTGATTGGTAGTGCAGGTACTTCTATGATGAGAGAAATAAACATGGGAAGAAAAAAAGATTGTTACTGCACACTTGATAATTTAGTGATAGTTTGGTTAATGAGAAATTCACATGGTCTGCTAAAAAAAGAGATGAGAACTCATTGTCATAATATGCACCAAGAGCTGTTTAATGATGTTGTGTGGTCATTATATGTTACAGAAAAATGAAGTACCTACTACCTAGCGATAGCTGTCAGTTCATGATTCAAGGCACACACATCAGGCCACCATTGCAAACATTGTACCAAAAGGCAGTGTGATACAAGGGGATTTGCTAGAGATATTCTAGAAATATCTTATTCTTGAGAAAACGCAAATGAAGCATACATGACTAGGAGGAATGTGTTTTCCGCTCAAAAGATCCAACAGGACAGTTCCATAGCTATATTTCAGGCTCACCGGAATTACTCTGCCTATCATTTAAGCACAAATTATTTAGTGCAGTCCAAAATAGCATATTGTAGCCAGTCCTACTGTGAATAGAGTATTTCGAACTTGAACAAAACAATGGATGATAATCCTGCAAAGAATGTACCGTGACCCAAAAGTATGTATTCACCAACAGTCAGGAAGCAAGAAGTTTTACAATTGTACTCTCAAGGGGCATACTAGCTCACAAGAGCTTTTAACTTCATCTAACTTTTACTGATTGGGCTTATAATTAGCTCAAATGATCTACACCAGGGTGCCAACAAGGGTATTGGCAAATCAAGAATGTAATAATGTTATAGTAAATTAGTAACCAGTAAGCACCAAGGGGATCTTACCGGTTCACATAAACTCTGGTGGACTGTAAGCAGGTTAGTACTATTAACTTTTTCCATCACGGTTGTTCTTCATTAATCCAAAACTTGAAAATCGAGGATCACCTTCCTGATAGGCCCAATTGAAATCGATTGCAACAGATGAGGTATCCTTTAGGCAGCTGCAATAATCAATTACAAGTTACAACAGATGTGTATATAATATATATATAAGCAAAAGGCTAGCAGGTGGATAGGGATAGGGAGGGATTGGAGGAGACCCAGAGAGCACGTACAGTGGAAGAGATGCTTGGACTGTCCAGGGTGTCGTTGGCATGTACTCGGTGACGAGAGGCTCGTCACCCTCTGCGCAGCAGATGAGGCTGACGAGGTGCTTGTGCCGCACCTTTCCCATGCCCGCCGCCTGCAGCAGCAGCAGCAAGTCAGCAACACTGCATCACATTGCGAGATCCGGGGCCGGGAGGGAAACCACACGCAGTAAGCAACAGCACATCCATACGAGGGACTGCTGCGGGTCAGGCCAGGAGATGCACGAGAAGAGCTTGATGGCGATGAGGCGGCCGCCATCGAGTCGGCCACGGTAGACGGCATTGGGGGCCTTCTCGCCGCTCTCGAAGATGATGAGGTCGGCGCTGAATCCCTTAGTGGCGGCGCGCAGCTCGGCCAGCATGAACTCCCTGAACACCGGCACCGTGTGCTTCACCGCGAGCGCCACAACGTCCGCGCCGCCTCAGACGCCCTCCGCCGCAGCCTTGCCAGCCACCACCGCGGCCGCATTGACTGGCAAGGCTGCGGCTTCCACTCCACCGCTCTACTCGATTGGAGCGACCGCGCTCAAGTGGATTCTTGTATGGGATGTGTAGATCCATGCTACTGCAGTACACCTGAATGCATGAACCGAGCGTTTCACATTCGCTCGCACACCTAGGCACGATTAAACAGAGAAGAAAACAAATGCATCCTCAGTTACATTCGAGCAATTCAAATACCTCGGTCCAGCCTGACAAGTAAATTGCAGTTGCCCTCGGCAGCAGCTCGATCGAACAGCCAGTGCTCGAGGCCTCGCCTCCCAGTGCACAGAGATGCTGCCGCCTTCGCCTCCCAGGCACACTGCACAGAGCAGGAAGCCGCCCACAAGTGTCGTCGGCAATGAGGATAAGAGAGGGAGCGGATTGACTAACTAACATCCGGAGAGTGGGGACGTCGCGACGTCGGTGAGGAGTTCTTGGGCGGCGGACAAGGTGGAGAGGCTGCGCCGGCCGCGGGAGCGATGGAGAGAGCCGGATGTATACCTTCTATGCCGGATCGGACGGACAGTATACCTTCTATGCCGGATCGGAGGGCCAGCGGACTAAGGATAGGGTCATATTATATATTAGTAGCAAAAGTGCCCGTGCGTTGCCACGAAAAAATATATCTATCTATCAAGCTCCGTCGTGCTCGAACTCCGCGTCGTCATTGCGGCCCGGTCTTGTGAATCTAGCGACATGGAGGGGAGGTAGGAAAATAGGCCCCTTAACATAAATCTAATAATATAACGATGTATAAAAACAAACTCTTCCAAGTGATTGTATCAAGTCCTCTATCTCTTTCTTCTTTTTTTTTTTTTTTTTCTCACTTCTAGATGCGTTTTTTTGGACAACATGAGTTCACTATAAATTAAGAAATTAGTAAGTAAGTTAAGAAAATTATCAATACTCAATTTTTTTTTTGCGACAATCAATACTCAATTCAATTTCAGAATTTTAGAGAATTCAATGTCATACTATGATATACTAAGCATTCGTGCTCCACCTCAAGGGAATCCTAAATTCCAAATCTAAAGAATATACACTTGACATATACTACAATCATGGGCCTTAGCCGCTTGGCAACAATTTCTTAATTATTACCCACTCAGTACGTACGTAGACCAGGACTGGTGGGCCGGTCGCTGATTCTGGTTGTTGCCGTGAGCACGCGACGCCGACACAAGGTGCACCGAGCACAGCCGATCCGCGATAGCAGCACGACGTCGCAGTAGGGAAGATGGCAGTCTCGGCGCACGGCGAATGGGCAGAACGCATGCGGAAGCCGAGCAGCTGCATCGACGCGAGGCCGAGGGGAGACAAATTGACAGCGATGTACGTGCCTGTGCCTTAATGTCTTTCCTGCTTGCTTGCTGGGTGAACTCGGGGCATATCGAAAAAATATACTGCTAATATACTTAGGTATCCGGGGTAGGGCCCCGTGGTGTCAAGGACTCTAGGCGGCACCGCTCATAACCCCCGGGTAGGGCCTGGATCTGTACGTACATAACTTGGGTAACCGAGCGGGATTTGGATGGATATGTTTGAGACGGAAGGCTGGACGAAATTTTTGGGTGGACGACGGAAATTTTCTCGCTTTATTAGTAGGTAGGTATAGATAATATTATATAATAAAAGATATAAAGAAGATAGAGATTAATTATCGGATGGACGCGCTGCTGGGCCAAATCCTACTTTGGGCCTGCAAGCCCAACCGCACCCGCCCTTGAGCACCCGACTCCCCTATAAATAAGGAGATTTAGGCCCCTTTGAAATGGAGGAGAATCATAGGAAAAATGTAGGATTCCAAATCGTAAGGATTCAATCCTATCCTAGCCTTTGGTTTGTAGGAATAGAGCATACGAAAACCAAAGGAAAAATTTCTTTGCCTTTGATTCCATAGGAATATCATAGGAAAAAAAAAAAGAATCCACTCATCATGGAAACTTTCTATGCACAAGGACCACGGACAACCAAAGAATTAAATAGCTTCAATTAGTCATTTGCCTAGGTTGAATAAAGAAGTAACATGAATTTGTCCTTAAGATTCCTTTTGCTACATGGTTCCTATGTTTTCAATCCCATAGGATTACATATGCAATCCTATATTATTTCTTTATTTTTCCTTTTCCTATACTTTTTCTATCCTATACATCCAAAGGGGCCCTTAGGGTTCGCTCGGTCGCTTTCTCGGTCGTTTTCCTCTTCCTTCGCCGCAGGCTTTCCTCTCCCCCTCTCCCCTCGCCACCGGCTTCTCTCTCCCCCTCTCCCGTCGCCGCCGGCGGCTTGCTACCGATGGCGAGCAACTGTCGTAAGTACCTGGCTACTCGCCAGGTTAGTGTTTCTATCGGTTCTATCGGATCGGTCCTCTTTCTCCGCTCTATCGGTTCATTCATATGATCCGATCTATGTTGGTTCATCTGAATCTAGTTAGACTTAGATTCGTGTTAAGGTCGATTTATTTCTTTTTGTTTGATTTGAGATAGCCCGACTGGATCCGGCTTTTCATCTAAATCCAGTTAGACTTATTCATGTTAGGGTTCGTTCATCTAGATCCGGTTAGACTTATATTGATGTGATATAGAGGTTTTGCAAATTTGTAGCAGCAATTTTACAACTGAACATTTCATGTAATAATTCCTATAAATTCATGCAAATTTGTATTGCAGTCTGTATTAAAAGGTTGATTTATGTGCATTTATTCTTGATTCAGTTTTGCTTTGGGTACAATACCCTCTTTCAGTCAGATACTTTCATGGTCTTGGAAGTCTTTTCAAAACAATAATATATTAAGCTTTGTAAATTTGTTACAACAATTTTACAGCCGAATGAATTAGTTTGTAATCTTAAGTCATGAAAATTTGTGTTTGATTTTGTATTAGAAGGCATCTTTGTTCAAGTATGATACCTGCTGCAACCGTGGATTTCACTATGAGCCTAGGGTCTGCTCTCTTGCATTTGCTTATATTTATAGCCTGTTGTTTTTCAACTCTAGCTTACCCAACTTGAACATGCTTGTTTGTTGTTACTTTTAGGAAAAGTTGAGGTTTGTATTGAAAAAGTTATTGGAATTTACATGGATGCTCTCAAGGAATATACTTGGGTAATTATCTTTAAAAAATGAACCAAATGACATGATAATGACATTTTGAACTAAAATTTGTGCTATTTATATTTTTAGTGTTAGGCCGAAGTTGCTGGATTCTGTGATGATGTCGTGGGCAAAGCTGCCTGACAGGTAACTATATCTTGAACCAATTATTAATTTTGTGCTATTATATCTTGAACTAATCAATTTTGTTCTATAATACCTTGAACTAACTAATTTTGTTCTATAATACCTTGAACTAACTAATTTTGTTCTATAATATCTTGAACTAATTAATTTTGTTCTATAATATCTTGAACTAATTGATTTTGTTTTATAATATCATAAAATTGATTAATGTTGTGCTATTCTTTTGCAGTACCCGTGATAAGCCGGAGACACAGTTTCTTGCCTCATTCTTTGCTGCCGTCAGTGTTGTAGCATATAACATCTGGTCATACTTTGTGGGTTCTAATGTAGGGTCTGCTAAAAGTAGAAATGCGTTCCCAGATAACACCATTCCTATGAATGAGTTAGTTCCAGAAAAGGTTCTTTTGGAAGCAGAGAAAATGCGCTCCCAGGCTGACAACATACGCATCCAAGCAGAGAGCTATCGGTCAGAGGCATTAAAGCTGCGCTCTGAAGCGGAGAACATGAGGTCAGAGGCTGAGAACTATCGGTCAGAGGCATTGAAGCTGCGCTCTGAGGCAGAGAAACTGGAGGCCGAGAAGCTCAATGCAGAAGCTCAGGTGTTGAAGTACTGGGCATTGCTTTTGCCCAAAGCTTACCTAGGTCTTAACTGGTCTGTGGTAGCCTCTGATGAGGTGTGTTTTCTTGCTGTCTCTATCAATTGTTGTCTATATATGTTCTTACTGTCCACAGAGAGCAAATTTGTTCTACAAGCAAAGCTCTTCCTACTGTCCACAACAAATTTGAATGTTGTGTTTATGAGTCACTTTGTGATTGCAGGATTGATGACACAACTTCAAGCAGAGACCAACTCTTCCTATTGATTCAAGATTCATCAAATTCCTTTTATTGGCAGCTTGCATCTCTTAATGTTCTTAGTGTTGAACATGTTTGTTTGTGGTAACACTGTGGTTACACTGGTTCCTGTTTTTTCTGTACGTGTAACACTGCCAGTGGATATGATTAAGATCTGGGTTTTTTTGTTTATGTAACACTGCCATCCGGATGATTAGCTGGATATGTTTGTCAGATTGTTTATGAATTATTAGCTGGATGTGAGATTAAGTTTTCCCTCTCCCTTTCCCTTTTTGTCGACAGTTCTACCTGAAGTTTGCATGTCGCTTGCTTGTCGCTTGCTTGCTGCATACATGCAATATATACGTGCTGCCTATTGTTAGTAAATGTTTGGTTGGCTGTCAGCTAGGTTGGTTTTATACTTTTTGGCATACTTTGAAGCTAATCTGGTACCTATGTTTTGATCTGTGCCTTTTTATTGGTTTCAGCTATGGAGCTTGCTCTGGCTCTGGAAAAGCTGGTTAATGAGAAGCTGCACAACCTGCACGGAGTAAGTTGCTTTCACTCACATGCTTATTTGTGGAGAAACGTTGTGTGCTTTGCTTAAGACATAATTAAAACATTTGTGAGCAGAGCACATATAAATTGATTAACCTGAGTCACTACATTTTGTTTGTACAATTGTGCCACGTACAATTTCTAATGAGTTTCACTTGTAATTAACAGGTGGCAACAAGGTGCAATGATCCTCAGCTGACAGATTTCATCGAGAGTGAGTTCCTCGAAGAGCAGGTAAATGCAACCAAGCATATGTCCTGTATATGGAGCAAAATTATGTAGAACCAAATTTTGTTCTATTTTGTTTTTGCTCTCCTTACATAGCTGAACGAAGATCTTGTATTTTCTTTTGAAAGGTGGAAGCAATAAACAAGATCTCCAAGTATGTCGCCCAGCTGAGGAGAGTGGGCAAGGGGCACGGTTAGTCTGACGCTGAACTTGGTTTCATCTGCTATGTCTCGTGCCTAAAGTTACACCCAATTGATATTGTTGAGATGTTATTTGCGTGCAGGGGTGTGGCACTTTGATCAAATGCTGCTTGAGGAAGAGGCCTAGCTGAAGGAAGGATGGACCGGGGGGCCCTCAAGGGGCCTGAACGTAAGGATGAAGTGTGAAATTATGTGGTTGAGGAATAATGGGCAGCATAGACCAACTGACCAAACCCTAGGTGTAGTTGGATTTGTAGAGGGTTTTGCAGTTGGTTAGTAGGATTGTAGTTGTAGGATGGTGTTGCCCTTCTACAGGGAGCATGATGCACTGAAACACAGTAGAACATGTGGTGTTATGCCTACCGTCAGTTTGGAGCGCGATACCCTTTGGGACTTTGATTGTTCGAAATAAAACATGGCGATGAATGTGTGTTGTCTCATTGGCTTGCACATGCATGTTTACACTTTGTGACTTTATGAGCACCGAGAAGATCATTGTTATTAGATTTACTGTGTAAAGAGATGTGTTTCTCATCAGTGACGGAGGTAGGAAAATTTAGGCCGGCCTAATAAAGCTATAACCATGCTTAGCCCCTCTTAATCTATGTAATTTTAAAATGCAAGGAGGGGCTCCACTTACCTGCTGTCCGTAGGGGGGGAGGGGGGATGCTGGCTCGGTCCCTGGCCACAAAAAAAGGGCCGCCGGGATGCTGATAGCGTGGCGCCGCGGCCCCTCCCAACGTGGCTGTGAGTTGTGACATTAAGTTATTAGGGCAATGCAAAGCTAATTGAATGGGTGGTGTCAATACAAATAAAGTATTGTAGCTCACAAGATAAGGATGTTTGGATATCAGCCAGCTAATGGGCTCAAAACCGATTTGTACCCACCCCAATCCAAACTTGCATTCAACAAAGAAGGAATCCAACCCAATCCAAATCGTGGTCTACAGAAACCAACCCACAGTTCGTATGGATAACCCTGCTCTGCTCTGCTAATCCTGTGATTTGAACCCCTGGTTTCAACCCACGGCTTCAACCCACAGTTCGTACACCAAAGATAAAAGATTATACAATTACAAAATCCGCCAGAATTGTTGCGGGCGGCGTCGGTGGTTTGACATTCCGTCGAACACCCTACATGCACCCCAGCTGGAGCTTCTAGAGCTGACCATGCGGCGTGTCGAGCACCCACATCGTGGAGGCGCTTAGCCTCATGGAGCCCAGCTGCACCGGCCGGCGGAGCTGCAGTCGCCGTCGCGACCCAAACTGCAGGAGGCCAAGCCTCCTCCGCCACCCATGATGCAGGCGGCGCCACCATCCGAACGGCAGCCGATTGAGGGGGCGAAGACTGCGATGTAGCTGCGGCCTCTGCACGCCCAGGCACCAAGCCGTTGGGACCCAGCAGCCCACGACCGGCGAGGCCATGCAGCGGCCTCCGGCCTCCGCCCGAGTCGCCCTCAACATAGTTACATTCCATCACGAGGAAGCGGTGGCGGCAATGGCGGCGGCGTCGGGCACGGAGGCTCCCGACGATGTCATGCGTGGCTCCCGGCGACGTCATGCGTGGCGGCGGCGGCGGGGCACGGAGGCTTGACTACTCTAAGTCGTGTGCGAAGCAGTGGCGGCGGCGGCGGCGGCCGTGCGGTGGTGACTCGTGAGGCACTCGCGAGCAGGCAAACCATTCACGAGAACCCATAAGCATCCACGGGTTGGAAACCAAACCAAAAACCAAACCACTGCCTCCTTAACCCAAGCCAATCCAGCCCATGACGTAAATGAAACCCGTTGTATCTAGCTCAGAGCCAACTTGCTTGCAACCCAAATTGTTTAACCCATTTTAACCGAAACCGTTAGCAGGGCGATTTGGATACCACTAGTCAAACAAGCCTATCATCATTCTCTTCGCGGCGTCCCCGCACCTTACTCTTGTTTCGTTACTTCCCGTCGTTTTCATCTTTCCCTTCCCCTCTCTCTCTCTCTCTCTTAATGTGCGGATCATCTATTCATTTTCTCGCACCTCATAAGCTTTTGGCTTGTATATGACACGTGAGAGATATATAATCTATTCTGCAATCTCTTTTATGCATCAATGGATGATACTACTCAAAGAGAGAGACAGAGAGAAGATTGGCCAGGTGAAGGAAGGACTTCTACGTTGGCTTAAAGATTTCAAGCCTATCGCGACGATATCCACAGGTGTAGCTGAAAATTAATTCTGGTTTGCTGTAAGGCTTTTGGAAGCCATTTTTTCTATTGTGCTGTAAGAAAGTCTGTATCCCCGACGTTAACGATGTACTCGAACCGTGTTGGCTTTAAAGCCGAGTTTAATAAAAACTCTTTTCAAAAAAAAAAATGACACGTGAGAGATGAGAGATAAATAAAAAAAAATTATGAGGTAACTTTATTTCACAACGTTGGTTGCTCTTGCAAGGCGTCTCAGTAGATGCGGTTGTCATGGCACGTGAATCGTTGTGTACTGGCTTCAAACACACATATATCACTGTGGAAGGCGTGGGCGCACACGGGCATCGCCCTGACCGTCTCCTCCGCGTCCTAGTCCTGCAGGCACACGGCGCACTCCGTCTGCGACGCGACGCGTCGCCCCCGCCCTCGGCGCTGGATGGCGGCCTCGGTGGAGGCGGCGCCGACCCGAGCTCGCTTCGGCTCCTGGTGAACGTACTCGTAGGTCTCGGGTCCCGCCGACGCCGCGCCGGCCTCACGAACCTGTACCTCCGACCATTATACTCAATCACGCCGATGAAGTTGTGATCCATCCTGGGCGGAGGAGCGGCGAGACGGCGATGCGGCGGCGATCCAATCCCGATCTCTCTCTGTGTGCGGATAATTTATACACATGGGTATCCGGATCGGAATCGCGGTTCCGACTCCGTGTTCAGATTACCCCAACAGCTGGGGTCGGGTCTTTGATGTTCCTGTGCCTTTTCGGCCCAGCAGCCCAGCACAGTGTTAGCTTTGAACAAAATAATAATAATAATAATAATAATAATAATAATAATAATAATTTGCTCATGTAATTTTACCTGTGTTTTTACCCCTATTTATAAATATAATATGGTTTCTCAATTTTTATAAATATAATATGGTTTCAATTTTACACAAACTCAAAAACTCAACAATCTTCAGAAAAATACTCATAGCATTTCAGCTAACATTCATATAAGGGAGAATTATCTATATGACCCTTGAAAAAAATAGCTATTAGGTATATGGTCTTTTTTCAAACTTAGCTCTACGACCCTGAAACGAGTTTTATTTGACTCTGTGGCCTTTCGTCTACTCTGTTATTGTTATCGGTTAGTTTGACCACGGTTGGATACGCGCAAAAAGACAAACTTGCCCTTCAGTGTTGCCTTCATCTAGTATCGAAAAAAAAAAAGAAAACAAAAACACTGACACCCACCTCATGGTCAAGGGCGTCGACGCCGCTAGGAGGTCCTGGGCACGGCCGCCGCTGCAGGGCTTAGCAGCCCCGCATCCACCTCCTCTCGCCCCGAGCCTTGGCTGCCATTCCATCGTTCCACCGCAACATTGAACTCCTCAGGAATCGCCTACAACATTTATGCTAGCTTTTGTTACAATTCCAAAGCAGATACACATAAGCAAGCAAATAAAATGGTACCTACGTACAACCATTTGAAATGAACCGATGGGAATACCTGACGCTCTGCAAGTTCACCCCTTCCACTAAAATCTAGTTACAACATTATAACTACAAAATATATCACATGAGAGTTGCTAAGTGTAGGATCTCTGGATGACTAGAGGGGGGTGAATAGGCATGACACTCCCTGTAAAAACTCAACTCGAGTAGATGTGAGAATGGACCGCGACACTACTCCTCTCCAGGAGCAGCACTACCGCGGTTAATATAAAATAAATCTGACAAAACGAAAACTCGAGCTGGGAAACTCAATCTGAGAGTACTCCTCTCCTTCTGCACGACCACAGAGCACAGATACGAAACAGGAAGAACATAGGTCCCTCTCACAAAGGAGATCGGGTCAAACCCTAAGAGCAATGAAATAAGCTTGCAAGAATGTAAATAGCATGCAAGATAAGAGATTTATCTCTGCTTCAGCGTCACCACCAAGGCTGGCCTAGTCCAGGTTGTTGAGGTCACCACACTAGGCTTAGCTCACCACAAAGGCTCATTTTTTCCCTTGTTCACAAGTCTAGGGAGTTAACCCTAGAGATGAGGGGTGATTTTCTTGATTTATAACGAGGTTACAAACCTCTCAAGGTTGCCACACAAGCTGGCAAGCTTAAGGGTGACGCCTAGCCGGCTAGGAGTAAGCTCCAAGAGTAACAAACCATAGGACGTCGGCCAAACACGAACCAAATGCTCTTTCAAGATGGGAAACTTATAGATCTGGTCTTCAATTGCAGCTTTATGCCTTTTCCCTCAAATTTTGATGGTGGGATTCGAAATCTCACTTGGGGACGGGAGGAGCAACAAAGAAGGAGAGAGAGAAAAGAGCTCTTGTTACTTCTTCATGAAATCAACAAGTGGGGAAGAAGTCGTTAACCGTTGGGGGGGGAGAATGGGTATTTATACCCCTCATGCCCAACAGTTTGATTAAGTGGGGGGGCATGGGTATTTATACCCCTCATGCCCAACAGTTTGATTAAGTGCGGTAGCGCCGCACTCAACCCACGACACTGTTGTGGTCCCAAAACAGAGAGATAGAATCTAAAATTTGGTTGGCTGTTTTGGGTAGCTGGGGTGATGAAACTTAGATTGGACTGAGCATTTGATTCGATACTTGACCAGTTGCCTTTGGATCCCTCTTAATAGTATGGCGTTTCCTAAATTCAATATTCAATATGAAACAATTAAGTCTTCATGAGTTGAGGGTGCCTCCGAAACATAATATGGGATCCTCCAACTGTACATCATCATCCTTTCTAATTTCTTGCATGTCATTTCGATAAATCTCATAGGTGATCATCAACGCCAAAACCCACATAGAGCTTGATTGCACTTACACTAGGGTCCAACCAGATGGCAGCGAGCACCACACTCAAGAATTCTTATTTTAGGGCTCATCATAGAGCCCTAGTTGTTCATTGCAGATGCAACTGCTAATGAGGCCGTAAAGAAATTGGATCAGTACCCACAAGCCTCAATAGGATGTCATATAGTGTGAGGAAAATCTTTTTACTCTATTCTTCATCCTCAAACTGTTTGCCTTGATGACATTATTGTAGCTTGGTTGTTTAGTTTGTACATGTTCCTAAATATAAGCCCCACTTGGGGGAAAGAATGAAAATGCCCCTACCACCTCCCCTATTAAACAGAAGGGGGAGGAGCATTTTTCTAAGGAAAGAACTCCCTAAAGGGAAGGTGGAGAGAACCCTATCCCCTCGCTCACTTATCTCTTTTTCTCTCACTCTCCTTTCCTCTCTCGGTTTGGATATCAAACAAACATTCTTCTTTTCATAAAAAAAACCATCTACTAGAGACCCAAAAATAGAAGAAAACAATTCCATCAAACTTATTGAGTGGAATTTAGAAACTCTTGGAGATGCTAGCATACCTTCAAGAGTTCTAAAAACATGCTCTCGATGTCTCCAACAATTCTCAACCTAGCTCCCAGTCTTCTTTTGCCACTTGTAAAAAACGACCCCCCGTGTGTGGAAAAAATGCATGAGTTAGATTAGATCATGGAGAAAAAATAAGAGAGAGTTGGTTTTAACACAATAGAGGAAATAAGAGTGCGAGAAAGAGAACCAAGTGATTGAGGGGTGAAACTGGACATTGTTGCTATGTTTGGATCTGAGCCTTTGTCATGGTTATGTTATGCATGTAGTTTGTCGGTCTATGGAGATATCTGGACTGGTTATTAAAGTAATTAAATAGAATAAATAGAAATAATAAATGAAGAACACGACGCGCCCCAATGATGATGAAGATCCAGAAGCGAGTCCGGCTCCTGACCGCTCTCTTCTTGATCTTACAACTAAGATGAACTAGAAGAACGCCGCTAGATGAACTAGACAACTAGGCCTCTCTCGGAGTCTTAATTATGAGTCACCACTCCCCAACAGGATTGGTCTCCAGGTTGTTCTTTAATAATTCCTACAAATTAATGCAAATTTGTATTTGATTCCGTATTAAAAGGTTGATTGTGTTCATTTATTGTTGGTTGAAGGTTCTTTGGGTACAATTACTCTGCCCCTCTTTACGTAAGGAACTTCCTTGATTTGGGTACACTTTTCAATAGATTCTCTGCTTCCAAGGTAGTATAGTAAATTCTAATACAATCTTGTGTTGTAAGTTTTGTGAATTTGTAACAAACAATTTTACAACAGAACGTTTCATGTGAATCAGTTCATCAATTCTATTAATCCCGTATTTGATTACGTATTTTAAAGTTTCATTTGTTCTCCTTTATTGTTGGTTGAAGGTTGCTGGGTACAAGCCCTCTATGCCTATTTCTGTCCAGAGCATTCATGGAATGGGAACAATTTCCAATAGAATCTCGAGCCCTAAGGTAGTATAAATTCTAATACAATCTTGTGTTGTAAGTTTTGCAAATTTGTATGCCTAAGCTTAGGAAATCCATATTTGATTTTGTATTAGAAGGTTTCATTTGTGGTCCTTTATTGTTGGTTGAAGGTTGCTGGGTACAATTATTCTAATCCACTTTCTGTAAGGAGCATTCATTGGCTCGGAACTCTTTCCAACAGAACCTCTGGTCCCAAGGTAATATAGTAAGTTTTGCAAATCTGTAACAGCTTCAAGTCTTGAACCATTGCTACCAGCTTCTATGTGATGAGAAGAGTTACCTGTACGCCATTTGGAAACATTACACGCTTTTAGAACAAAAAATTTTTGGTTAAAATACCACCTTATTTTGCTCTTAGGTATCGACAAATATTAGCTGGTCTAACTCTTCTATTTAGTGACTCAAATTGGAAAACATAGATGATAGCAAATGCTTTGTTTCAAGTAAGAAGTATGATGAAGTGATATGATGCAGGACTTACAATTAATAGATGGAGTGCTTTGTCTGAAGTAAGAAATATGATGAAGTAAGAAGTATGGCTGTTGTATTTACAAGCAATCTATGGCAAGAATTGTTTAAAATTGCTGATGTGACCTTAAACATGAGTTCATCATACCATCCTGAGACAGATGGCCAAACTGAACGTCTGAATCGGTGTCTAGAAACCTATTTAAGATGCATGGTTCATTCCTGTCCTAACAAATGGTCACAGTGGATTGATTTGGCTGAGTTCTGGTATAATTCAACTTTTTCATTCTGCGCTTGGCATGACTCCTTTTTTCCAAGCATTGTATGGGCATCCACCAAAACTTTTTGGAATCTCTATCAATGAGACTTGCACAATCCCTGATCTTAAGGAGTGGATGGCAGAAAGAGATGTTATGCATCAACACATTAAGGATAATCTTGCTCGTGCTCAACACCGTATGAAAACACGTTGGCCAACATAGGCAAGAAAGAACTTTTGAAGTGGGTGATTGGGTTTATGTCAAACTTCATCCATATGTGCAGCAAGAAAGAACTTTTGAAGTGGGTGATTGGGTTTATGTCAAACTTCATCCATATGTGCAGCAGACAGTTCAATGGCGTGTGAATCACAAGCTCGGTTACAAGTTCTTTGGTCCTTACCTAATTATCCAGAAAGTGGGACCAGTGGCATACAAGCTACAATTGCCAGCTTATAGCAAGATTCACAATGTCATCCATGTCTCTCAGTTAAAGAAGGCCTTGCCACAAGGAGTATCAGTTTCTGATGACAATTCTTTGCAATTGCTTACTATGTTTTCTAGCTTGCATCCTGAACAGGTACTTGACTCCAAGCTGATTCGCGTTGGGAACCATGTACTACCTATGAACCTGGTGCGTCGACAAGCCTGTCCAGCTGAGTGGGCGACCTGGGAAATGGTTGTGGCATCATAGCGGCACACGAGGAAGAAAACGAGTAAGAACATCAACACAAGGTCATGTATTGTTTCCGCTGAAGACAAGATGACGTCTACTAGCACTTCATCAACATCGTGATCACATGACTGCATCATCTAAGTCGACTATCTACACAAAGTCTTCGGCTTCGTCAGTTTTGATTCAGCATCGTGAGGGCACGTTGTGTCTTAAGGGGGTGAGAGTGTCATGATACACTACTAGCACTTCTTTGTCTTGTGAACTTTGAGTCCAGTAGCTTGTTGGGACGGGTCATGTTCTGGACCGTCTGGCGCGTCGAGCTCAGCCCATGTATCGAATCTATGAGACTCGCTGTGTGGGTGGTTGGGCGGATGAGTGAACAACAGAAATCAAATCCGTTTTTCCTTCCTCTCGTGTTCTTCTCTGTAGCCGGCGGTGGCCGAGCTCGTCGCCATGCGTGGTCGCCGGCCAACTCTGCAGCAAGGGTCGCCACACTGTGTTGTCAGTTTGGAGAGATTTAGAATATGGATGATTAGCTGGATGTTTTCCCTATGTCTGTCAGATTGCTTATAGATTTTGATTGGCATGCTGCTGTCCCTGTGTCGTCAGAGTGTCAAGACTGTGAATAATGTTGGCCCTGTTCTGTTTTGAACCTCCTAATAATGTGCGTTGGGATGGACCATAGCCGCTCGCTGCCAAGGTCCTAGTGTCCTACTAATCGCCTGCGCTGCCGTTGGCATGGTCGACGGTTGGCCGCGGCACTTTGCTAAGGTTCCATCAAAACCAAGTAATCTTGCTGTGTCCACGGTTTAGGCACACCAAGTTGTATGACCTGCAGGACGGGGCCAGCTGCAGCAACGGGTAGACGATCCTGTGCTGCACGCGGCTTAGAGTCTGCATGTAGGCGATGGCGGGGTTGTGCGGCCCACCTCCCGCCGGCGGCCGGCGAGCACAGTTCTGGTGGCCGGCAGACGAGGGATTTGCACTGATCCAGTAGACAACCACGTGTGTCAGACTAGCAAATTCTACCAGCTGTGTGGCCTGTCCTCGTCGCGGGCTTCTGTCGCCCTCAAATCCCCTGAATCCACTCCGTTCTTACTGAAATCCTTCCCCAAATCTCCATCCACATACTGTACTTGAGTTCGTGACAGTCTGGTAGTTTCTGCTTCACATGTGGTGAGCCCTGTCTTAAATCTGCTGAATTGTGGCACCCTTTTTCTTCTTTTTTCAATTCTTGACTTGTCTAAATCTATTATTTCCCACCTACTGGTATATATATATATATATATATATATTAGTATGCTCTTGGGCACGTGCGTTTCTACAGGTTCTGTAACGAAGTGGGTGAGGAGAATGTGATCATTTGGTTACTCAAACCTACGATAGTACACAGATAGGTTTTCAAGTTGTGATCATTTATGATGTCATAAGTGACAGATTTTATCCGGCCGTGGTGGGCATTTCCTGAATGGTATATACATGACATCATTGAGGTTCATTCGTACGTCATCATACAAATGATGGATACGAATGATCACTACACGGAGTACTACATATTACTTCCATCCTAATCCTAATTGAAAGTTATGCTCAAAAAAAAAAATCCTAATTGAAAGTTGTAGTACGGAGTATCATTTTTCCTTTTAGTTTTTACTAGTAGGAGTAGCTTGCACATTTGTATTTACCAAGCCGTATAGAACGGTGGCAGCTGAGACGTGGTGATCACATCTACGCCTGCCGTAGCTTCCAAGACCACTTCCATTTAAAGCATTTGTTAAATTTCATTCATGTTGCTTGTCTGCAAATTCAAACACGAATGAATGAATTTGCTTGGATCATTGGGCTCCAAGATTCCCCGTTCCGTCCTGCAAGGAAAGCACAAGTTTACATACAGACACTGCCTGGGACCATACCTACCTGCAACTCCACGCCGCCTCCCTCGTTTCCACTTCCATCCACCTTTCCATCCACCTTTTACAATTTAGCCCTCCGTCTCTTCCTGTTTCTCTCTCCCACCCCCTCCTCCTCCGTCCTCAAACAAAACCCTAGACCAACCAGACGAGAGCTGAAGCAGAGCGGAGAGGTCTGCTCGCCGGCGATCGAATCCAGATCCTCAAGGTGAAATCCAGCTCCTCCAAGGTGAGATCTCTTCCCCTGAACCCACCCTACGCCACCTCTGCCCCTCGCGCTCCCCGCCTCACCTTGTCCTGTCCCGATCCGCGCAGGCTCCGCCACTTCACCCGGCCTTCCATCCGCACGACCTGGATCTGACGCGCCTGCCCCTCCCGCCGCTCTCCGCCTCGCACCTCCTCGCGGCGGCCGCCACGCTCGCGGCGCTCCTCGGCGGCCTCCTACTCTATATGCTTCCCCGGAAGCGGGGGTCGACGCCGGCGAGGTCCAGGACTTGCACAACAAGGCCCCCCGCGCCGCCGCCGACGCCGCCCCAGCTCAGGACAAGGAGAAGCAGGTGGTGGGTGCGGAGATGGCTGGCAGGGCAAACCGAGATCGATGAGGACCTTCACAGCCGACAGCTCGCCGTCTATGGGCGCGAGACCATGAAACGGCTCTTTGGCTCAAACGTCCTCGTCTCTGGACTTCAGGGACTGGGCGCTGAGATCGGTATGTCTGTATGCTCATCATCACAAATTTCGAGCTTATTTAAGGACAGTAATATTTTAATACGTTGTGAGACAAAAGGCCAACTGTCTTACCTTAATTGGGCGCTTTTAGTTCCTTTGGCCGATCTGATGTCGCAGTAAATTGATGCCTGGTGCTTTCCTTTTCCTTGTGTAAGAGACTAAGAGTTAGATGCTTGATGTTTTCCTTCTCCTTTGTGTAAGAAACTAAGAGTAAGATGCTGCCACCAGCTGGTGTCAGGGTTTCATATGTAGTTACTGCTACAATTAATCAATTCTCACCACACCTCCCTTTGCTCATTGTCACCAGATAGGATATACTTCTCATTGATTTGTTTCCATGTTTGTGTAAACACTTCAATAACATCTCAACTTGTACAACACAAAGCTTATCTTAAACTCTTCATTTTTTTTCTGCAACCAGTATTATGGATGCATTAAATATTCAAACCACCAAGTTGTAATAGTGCCTTTTGTGATTACACATGAATACCTGTTTGATTTTTTCTTCTTGCGATAACTGAATCTGTCTCATCTGTCTCAAGTCCTCTCAACACAGCGTTGCCCCTAAGCAAATTTCATAATGTTAGTATGTACACACCTTATGATGTCAAAGCTTTCCGCACCGCACATGCACATTAAGTTCACCCTGTTTTGGTCCTCAGTACCAATTGCTATCCTGAAGCTGCACCAGGTTGCTGGTCTCCTGTGTTACTTGGCCAAATGATTGAACATGTTTTATCGGCTCCTAGTAGTTGCTTTTAGTCACTCACGCAAATGATTGAACATGTTTTGTCGGTCAAATGGTATATCATGTTTTTTGATTTAAATTTAGTCACTGGCTCAACATGTGTATACTTTTCTTATGACCAAAAGCAAAACATGTTTGCCCTAGTTTGTCAGGTCTTTTCATTGTATCAACGTTTAAAGCATTCAGTATATCATGCTTAACTTTTGAGTTTAAATTTCTTATGAGAATTCTGATTATATCTTTTGCTCTTTCTATATGTATACACGATTTTCTTATGACTACTTAATTTCTGCAGCAAAAACCTTGTCCTTCCGCGGGGACCGACCAGTCAAGTCTGTAACATTGCATGATGATGGCAAAGTCGAGCTATGGGATTTGTCAAGCAACATTCTTCTTATACCAGAGAAGGATGTTGGGCAAAACCGGATGGACAGAGCTCAATCTAGCTTGTGTTCCAAAGCTACAAGGCATGGAGGAGTTAACAATGCTGTCATCATCTCTACTATAACTGGTTGATTTGTCCAAGGAACAGCTTTCTAACTTCCAGGTACATGAGCATGAAATGATCTGTGCTTTGCTTAGGTATTTTATTGTAACAATGTTTTTAGACTCTGCAAATTGACCAACAAACAGGTTAACTATATATCAGTTCAGTGACTAAAAAGTCTTACAAATTCCAGTTAACTATATGGAAAGAGAAGCTTATGTTCAAATAAACATGGATACGGCCTAGAAAACAAACAGTGCCATGTGAAACACGCCTATAAAAAAATGGGCAGAGGGAGTACTCAAAAGTTTCTGTTAATGTGTCAACTGCTTTGTAGAAAAGCCACTAAATGATTTATCAGCAACTCAGCAGCTTTTCTGCTGACACACGTATACTTTCAATGCATTTTCTTATTGCATATATTCTGCTAGCATTGTGCGCCAAGGAGTTTATCTTTTGTCTAGTTGAAGTTCCAAGCCATGTTCCTGTCTCAAGTGGTGTAAATTATTATTGCATGATACACTTATGTTATGTTTGGGTGAGCTCCATTGGATCTAGGTCTCTTTCTCCAGTTTTTGTGGAGCTTGAGCTTTTGGGGGGGGTTTGGTGGTATTTGGGTGAGTCATCTGCTTCCTAATTTAGGTTAGGTTGATGTTAAATATGAAAATTCTGGATCTGGAGCTCTCCCAAAGACATCATTGATAATATTTTGCTTGTGAAAGGTGATTAGTTCATTTAATGTATTGCATTTTATGAAATATTTTAATATATGCTTCTTGATTTGGACTGTTTATAAAACTTTGGTTGCTCTGTATTCTCAAGCTGACAACTTCCTGGTCAACTTACAGGCCGTGGTCTTTACTGATATCAGCATAGAAAAAGCAGTTGAGTTTGATGATTACTGTCATAGCCATCAGCCACCAATTGCTTTCATCAAGTCAGAAGTTCGTGGTCTTTTTGGCAGTGTTTTCTGTGATTTTGGTCCTGAGTTTACTGTTTTGGATGTCGATGGTGAGGAACCACATACAGGAATTGTGGCATCAATCAGCAATGACAACCCAGCACTTGTTTCTTGTGTGGATGATGAGCGTTTGGAGTTCCAAGATGGTGATCTAGTTGTTTTCTCTGAAGTGCATGGAATGACAGAGCTCAATGATGGGAAACCAAGAAAGATCAAGAGCGCAAGGCCTTATTCTTTCACTCTAGAAGAAGACACCACCTCATATGGCACCTATATTAGAGGTGGTATTGTCACACAGGTGAAGCCACCAAAGGTTCTGAAATTCAAAACCCTGAAGGAGGCAATCAAGGAGCCAGGAGAATTTCTCATGAGTGATTTCTCCAAGTTTGACCGCCCACCTCTTTTTTGCATCTGGCCTTCCAAGCTTTGGACAAGTTTAGGACTGAGTTGGCACGATTCCCTATTGCTGGGTCAGCTGATGATGCACAAAAGCTGATTGATCTTGCTATTAGTATTAATGAAACTCTTGGTGATAGTAAGCTTGAAGAAATTGACAAGAAGCTCCTGCAGCATTTCGCAAGTGGTTCCAGGGCTGTTTTGAATCCCATGGCTGCAATGTTTGGTGGTATTGTGGGTCAGGAGGTTGTTAAAGCATGCTCTGGGAAATTCCATCCACTTTACCAGGTATGAATGATGCTTCTTTCTTTAATTATGTATATAAAATATGGTATATTTCTATTTTCCGTTGTCACAAATGATAGATGTTTTAAACAAGATCCGATCAAACTTCTGGATTTTGACAGTCTATTAACTTATAAAATATGTTTTAGTTCGAAACATAAAAAGGTCATATTTGTATAGATTTTCCTTGAAAAGAACTTCCATAGCATCTAAGCTCATTTGAATATATCATAATAGAAAATTGTAGCCTAATTTGCACCTTATTATAAGTTGAAAATTGTTTGAGAATATTTGTCTGGAAAGAGTATGTTTGCAGTAAATTTGAAAATAATATTAATGTGCGGTCTTGATTTTACAGTTCTTCTACTTTGATTCTATCGAATCTCTGCCAGTTGAACCGTTGGAGCCTAGTGATTTGAAGCCAGAAAACAGTAGATATGATGCACAAATTAGTGTCTTTGGGTCTAAGCTTCAAAAGAAACTGGAGCAGTCAAAAATCTTCATGGTTGGTTCTGGGGCTCTTGGATGTGAATTCTTGAAGAACCTTGCGTTAATGGGTATTTCTTGCAGTCAAAATGGGAAGCTGACACTGACAGATGATGATGTTATAGAGAAAAGCAATCTCAGTCGCCAGTTTCTTTTCCGTGACTGGAACATTGGACAGCCCAAGTCCACAGTTGCTGCAACTGCTGCTATGGCAATTAATCCTAAGTTTCATGTGGAGGCCCTTCAGAACAGAGGAAGTCCTGAGACTGAAAATGTGTTTAACGATGCCTTTTGGGAGAGCTTGGATGCTGTTGTTAATGCATTGGACAATGTGACTGCAAGAATGTACATTGATTCCAGATGTGTATATTTCCAGAAGCCACTTCTTGAATCAGGCACTCTGGGTGCCAAGTGCAACACACAGATGGTCATTCCTCACCTAACAGAAAACTATGGGGCATCCAGAGATCCACCAGAAAAGCAGGCACCTATGTGCACTGTACATTCATTTCCTCACAATATTGATCACTGCCTAACGTGGGCTAGGTCTGAGTTTGAGGGTCTACTTGAGAAGACTCCCACTGAAGTAAATGCTTTCCTGTCGAACCCTAGTGGATATACAACCGCAGCAAGAACTGCTGGTGATGCACAGGCTAGGGACCAACTTGAGCGAGTTATTGAATGCCTTGAGACAGACAAATGTGAGGCATTCCAAGATTGTATTACCTGGGCCCGGCTTAAGTAAGTTGTGCACCCCTTCTCTACCCCTTGCAGAATTGTTGCTTAATCTGCATAGTTGATCTTGGAGCTGCATGCACAAGCTTAGTTTCACTTCCTTGTTTATTTCACTGCACTCCTGGTGAACTAGTATAAGTCTAATGGTTCTTGCTCCTCTGTTTTTTTGTTGATGGTTTATATTAGGTTTGAGGATTATTTCTCCAACCGTGTAAAGCAGCTGACATTCACTTTCCCTGAAGACGCAATGACCAGCTCTGGTGCTCCTTTCTGGTCTGCTCCTAAGCGGTTCCCACGACCTCTGGAGTTCTCATCTTCCGACCCAAGTCACCTTAACTTCTTGTTGGCTGCTTCTATATTAAGGGCAGAGACATTTGGAATACCCATACCTGATTGGGCTAAAAACCCAACGAAACTGGCTGAAGCTGTGGACAAGGTCATTGTTCCGGATTTCCAACCAAAACAGGGTGTCAAGATAGAGACAGATGAGAAGGCTACTAGCCTATCCTCTGCTTCTGTTGATGATGCTGCAGTCATTGAAGAACTTATTGCTAAGCTGGAAGCAATTTCTAAAAACATTGCCACCAGGATTCCATATGAATCCCATACAGTTTGAGAAGGTCAGTAGGTCCATTTAATCACTTTTGAAACTTTCTGTAATTTAGTTTCTGTTAGATGCCTGGTATCTTTTAGCTGTTTCTTGGTATCCATGTTTCTAGAATGAATGAACATATTATGCATCTAGAAGTTCACTACTGAGTTATTTTTATATATTTTGCAGGATGATGATACCAATTTCCATATGGACTTGATCGCTGGTTTTGCCAACATGCGGGCTAGGAACTACAGCATCCCTGAAGTGGACAAGTTGAAGGCAAAGTTCATAGCGGGAAGAATCATCCCAGCCATCGCCACCTCAACTGCAATGGCCACTGGCCTTGTCTGCCTGGAGCTTTACAAAGTCCTTGCTGGTGGGCACAAGGTTGAAGACTACCGAACACATTTGCGAACCTTGCAATCCCCTCTTCTCCATGGCGGAACCTGTGCCACCCAAGACCATCAAGCACCAAGACATGTCCTGGACCGTCTGGGACCGCTGGACTGTAACTGGCAACATCACGCTGAGGGAGCTCCTGGAGTGGCTCAAGGAGAAAGGCTTGAACGCGTACAGCATATCCTGTGGGACATCGCTGCTGTACAACTCCATGTTCCCAAGGCACAAGGAGCGGCTGGACAAGAAGGTGGTGGATGTGGCCAGAGAGGTGGCCAAGGTGGATGTGCCTTCGTACCGCCGCCATCTGGACGTTGTGGTGGCCTGTGAGGATGACGACGACAATGACGTTGACATCCCGCTTGTGTCCATTTACTTTCGGTAAAGAGGGGTTTGCTGCCCGTTTACACGATCCTATGCGATATTTGTCAGAAGGATCAAGTGTATAAGTTGCGAATGCAACCGCGAACTAGATTCGGTTTGAGCACTGATGTTTTCCCCCGCTACCATCTGGGTAGAGTTGGCTGGGAATTATTGCTGAGATTTGGGTCACTGTTATGGAATTCTGGAATTCTTGAGCAAAACATCATCATAGTTTATGGAATTCTGGAATTCTTGAGCATAACATCATCATAGTTAATGCATGGTACTGTTGTCGCCAAATGTTGTTGTCTTGGTACTTGAAAATGCATGTGACTGGCGCTATTTTGGTTGCGATTTCTGTGATTTAAGTTTGTTGTTTTATGGCATGACGAATGTGTGCTGGTGGCGTGTCGTTCCCTCTTCAATTTTTGGGAACTACTAGGCCTTGGTGTTGCATGAGGATGTGCTTGCATCGATCCCACATGGGTGCGCCCCCGCAGCCAACGCACGACGTCCACCTGCTTCCCTCAGCGGCGGGGCAACCCTACGGCATAGCCGGAGCGGCGACCCTTGAATAATCGAGCCGTTCACGATCTTCTTGTTGTGGACAAGGCGATGTTGGCGCGCGCGTGAGGTTCGACGAGGCACCAGTGGAGCCTGTGACGCCGAATCCAAGCCCTCGCCCATCCTTTCTCGTAACGAATGTACTTCATCTCTCCTAATCAGATGAAATTTTTGGTATAATAACTTCCTCCTTGATAGTATATCTAAGTATATATCTTGTCACGATCACGATTTGTATGGTACTGCTAGTGCCAAAACACTAATTCAATTTGCATACAAAATAAAAGAATAAGTAAACAATCAGTTAAATGTACTGATGGTACGATGACTCTGAGCATGACTAGTTTCTGAAACCAACGAAGTGCCACTCAAGAGCCAAACTGAAATCATACTGCACTTAAGAGTAGAATATTATGTTCACATAAGCGCACATAAGAGTAGAATACTACCATTTAAAAAAATTCATACTGCAGAGATAATTACATATAGTACTAGTAGCAGCAGCAGCTAGTTTTGGGTACAAACAAGGAATAATAGAAGTTCGAAGAAACGTATATTTTCTGACGAATTACATTACAATACTGATAAGAAGAAAGATATTAAACGTTTGGCGTTTGCTAGGTTGAATATAACGGATCAACACATACTGTTTAGCACTAGAGAGTAGAGATAATGACAATGATGACCCCTTAATTCGCTAGCTGATGTGGAGGCAGAACAGACCTGCCGACCTGGGACATCCAACAGTATGGTATTTCGACGTTTGGTTGCCCGAAGATTATATTACATTACATACACACACCACCACTAAATTCAAAGGTATCCAGATCAAAAGAAGAAAAGAAAATCGATCTGCGGTGGCCAGCCAGCAGCTTCCGGTATTCTGGCTTAAGAAGATCTTCACATAGATCGAAAACCTCGTAACCTATATCCCAACACTTCCACCTGCACACTAGGCATTTCGGAGATTCCGGTATTCGGCTTAAGAAGAAGATCTTCACATAGATCGAGAAAACCTCAGAACCTATATCCCAACACTTCCACCTGCACACTAGGCATTTCGGAGCTTCCGGTATTCTGGCTTAAGAAGAAGATCTTCACATAGATCCAGAAAATTTCAGAACCTATATCCCAACACTTCCACCTGCACACTAGGCATTTCGGCTCCATGAGATGAGCTGGCCGACATTTCAGCTCCATGAGATGACCTGGCCAAGTACTTGTACTTTGGACGTGGGGACATGAGGTTTTTTCTACCTTGCTCGCAGGTATCTAGATACAAAACTCGCTGACCTTGATGACCACGAGTGTTGGGAAGGTAACATACCACCAAATCCAAGGAGCCGGCAGTACGAAGGTTAATATCAAGGTCCAGAATTTTTGAACCAGCATATGAAGTAGAAAGCGAACCGTAGTAGTAAGCTCCGCGCTGGTGTATATCAGGATAATGCTCTGCCAGACTTCGAAATTTTGGAAAACCAGACCACCAAAAATGATGACGCATACGGCGATTGCAATCTTGTGAGCCACAGGTTGTATCACCAGGTATATGCCCAAGCCGAAAGCAACAGCCAAGCTTCTAGCTGAACTATGCAGCAGACGATATGATCTGTTGAAGTAGGTAATGCGAACAATGTATTCTATGGAATCGAAACCGGAATAGATGAGGCCAATGGTGGCTAACAAGGCGCAGATGAATGCCAAAGCAATAGAGACAACGAATGCATCAAAAGCATATGTTCCAGCGAGCCATGGCGTCTCACCATCATGGGCAGAACCACCTGCGCCTGAACCTGCAGCTGGTCGACGACCTCCAGGCAGATTCAAAGCTGCAGCAAACGTGGCACTTGTGACAAGTCCGGCGAGAATTCCCATCACCTGTGATCCTTTTGTTACATTGTCCGAGATTCTTTCTTCTTCCTTTATTATTTCGCTATTATATGTTTCTTCTAATTGGTCCTTCCGACCAATAAAGCCATCACCTCTGGCAAATAGCAATGCCATATATATCACTCGACGTGGATTCTACAAAAGAAGAGCTGGAGTTAGGTACGAACCAAAAATATATATAGCGAAAGGGCAGCACTGAGTAGCACCCAGCAGACTTGGATTCGACCATGTGGGAGCGAATTTAAACAAGTCTGCATTATTAAAAAAAATAGACCGGGGTTTCTCTTGCTGACTTCGGTCAAAAACCATACATACATATATATAGAGACACACGGTAACAAGCGCCCATTCGATAGTGGTAGGAAACAATAGAATTAAACAACAGGAGGGCACCCATAGCGGGTGAACAAACTACGTTCAGAGCACAGGTTCAATGCCAGCCCACTCTCACATGAGCTGCATGCATCCAACTAAGTTTCATTAGATTTTTCATGAACTAAGTTTAATTCACAACTAAGTTTCATTAGATTTTTTGCATGCATCCACTCTCACATGAACCAACTGGAATTTTTCAAGGATGACAAAGGATCATGCTAAGTAGGAGTAAACAAAAGGGAATACATCGAACAAAAGATTGTTTTTTTTCCCTTACCAACGAATGGTAGAACCTTCCGCCCTTAGGAATTGTGCGCCTTGCGAGCTCGACGGCAGTTAGCCCATGCTCGTTTGGTAAATCCGACCTTACTTTCGGGATTCGGAACAGATACATGAAAATCCATTGGTTTCCAGCCTCGATAGCAAGGTGCAGCGCAGTGTTGCCGTTGTCGTCCTGCATGTTGAAAATCGATGGAAACTCCCGATAGCGGGAGGCGGCATATCCAACTACGACCCACCTTTTCTTGAGGGCAGCAACGTGGAGGAAAGTTCTTCCTTGGCCATCGCGCAAAGTGGCACAGCCAATGGAGCTCTCAAGCATAACGATGACCGCCTTGATGCAGCCACATGCAGCAGCAACATGTATGGGGTATGATCCCTTCTTGTCTGGTACAAACATCGTTGATTTGCTAACTTTTATCAGCTCTGTGGTTGGACCATCCTTTGGTATACATCGGAGTAACCAAAACGGGTAAACCATAGGCGATATGAGATTCAGAAACAGTGTTGATAAAGATGGTGATATATTGTCCATTGACGCAGCAAAGTGAAGAGGGGTATTGCCATCATTGTCAACTTTGTCAGTAAGTTCCTTCAATTTTGAGCACCATTTGAATAGATATTGCAGCGCTGCAGCCAGGTATCCGACCGTAAGTGTCATTTTTACCCATCATAATATCAAAATTAATAAATAACAACGACAACGAAATGACCATATGCATAATACGTTTATGTAGTACTGTTAAACAAATAGCATGGGTTTTCTCGAAAACATTCCCTCTATCCAAACTGTAAGTCATTCCAAGAATATTGGATCGAAGTATAACAAGTTTGACCAAAATTATAAGGAGGATTGCAAAGACTTATAATATCAAGTATGTATGCTATGAAACTATAATTAGCAAAGAATCCAATGAAATTTAGTTGGCATATAAATTTGGGATGGAAGGACTACTTTATAATAATTAAGTTTTTTACTCCTCCATTTAAAATTATAAGTCATCCCAAGAATCTTGGAGAGTCGATGCACATCAAGTTTGACCAAATTTATATGACAAAATAATAGTGTTCATAGTGTCAACTAAGTTTCATTAGATTTTTCATTAATTATATTTTTATAGTGTCGGTGGTCGTATACCACGGTCACGATGTCGACCGGCTAATGTGTGCAACGATGGCCTAGCTCAAGGGACAATGACACGGCGTTTATACTTTGGTTCGGGCTAATCGGGCGCACCCTAGTCCAAAGGATTTGCACTATCCGAGCTCAAGTGCTCGTATCGGGGGCGAAATACAAGCAGCCGAGAGAGGGAGATGAGCTCCCCAGGTCTCTATGAGAGTGTGTGATCGAGTGTGTTTTTAGCTGGTGGCTTGGGAGCTCGAAGCGCCCTCCCTTCCAATGGCCAAGCCTCCCTTTTATAGTCGCAAGGGGCGCATTTACGGTCATTGGACGAGGGACTTAGGGAGAGAAGGAAGATAAATTCAAAGGGGTGAAGAGGGAAATGTCGCCGCCTGCCGGGCACGCCGGACCGCCTCGGCGTGCGCATGTCGCCGCCTACCGCTGCCGCGCGCCTATCCGCCCGGTCGGGGTAGAGCTGCGTGGGGCGGCTCCATATCCCGATGTTTTAGATGCGCTGACGCCGAGCTCGGAGCTCGGCGGTCGGTTGTGAGGGGAACAACGAAGCCGCAGCGGCCACAAGCTGTCGTCTGCTCACCCCGCCGATCCGTCGTCGGCGCGCCGTTGTCCACGGTCGACCGGTTTGTGGCGGCGCCGCCGCCATAAATGCATGTACTCCATGTCGCGAGAAAACATGTGGATAGGAGAGCTCGGCGGGGAGCTCGGCTGCTGTCGTCGAGGTCGTTCTTGTCTCGTAGCGATTGTCCATAGTGCTCGGCGTGGCATGGCGTGCCCTGACAGCCCATGCCGCGCGTGCCTCCGGGGATCTCATTCTCCTGGCGATATCTCGCTATAGGTCAGCGGCGCCCCGACAAGTAGCCGCGATACTATCGGCCAACATCGTGGCCCGAAATACGGACGCGACAGGAATCTGCATAATCCGGGAGCCCGCTCGAGACGGAGAGGAGCTTGTCGGCCGAGCTCGTCGAGGCAGCCTGCGTTGGAGAGCTGCGACTTCGGGAGAGCTCGTTCGAGGCGAGAGGATGATGGGCCGAAGCTCGAGCTCGTGCCCGGAGAGCTCGTCTTGGTGGGAGCTCGTTCGAGACGGAGATGTGCAACTCGATCGAGCTTGAGTTCGATTGGGGCGAGCGGGGTCGGGCTTGATTATCCGATTGCGGGCCGAGCCTACCTCATGGCGGGCTTCTCATCGTGATTCTGGCCTAGTTAATGATGGCGGGATATCCGAGTCCCACATATAGTATAATTATTTGATGTCATAAATATTTGTTGTTTCCTCTATAATTTTGGTCAAACTTAAGATGCTTTGACTCTCCAAAAAGTCTTGATGTCATAAATGGAAGAAGTATTTACTTTTTTTTTTTTTTTTTTTTGAGAATGACACATTACAACGCAGACGCTCACAACACGCACGCACACTCACCCCTATGAACACACGTCGCAAACCCTACCCCTATGAGCACCTCCGAAGGACCGAGCACCCGGCGGATCTGGAGATTCTCGAAGTCACCATTGGCGCCTCGTCGTCGATTACGGAACGTCGCTACCACTTAATGCATAACGCCGAAAAATCCTAGGAAAATCCCGGGAAAGGTCGCGAGCACCGGGATTTGAACCCCGGTGGGTAGCGTGCCATCGGACCGTCCCTACCATTGGACTATAAGCCAATCGCGGGGAAGAAGTATTTACTTAAAGACATCTTTCAAATGGTTCTGTAATGGACAATGCTAAAGTACCCTCTTTACCACAACTCTCGAAGATGCGTTACATTCTTTAATTAATCTCCCAGATTTTCATCATTTAATTAATGTTGTAGGGTATTTATATCTAAACTTTGGTTATCTATCTTATTTGATTATATTTAAACTTCTCTTTTTTTATCTCATTTTATAAAATAAATAAATTATATACCACATATACTGTCACCTAAGGTACATGACGGTCAGTCATAGACATTTAACAAGACCCACATATACTATCACCTAAGGTACGGGCCGCGTGTTCCCCACGTCGGACGAGCCGTGGAGGGAGGGGTCGCCCGACCACCGGCCGCCCCGGATTCGAGGTGGCTAGGAAGATCGAGCTTCTCGGCGCCGGGCTCACGGGCCCCTCATCGCCGCACTGGCGCTAGGACACGGGGTTGTCCCCGTGAGGCGGAGGGTCCTCCGCATCGACGGGAGATGACGGAGGAGAAACGTCCCCTTCGAGGGCACGGTGGCGCGCCCCCCCCGCAGGGACGACGCGTCGAGTGGTGGGTTCGGAGGTGACCGGGAAACCTTTCAAGATCCCGACGAGCCGAGCTCGACCCCGCCCGGCCGCCCGCCGGCAGCGAGGGCTATGGTGAGATCGGTTTTTTTTTTCCCCACTTAGCGCCGTGGCTTGTGTACCACCATCTCCCCGACTTTGTGTGGCGTGCGGTCGGCGTGGTGGACCTCCGCCATCTCGTCCTCCGATGAGGACCGGCCCCATGCCCTGGCGTCGCCCGGAAGAGCTCCCATGCCGGGCGCGCCGAGTCCTCGGGGGGCAAATGAAACGGGAGACCGACGAGACGTCGTCCGGCGTCCGGGGCTCGAGGAGGCGGCTCGTACCTCGGGCGACGAGGGGGACGGGGACGGGATCGAGGGGGACGTCGTCGTCTTGGATCGGCCAAGGACGCGGCGACCTCGGCCGTTCGACGCGGTCCCGGCCGCGGCCGCCTTTGTCAGTCGTAGTCGCACGTCGAGGAAGAGGGGGTTCCGGAGCTCGGAGCCGGTGGAGAAGAAGAGGCGGGATGGCCAGCACGTGAGTACTTGAGCTCGACTCTTCGTTATTTGTTTGTCGTCGTGGTTCTTTTTCTCTAGGCGTGAGTTTCACCCTTTATTCTTGCCGGGAATGCCAAACCACTGGGGCTCGAGTCCCTCCAGCGCGGCGGCGACGGAGAGGCGCGAGCTCGGCGATCAAACCCTTCCGGCCTCCGGGGCGGTCCCTGCCGACGGTCGTTCCTCACCGGCCTCGGAGGGAGGAGGAGGAGGAGAGAGGCGGGTCGGGCGGGAGTCGTCGGCGATCATCGAGCACCGCCCGGTGTCGCGGCCGCGGGGAGTGTCGAGCTCGATCGCGGGGATCGAGACCTTGGCGTCGGCGTGCGCTCCCATCGCGCCCGAGCTCCCCGGCCCGAGGGATGGCAAGGGGCGAGCGGTGATCATCCTCGATTCTCGAGGAGAGGGCGGAGGAACGTGGTCATCCGCCCCATGTCCACCCGCCTCCCGAGGGCGCGAACCCGGGGCTTGGGGACGAGACGGTCATGGACGCCCCCGAGCCCCGCGGTGAGGCCCGATCTGCTCGCCTTCGATTGCAGCGACTGGAGCAGGGGGTCGCGTCCCGGGCGAGACCGAGAGAATGTCGCCGTGGCGGCGCGACGCCCGATGCTCGGCGGCCCCGGGCGGCCCTCGACGACCTTGGAGGCGTCCTGGCGGCCCCCGGTGATGGACCACCGACTACGGGGCGTCCCCCTTGCGGCGTGGTCCACGAAGATCTCCGGCTCGAGGACGAAGCCCGTGAGGGCCTCAGGTGGCCTCCATTGAGCCTTAGCGTGGCCAGCGGGACCAAGACAAAGCCGGTGGCGGTTGAGAGGCGGTGCCGCCGAGAATCGCGGGGCCCGGAATGCCTTCATCAAGTCATTGCGGTGAGAATTCGACTTGTTCTTTGTTGTTAAGTAGGCCGTGTAGGTGAGGTACTAATCTTTCTTCCTGCGGCAGAGCTTGAGGGGAGCTGTTGTAGGGTATAACCGGGCGACGGAGGCCGGCCTACGGCTCGAGCACCTTCTGGGGCAGGTTGTGCCGCGACTTGGTCGCGGTGAGCGGCGACTTCTGGCCAGATGCGCACCTCTCATGCCAACACGATTGAGGAGGGATAAAAGACGCTGCCGCATACATCCGCGCGGCCCAGGGATCAGCCCGGCGCGCGGGGTTGGCGAGAGGCCGCTGCCGAGGAGGTGCGCCGAGCTAAAAGAGCGCCGCACTGCCCGGGGAGGGGGAGATCGACCTCGCGACCGTCGGCGGCGGGAGAAGATGCGGAAGAGCTCGAGGCTCTCCGTAAGTCGTTGGAGAACAAGGAGCTCGGCGCTCGGTGCTCGGCGGCGGGAGCCAAGAGGCTCGAGGAGGATAAGGACACCCACGCGGGACGCTCCCAGGAGCGTGACCGCGAGCCTCGAATGTAAGTGCCCTTCAGGCTCTTCTTCGTCTTCTTTCCCCGGGTAAGGAGGCGATAGACTTAGTCGGCGGAATCTTTAGCTTACGACCACGAAGTCGAAGCTATCGGTTTTGTTCGACTTTCAAAGGCGGAGAGGCATCGACTGATCGCCGAAAAACCGCCGTTTTTGGGGAGAATCGGGAAGAGCTCTATGAAGTTTTGGCGTGTAAGCCGGTGGATTTTGCTTTTTCTTTTTCATGCCTCGGAGCTCATGATCTGAATCACTTGTCTTTTTTGGTACCGGCGAGGTCACCGGGGCTGGTGCGTAACCTCGGGGGGAAGGAGAGCTCCACGTCCTCCACAGGCCACCCCTCGACGCACACGTAGCTCACGCTACGCCAGAAGGAGGGGAGCTCTCCAGCAAAGGACGCTGCGGACCTCGTGGCCGCGCGAGATCGAGCTCCAGCGGAAGAACGAGGCGCTTGGGGCCAAGGAGACCGAGGTCGTCGGCTTCGGCCGGGCGATCAAGGCGAGCATGCTTCCCTTAAGCTGGAGCGCGGACAGGACGGACCTCTTTCTTCTCGACATCGAGACCGCCTGCGACCTCCTCAACGTCGAGGAGTTGGAGAACCTGGCCCACCGGGTGCTCCGTGCTCCGCACGTGGTGAGGGACAACGCCTGTCGCGCTGTCCACAAGGCGGTTAGCGTGGTCCTCGCCCACTACCCCGAGATCGATACCAAGGTGGTGGGCAAGGGCTGGCCGCAAGTGGACATCGACGCGACCTCGACCGGTGGCCGCCAAAGCGGAGGCCGATGCTCAGAAGATGGCGAAGAAGCTTTTCAAGCTCGCATCGGAAGAACTCGACGTCTTTGAGCCCACGACCGGCGAAGGGGAGGAGTCATCCGACGATGATTCATCTGCAGAAGAGTAGGGTAGGTCGAGGTGGGGCCTCTTTTGTTGGACAAAGTCCCCGAGCTCGGGGCAAAGTGTAAATATAACTTATTTTACTTAGTCTTTATGAAAAAGTGGTCATTTTCCTTTTCCCTTGTCTGCATTCCCGATCGATTGTTTGATTTCAAACTCGGACAACGGGCCTCTTCTTGGTCTGGCGAGGGGGCGAAGCCGGTGGGCGTCAGCAATGTGCCCTTGCGGGGGCAATGTTGGAGTTTTACAATCGATAGATTACGCGGACTTGGGAGCGAGAAGAACGAGTGGAAGAGCTCGGGTTTGACCATTGTGGCCTAGCCGAACTTCGGAGCTCGGTATCGAGGTGTTTTTTGCGAAAAAATGAGTTCGTGAAAACGCGGGGTGTGCGCCCGCCCTTTGTAGCCCCCGAGCAAGGGCGGGCCTCACCGGCGGGAGGGCGGCCGTTGCTCAACAACCCGCGAAGTGAAGGAGTTCGAATGCTTGCACAAATTTTGCATCGGCGTGTGCTTTTATTCAAACTTCATAAAGACGACTTTACAAGGTGCATCTAGGGATAAAAGCGACATAGCCGTTTGATGTTCCAGGCGTTGGTGAGCTCGCGACGGCGGAGTCCTGGATCTTGTATGAGCCCCGCGGCCAGACTCGGGTGATGGTGAACGGTCCTTCCCCGGCGCCGAGAACTTGTGTCTCTCCTTCGTGTGCTTTTGTACTCGCCGTGAGGACTTGATCGCCCGACGTTGAAGGCTCGTCCGTGCGTGGCGGTCGTGATAACGGCGCATCGACCGGCCGGTACTTGGCCGGGTGTGCGAGCGCGACCTCGCGAGCTGAAGCTGGTCCACGGCGTCCTCGAGTGAAGCCCGGTTGCCGGCGTCGTTAGCCGCGACCCGCGGTCTTGCCGTAGTCGAGGTCGGTGGGGAGCATAGCCCTAAACCCGAAGATGAGGAAGAACTGCAGCGCCCCCGGGCCCCGCTTGGCGTGGTCCCGAGGCTCCACACGGCGGCGGAGCTTCGGCGAGCCATCGACCACCGAACTCTCGAGCCGCTGGAAGATGCGCTGGCTTCAACCCTCGCAAAATCATCCCGTTGGCCCGCTCGACCGCCCGCTGGTCTTAGGGTGGTCGGACCGCCTAGTCCACACGGATGCGTCAGTCGTCGCCGCACCGCCATGGAAGATCTGCCCTATGAAGTTGGTCCCGTTGTCGCTGATGATCGAGTTCGGGACGACGGCGGTGGACGATGCCGTGAAGAACTTGACCGCTTTCTTGTGACCTCGCGGCGCAAGATAGGCATGATCTCGATCCATTTGGTGAACTTGTCGATGGCGATGAGGAGATGCGTGAAGCCCCCGGGCGACCTCGTGAACGGACCGACCATGTCGAGTCCCCGCATCGCGAAGGGCCAAGTGATGGGGATCGCCCGGAGGGCCTGGGCGGGCAGCGCGTCGCTGGCGAAGAACCGGCACCCTCGCAACCGCCAAGACGACCTGGTTGGCGCCGGGCGGCGGCCGCCGCCAAGAAGCCTTGGCGGAAGGCCTGCCTGCTTACTAGAGCTCGAGGGGTTGCGTGATGCCCGCACTCCCCGGCGTGTATCTCCTTTATGAGCTCGCGCCCTTCCTCGAAGGTGATGCAACGCTGAGCATTCCGACGACGCCTCGCCCTGTAGAGCTCGTGCTTCGATGAGGACGAGGACTTAGCTCGGTCTTGCGCGACGCGCCTAGCTTCCTCCTTCTTGGGGGAGCCCGCCATCCTTCGCCCGTCCCAGATGGGAACCCGCCATCCGAGTCTTGGAGCCTGCGTTCGGATAGCGAAGACCCGGTCGACGAGGTCGACCTCCATCGGCGAGCTCGAGCTCGGGCGAGGTTTCGACCTTTGTCGGAAACGGCACGAAAGGTGTCTTGGCCGGATCCGCTCGTGAGTTCGGAGCCTTCCCCTCAAGTCGGATTGAGGGGATGTATTGGTCATGGGCGAACACGCCGGGGGGGACTTTGCTTCCGATCGGAGGCGAGCTTGGCGAGGACGCCGGCGTTGCCGTTAATCGGGCGGCGCGATGTGCTTGAACTCAAGGCCGCCGGCAGTTCCTCGAGCTCGCGCACCTTCGCGGAGTACGCGATCATCCTCGAAGCCGACGCAGCGGCCCCCTTCGTGGCCTGGTCGGCGACGAGCTTGGAGTCTCCTTTGACCTCGAGTCGCTGATGCCGAGCTCGGGCGCGCGCGGAGTCCGTTTACTAGGGCCTCGTGACGGGCAACATTGTTCGATCGCGTAAAGTGGAGGCGAATCGAGTACCTCATGCGCACGCAGCGGCGAGACGAAGACTAGTCCAGCCCCCGCGCCGTACTTCTTTACGGAGCCATCGAAGTAGAGGGTCCAAAGACTCGTTGTCGTCCCCGGTTTGGGCGGAATCGCGTCCGGTCCACTCGGCCACGAAGTCGGGAGCACCCGAGACTTGATGGCGTCCCTTGGGGCGCACGAGATGCCCGACCCCATGAGCTCGATGCCCCACTTGGCGGTGCGACCGTGGCCTCGGGGCTACGGATGATCTCACCGAGTGGAAACTTGGAGACGACGGTGATTGGATGTCGCGTCCGTGTGGCGCAGCCTGCGGCTGCGTGATCGCAAGGCGTAGGCGAAGCTCGAGCCGCGGGTACCGTGTCTTGGTGCTCGGAGAGGACCTCGCCGATGAAATAGATCGACGTTATACGCGGAGCGCGTGTCCTTCCTCCTCGCGTTCCACCACGAGCGCCGTGCTGACGACCTGCGAGGTGGCCGAGATGTAGAGTAACATCGGCTCGTCTGGCTTGGGCGGGGTGAGTACGGGTGGATTTGTCAGGAGCTCCTTTAGTGAGTCGAGTGCAGACTGTGCCTCGCTGGTCCAGGCGAAGCGCTCTGACTTCTTTAGGAGCTTGTATAGCGGGAGGCTGCGCTCGCCGAGTCGGGCTATAAATCGGCTGAGTGCGGCCAGGCAACCAGTGAGCCACCGCACGCTCTTGATGTTTTTGATTGGGCCCATATTTCGGATGGCCTCGATCTTTTTAGGGTTAGCCTCAATACCGCCGGACACTATGAAGCCGAGGAGTTTCCCTCGAGGGACCCCGAAAAACGCACTTCTCCCAAGTTGAGCTTTACCCGACCGGGTCGCGGAGCTTGCTAAAGACTTGCTCGAGGTCGAATGAGCTCTCCTCGTGCGTCCTCGTCTTGACTACGATGTCGTCGGCGTATGCTTCAACGCGCTTCGAGAAGCTCTTTGAAGACTTTCTCGCATGCACGTAAATGTATCGCGCCGAAGGGGGTGATGAAGGAGGTTGCGAGCTGATCGAGCTCGTTCATCGCGATTTGGTGGTAGCCGGAGTATGCGTCAAGAAAACAGAGCGTCTCGCACCCGGAGGTGGAGTCAATGATTTGGTCGATGCGCGGCAAAGGAAACGGATCCTTTGGGCATGCCTTGTTGAGACTTCGTATAATCAACACACATTCTCCATTTCCCATTCTTCTTCTTAACTAGTACAGGGGTTGGCTATCCACTCGGGATGATACACCTCCTTAACAAAGCCCGACGCTAGGAGCTTATCTATTTCCTCGGCGATTGCCTGCCGCCCGCCGTCGTCGAAGCGCCTGAGCCGCTGCTTCACCGGCCGAGAACCGGGCTTGATGTTTAAGGAGTGCTCGGCGACTTCCCTCGGTATGCCGGGCATGTCCGAGGGTTTCCACGCCAACAACACGCCGAGGTTCGCGCGGAGGAAGTCGACGAGCTCGCTTTCCTATTTTTGAGTGAGCTCGGCACCGACACGAACGGTGCGCCCCTCCTTGTCGACCGCCACCGTCTTGGCGTCCTCGTCCGGCTCGAAGGAGCCTGCCACCTTCTCGAGCTCGGCTGACGAGGTCGCCCCCTTGCTGGATATGCTCGGTGCCTTCTTGAGCTCGTTGGAATCCTCCGCCTGGACCCACGCGAGCATCTCGGGGATGAGCTTCTTGGACTCGATGAGGGCGTCGGCGTCATCGCACGGCTTCCTTGTCGCAGCTTGAAGGCGCGCGAAGGTGGAGTTGACAAGTGATCACGCCCTTGGGCCCGGGGATCTTGAGCTTGAGGTACGTGTAGTTGGGCACGACCATGAACTTTCGCGTAACACGGCCGGCCCAAATCAGCTGCATGGTACGCGCTCTTGTAAGGGAGCACCTCGAAGGTGAGCACCCCTTGCGGAAGTTGTTCGGGTCGCCGAAGGTCATGGGGAGGTCGATCCGCCCGAGCGGGATCGCCTGCTTCCCCGGCACTACCCCGTGGATGGGGTCACTCGAAGGTCGAAGACGAGCTCGCGTGATGCCGAGAGCCTCCATGGTGTCAATGTAGAGGAGGTTGAGGCCGCTGCCGCCATCCATCAGCACCTTGCCCCCGGCACGCTTGGTGCCGACAATGGGGTCGACGACGAGCGGAACCGCCCGGGTGAGGGATGGGACCGGGTGGTCCTTCTTGTCGAAGGTGATCGGTGCCTCGGACCACTTGAGGTAGGAGGGCGTCGCAGGCTCGGTGAAGAGGACCTCGCGCTGCAGGAGCTTTTGGCGGCGCTTGGACTCGTACGCCGGAGGCCCGCCGAAGACGACGTTGATCGCGCCGTCCTCGAAGAAGACGTCCTTGTCGCCCGCCTGCTCGTCGAACTCCTCCTCGTTCCGCTCGTTGCCCGTGCCGTCACCCTGTGTAGTGCCGATCACGAACTTCCGCAGGAGGTTGCAGCCCTTGAGCTTATGCTTGACGGGACCCTCGTGGTTAGGCGGGGAGCTCGAGCTTCTTCTCGGCAGTCCTTGGGGGCGTTCGGCCTCGCCGCCTTGGCGCCCGACTTCTTCTTGTCTGCCACCACCACGAAGTCGTCCTCGTTGCGGCGGCGCTTGTTCTTGTTCTTTCTCTTGGGGCGCGACGTTGATCCTCGGCGCCCTCGTCGGTGGTCTTCTCCTTGCCCTTGCCGGAGGACAGCCGAGATGGCTTCCTCCCTGGGGCGTGGTTCGTGGCGGGGTCGAGGAGCTCCTTCACCGTCTTGGGCTTGCGGATGCCAAGCTCGTGGATGAGCGTCTCGCAGGTTGTGTCGAAGGTGAAGGCGGTGATGATCTCGGCGTCGGTGGCGTCGGAGAGCTCGTTGCAGAGCTTGGAGAAGCGCCGGATGTAGTCGCGTAGGCTCTCATTCTTCCGCGCTGCAGCCGCGGAGGTCCCACGTGTTGCCGGGCGGGAGTAGGTCCCCCCGGAAGTTGCCGACGAAGATGTCACGGAGGTCGCCCGCCTGTCGATGAGAGACCCAGATGCTCAAGCCAAGACCGAGCGGTGTCGGCCGAGGTACGAGGGAGGTTGCGGATGATGAAGAGCTCGTCGTCGGCTCTCCCGCCTCGCACGCGAGGCGGTAATCCTCAAGCCATACGCCGGGGTCCGCCTCCCCCATTGTACGGACGGGAGGTCATAGCGCGGAAACGCTTTAGAACGGGCGCGTCGGGACCTCTCGCCGTGAAGACCAGCGGTCGTTTCCGTCCCGGAGTGGGGTCCCGGCTCGAGCTCCTCTCCCGAGCTCGGGAGAGAACGCATGGGTCGCCTGCTTACTTCCGGGCGTCGGGCTTCGGCCGCGATCCTCCCGGCTGTCGTAGCGGCCGCCCCCTCCTCTTGCCGTAGGAGCGCCGCCGGGCGGTCGCCGCTCGTTCGCCGGGCCGTCGCGGCGGCGTCTCGGCGCTTCGGGTGGCCGGTTGCTTCCTCCCGAAGCCGCAGACGTCGGTGTGCGTTGAGGGTGTCCCGTGGCGTCGCGTTCGCCGCCGACCCGGCGCCGGGCGTGGACTCGCGGGGAATCGTCCCGATCCGGCCTCCGGCTGGAGGAGGCCTCGTGCTCCTCTCGAGCCGGCGTGTGTGACGCCGAGCTCTCCATCCGCCGCTCCGCGGCCTTCTCGATGAGGGATCGCAGCCGCCGGTGCACCTCGCGGCCTCGGCGCCCCCGGGCTCGGGAAGGTCATGTAGGAGCATGGAGGCGGCGGGCGTTGAGGTTCTCGGGTCGCTCTGCCGAAGACCGGGGAAGGTCGTCCGCCTCCTCGATGCGGCGCCGGCTTCCCCTACCGCGAGCTCGAGCTCGGTGTTGTAAGGTCCTAGACGGCTAGAGGGGGGGTGAATAGCCTATAAAAATTTTCTACAAGCTTAACTAAACAAACCGATTAGTATAAAACACACGGCGTAAAGCGGTTTGCACTAGCTCTAATGGTCAAGCAAGCCTTCTAGTGACAAGACTAAATAATTCTATGATCTGTAGTCCACTCAAGGTCTATGTCACTACTCTAACTAATAAACAATCCTAATATGGTCCTTATGCTAGCAAGAACAACTACACAAGGCAAAGCTAGCTCTCTACACAAAGTAAACTAGGAAAGTAAAGCAAGAGTGAGAAGCTCGTTATACCGCCTTGTAGAGGATGTCAACCAATCACCGGATGAGGATGAACAATCAATCACTTTCGATGGTGATGATCCACACACGAAGACAATGAACAAGTTGATTTGTTCACCCGAGTTAAACTTGTACACCGACAACTACTCTCGGTTGTGCCGACCAAACACAAGGATGGTGTTTGAGCTAGGCGGTGCCCTTGCTAGCCTCAACACACCACTCAACAAGTGTGGTACCCAAAGCACGAGCAATGTATTCCTTGCACTTTGTCTTCCCGACGAGGAGTGCGTAATCCTCTCACAAATCAACCGAGGTGGCCAAGAAACAATCACCTCTTCTTGCCAACGCCTCCACCACTTCACCAAGCCGGCTAGGAGCGGTGCCTCCAAGAGAAACGGAAATCCACCGTCTCACAACGATCCCCAAGTGCCTCTAGATGCAAGAACTCGATGCAATGCACTAGGATCAACTCTTCTCTCAAGAATGAAGCTCAAATCAAGAATGAGAGAGGAGGGAGGCTTGCTTGCTTGCTCAAAAGATGTTAGGAGTGATTCAAAATGACCAAGGTAGAGAGCAAGTGGCAGCCAAGGTGGTATATATAGGCCACACCACGAAATGTGGTGGAAAGGGTGGAAACCACGCTTTCTGCGGCCTGACCGGACGCACTGACCGGACTCACCAGTGAGTCCGGTCGGTGGGTCCGGTCACAACCGACAAGCCAAAACCGACAGTGACCCCTGTCTCGAGAGCTTCCGGGTCGCGAGTCCGGTCATGCTTCCGATCGCGATCGGGGCGCATCCGGCCGGCGCTGCGTCCGGTCACCCGTCGACGCCCGAGCCGTTTGCGAGCTCTACGCGACGCGACCGACCGGACCGTCCGGTCACTTCCGACCGCCTTCCGGTCGGTGCGTCCGGCCACGCCGAAGCCGCGAAATCTTCGTCGTTTTGTCGCCGTTCTTTCGCCTTTGCTCCATACCGACTTCCGCCACTTGTTTCTTGTTGCCCGACACGCCGAAGAACACCTCGACACCATGTGTTAGCATTTTCAAAACATTTTTCACCAAGGACGGAGTTAGCACTTTAGGTTAGAATGCATGCATATGAGACTTGAACCTAAAGGCACGTGAGGATCGATATGTACGAAAGTTTTCCCCTCTTTATAGTACGGCTTATCGATCCTATAATCACCCACACTCTCTATAGTGTCTTGGGTGTGAAACCAAAAGCCCTATGGTTATACCTTTGCCTTGGGACCTTTGATCTCCAAACCTCCACCGAGTTGCATGCTTGATCATCTTTTGGATCACCTCGATCCATCCTCCATGATCACAAAGCACCAACTCCGGCACGACCAATCTCCAATCATGTCAAACACTTAGCATTGAGAGATTAGTCCTTAGGTGTCACTAATTAGCCAAAACCAAACTAGAGATCTTCAGGTGTCGGCCTCCTTCCTCGGGCGAGGAGAGCCTCACGCTCTGGCGCGATCTCGCGCCGGCCTCCTCGAGAGCTCCTCAAGGCGCCGTGGACGCGCTTAAGCGATCTTGCCGTTGAGGGAGCCGTCGAGTCTCGTCCCCGAGTGCGCAGGAGTGTGCTTTGGGTGGACTCCTCGCGGCGCGACGCGTAATACCGCACCTTCGGGGTTTAGCACATGTAGCACTTGCGGCGGGGTCGGCCCCCTGAGGCTCAAGCTACCGAGCGCGCCTCGAGGCCCGCGGCCGAGCTCGTTGCTCGAGGCGCCCGGCAGGAAGAGCTGCCTGCGGGGTACATCTCGGTGTATCGCACGGCGAGGAACTCGTCGGGAGAGCGGAGCCCGCCCGCGAGCCGCAGACGACGTTGGCGACGGAGAAGGTGACGCCGCGGAAGAGCCCCCCGGCTCGGCTCGGGGCTCGGGGATGTGCGAAAAGCAGGCCCGCAATGCCGATTTAAGAAGCGGTCGGCCGCGCCGCGCAGACGGGCTCGCAGCGGTCCGTGTCGCATCCCGTCTGAGCGGACCAAAGATGAGTCGGCGGCATCGCGGACTAGGCGAGGCGCCCGGCCGTCCCGCACTGCCGGGGGAAGGTGACTCAACAAGGAAGTCCGAGTCCCGCGCATCGGTCTGCCGGCGGGAGAGGTGGTGAAGGGAGCCATCGAAGTGGTGGTCATCACACTAGCGCCGCCTCTACGGCGCCCAACCGTAGTGGGTTGTATACCACGGTCACGCGATGTCGACCGGCTAATGTGTGCAACGATGGCCTAGCTCAGGGACAATGACACGGTGTTTATACTTTGGTTCGGGGCTAATCGCGCACCCCAGTCCGATGGTTTGCACTATCCGAGCTCAAGTGCTCGTATCGGGGCGAATACAAGCGGGGCGAGAGAGGGAGATGAGCTCCCGTGTCTCTATGAGAGTGTGTGATCGAGTGTGTTTTAGCTGGTGGCTTGGGAGCTCGAGCGCCCCCCTTCCAATGGCCAAGCCTCCCTTTTATAGTCGCAAGGGGGCGCACAAAGCGGTCATTGGACGAGGGACTTAGGGAGAGAAGGAAGATAAATTCGAGGGGTGAAGAGGGGAAATGTCGCCGCCCTGTCGACGCACGCCGGACCGCCTTGGCCGGGGTAGAGAGGCTGCGTAGGGGCGGCTCCATATCCCGATATTTTAAATGCGACGCCGAGCCGGAGCTCGGCGGTCGGTTGTGAGGGGGAACAACGAGCTCGCAGCGCCGCTGTTGTCGCCTGCTCACCCCGCCGTCCGTCGAAACCGCACGCCGTTGTCCACGGTCGGACGACCATTGACGGCGCCGCCCGACTAAATGCATGTACTCCATGTCGCAGAAAACATGTGGACAGAGAGCTGGCGGGGGGAGCTCGGCCGTGCTGTCGTCGAGGTCGTTCTTGTCTCGTAGCGATTGTCCGTAGTGCTCGGCGTGGCATGGCGTGCCCCCGACAGCCCATGCCGCTAGCGTGCCTCCGGGGGATCTCATTCTCTGGCGATATCTCGCTATAGGCTGCGGCGCACGACAAGTAGTCAGCGATACTATCGGCCAACATCGCGGGCCCCGAGCCTGCCGCGGGACAGGGAATCTGCATAATCAGGGAGCCCGCTCGAGACGGAGAGGAGCTCGTCGGCCGAGCTCGAAGTCGAGGCAGCCCCCTGCGTTGGAGAGCTCGCGCACTGGGAGAGCTCGTTCGAGGCGGAGAGAGGATGATGGGCCGGCTCGAGCTCGTGCCCGGAGAGTCGTCTTGGTGGGAGCTCGTTCGAGACGGAGATGTGCAACTCGATCGAGCTTGAGTTCGATTGGGGCAAAGCGGGGTCGGGCTTGATTATCTGATTGCGGGCCGAGCCTACCTCATGGCGGGCTTCTCATCGCGTGATTCGGCCTAGTTAATGATGGCCGGGATATCTGAGTCCCACATATAGCATAATTATTTGATGTCATAAATATTTGTTGTTTCCTCTATAATTTTGGTCAAACTTAAGATGCTTTGACTCTCCAAAAGTCTTGATGTCATAAATGGAAGAAGTATTTACTTAAAGACATCTTTCAAATGGTTCTGTAATGGACAATGCTAAAGTACCCTCTTTACCACAACTCTCGAAGATGCGTTACATTCTTTAATTAATCTCCCGGATTTTCATCATTTAATTAATGTTGTAGGGTATTTATATCTAAACTTTGGTTATCTATCTTATTTGATTATATTTAAACTTCTCTTTTTTTTTATCTCATTTTATAAAATAAATAAATTATATACCACATATACTGTCACCTAAGGTACGCGACGGTCAGTCATAGACATTTAACAGTACCATAGCAAATCCCTATGTTATGTGCTTAATTGTATAAATCATTGTCCTCTCGCATGTTGCAGCACTTTATCTATCGCCGTACAGGGTTGCAGAATATGTTTTGTACAACATGCAGTACAAATTGTGAAACTACATGCAAATTAAAGAGTAAAATCCACTTGTAGGTCCTTAAACTTGTCATGAGATCTCATCTAGGTCCATGTACTTAGAAAACTAGGTAAACAGTCCCCTCGAACTTGTCACGAGGTCTCATCCGGTCCAAAACCGGGTTTTGTAGGCGGTTTTGCTACAGTAAGTGGTTTTTGTCTTTTCCTTTTCCTTTTTAATTTAGATTGAATCTTTAAAAAATCATAGTAAATTATAGAAAAATCATAAAATAAAAAATCTAATTCTTTTGGACTTCACGTGAGTAGATCTACAAGTGAACATATAATATAGTATACTTTTAGTACAAAATTTTTTGTTGTAGCTTTAGATCTATGCTTTTCTCAGTAATTAATTGAAATAATTCGTAGTTGCATTTCTAATTATTTTATTGGACTAAAGAATATCATATTATATACTCACTTTGCATAGACATACGCATGTGGAGTCAAACAAAATTAGATTTCTATTTTATAATTTTTTTATTTACTATGGTTTTTAAAGATTCAGCCAAATAAATAACAAAGAAAAAAATAAAAGCTTCGTAGCAAAAATTTTGTACTAAACTATATCATATTATATATTCACTTGTAGACCTACTCATATAAAATTTTGTACTAAAATATATACTATATTATATGTTCACTTGTAGATCAACTCACGTGAAGTCCAAAAGAATTAGATTTTTCATTTTATGATTTTTCTATAATTTACTATGATTTTTGAAAGATTCAATCTAAATTGAAAAAGAACAAAAGAAAAAGAAAAAAGACAAAAACCACTTCCTGTAGCAAAAAACCGCCTACCAAACCCGGTTTTGGGACCCGGATGAGACCTCGTGACAAGTTCAGGGACCTTTTTACCTAGTTTCCTAAGTATATGGACCTAGATGAGACCTCATGACAAGTTCAAGGACCTACAAAGGATTTTACTCCAAATTAAACTATGTTATATGAATAGTATTTAAAACTATATATGAAACGAAAACTCTAGTAGTCTAGATGGTGTAGTATATAAAGGAATTTAAACACAGGAGTTATATGTACCGTACCTTTGCCATGACGGACGTCCCGCCATACTGCTAAATGCAGGATGTTTTTGTCGCCTGGGCCGGAGCACCAACTCTGCCAGTCTGAACTCGAACTCTGCTCTATGTGAGACTTGCAACCCTCAACAAACGGCTGCAGACTTTTATCATGTAAAGGCAGCCCTAACGAAATAGCAAGATATAGCGGTGATGTGCCATCATCACTGGGAATACGGGCCAATTCAGGGTTCTTCGACATTAGGGTGTTTATCAGCAAAGTATTATTGCCGCTGCGGAATGCACTGTGCAAGGCTGTCTCCCCATTGTGTTCTTCATACTGAGGAGGCCCTTAACAGTACCTTCAGCAGCCATCTTTAAGAAAAAAATTAACCATTTTATGATTCCCGGCTCTCGCAGCGAAGTGCACGGGGGTGTCACCCTCGCTGTTGGGTTTCCCCAGTAGGCGCAGAGGGATGGGGATGCCATCTCTGCGTCGATATTTTTCATATATCTTTCCTGCCTCGCCATTTTTTCATATATCTTTCCTGCGTACTTCAGGTCTGATTCACTGTCGCCAGCAGCAGCCGCTGCATGGAGAGGCAGATCCGGCCCTGTCCCTGCGCAAGGAAGCCAATTAGAATCAGCATGCAGGAACGTACTCACTCTGTCCTGTATTATGTGTCGTTGTGATTTTAGGAGATATAAATAAATAAGCACATTTAGTTTTAGAAGAGAGCATCATTCTCAGCAGGTTTGATACCACCGTGGTCAGCTCCCGTAACTTGAGTTGTATCCGCTACATCTTTCCCGTGATGACGATCCCCTTTGTGTTCATGTTCAACAGAATTCTTGTTCTGATCTGGCGCCTCCTCTCGTCTCTCTTCTGGCTTGTTTAAGTCTAGTATCGGCATGAGGAGACAGATGAAAATTGAGTGGTTCAAATGAATGCAAAGAAAGGGTAACTAGGCTTTATTGGCACTGTTGTAGAGAAATGGCGCTACTTTTAAATTTTCATGTGTTTCGTCTGTGTAAAAATTGGAGACATGCTTTATTTCGGAAGCAAGTTGTGTTTGTCACCGAGTGGATACTGAGTTGTTTGGTGTAAAAAGTGTGTTTGTACGAGGTATTTCAATTCTGATTTGTTTATATAATAAATCTGTGGAGTGGGTGAGCAAAAGGTAACATTAATAGCATAACATCCCAAAACTGTAGAACATCAATCATTGTTATAATAGAGGTGTCCAGGTCTTCGGCCACCTGAATTCACGAGCCCACCTCAAGGGACAGAGGGATGGAATAGTGCAATACTGCATGTATACTCTCTGAATAAATAGACTAAATTGTCTTAAGTCAAAAATTTTGAACTATGACCACATTTCTATGAAAAACTATCAAGAATTATGGTATCAAATTAGTATAGTGTGTTCATTTTATTTTATATATATTGTTAATCTTTTGTATAAAGTTAGTTAAATTTAAGAAAGTTTGACCGACACGATATCTAAGAATTGATATATATATTCAGAAGCGGAGGGAGCACCAAATTAAAAAAAAAAAGATAACAGGGTTCACCTCCTCCTGCTGCAGCCGCACTGTCCGCCGGGATGTCCACTGCAACATGTGCAGGTGCCGGTGCCTCAGTCGTCTCATGCCTGCGAGGACGCAAGCAATCCCAGAACCCAGAACGCCTGGGGACGTCTCGCGCCGGAGCTGCCTGCAGACTTTGTTCGTCTAAAGGCAGCCCTAACGAAATAGCAAGATCTAGCGGTGATGTGCCATCATCACTGGGAATACGGGCCAACTCATGGTTCTTCGACATTAGGGTGTTTATCAGCAAAGTATTATTGCCGCTGCGGACTGCACTGTGCAAGGCTGTCTCCCCTATATTGTTCTTCATACTGAGGAGGGCCTTAACAGTACCTTCAGCAGCCATCTTTAAGAGGAAATTAACCATTTTATGATTCCCGGCTCTAGCAGCGCAGTGCACGGGGGTGTCATTGTTGCTGTTGAGTTTCCCCAGAGGGATGGCATCTTGCACGGGGTGTCCAGTGGTAGCTGCTGCGTCGCCATTTGTTCATATATAATTCCTGCGCACTTGAGGTGTGATTCACTGTCACCAGCAGCAGCAACTACATGGAGAGCCGAATCCCCATGGGAGTCGAAGGTCATCACGTCCAGATTCGTCAAGTCTGTCCCTGCGCAATGAAGCCAACAGGAATATATCAGCATGCATGCAGGAACGTAGTGCAGTACGACATACTCTTATTTAAAAAATTTATGATAGCATAGTCAAATTTAAGTCATTCTTAAGAACATTTTATTAATAAAGCATGCCACAACAAAAAGAAGTAACATTTTACATAATTTTTTAATAAGACGAAATGATCAAATTTAGGATGAAAAAGGTCAAACGAACTATAATTTCGAACGGATTTAGTACCAATTTAAGAAAAAAAAAAGTTACCTCCCTCTGCTCTCCCTGTAGCCCCCTCACTCTCCTGGGCATGCCTGCAACACAAGCAATTCCAGCAAGCTTTCAGAATCGGACAACAGGGAGCGCTGCGAGCTGCCGTACCCTTGAGAAGCTGCTCTAGCTCGACATCATCGCCGTTACGTAGGGCCCCCTTAGCAGGCGGGGATCCATCGTGCTCGAATTGTTCGCAGGTTGAGGTGCCTGCTGTTGCTCCCCTGCTGGCCAACACCACGACCATCGTCGTAGCATCTTTGGCCTTCTCGTTTACCATCTTGGGTGTGTTTAGAGCCCAGAATTCCTCCCCAAACTCCACTATGCAAAAAAAAATTCTCCATTACATCAAAATGTCGGCAAGACGTATCGAAAGCACGAAATGTAGGTAAAAAAAAATAAACTAATTACACAGTTTAGATATACATTACGAGACGATTCTTTTTGATCCTAGTTACGTCATGGTAGGATAATATTTACCACTAACAAACGAAATATCTTACAGATTAATGCGACGTGACATGCGATGTCCCATCCGTCTAAAAATTTGACCAAAAATTTTGGGTCTTAAACACACCCTTCTTGAGGCTCTCGCAACCAGGACCATTGGACGCCGTGTAAAGTACCGCAGGCACGCCCTCTATTTCTGTGCACATGAAGTAAGAAAACAAATAACTACTACTCTACGGTATATGTATGAAAACGGACAGGAAAAGCCTTCTTCTATTTCCGTCTGCTATTTTCTTTAACGAAAATAGGATTGGGTTTCGGAAAAGTCGGGATCAGAAATGGAATTGAAATATAGGGATATGCACACAGACAGACAAAAAATAGAGATAGCGAGCTGAAAACTTAATTTATAATAACATAATCTAATATTCCAATGTATATACTCACTCAGTCTATAAAAGAATGTAATTATGGGATCCCGTTTATATACAACTTAAGTCAAGGTTCGAAATGTTTGACTCCTCGTGTTTGGAATTACATGCTTTCGTGGACAAGGTAGCCTAAGCATCCTACCATGCATCATATCCTATACCATTCGCATAAAAGTAAAAGCGTTAGCATCTATTCATTGCATGCCTAATAGGATTAATTCTACGTAGAGCTTGATTTTAGAAAAATTTAGACACTCTAGTTTCATTTTTTTTTTCTAAAATCATATATGTACATGCATATGAAGATTGCATGGTCTAATACTCACTTCTATACATGTTTGTGAACATACTAACATGCATATTTGTTAATAGGTGTATTAACATAATGTCACAAAGACAGAACCCCCCCAAATTTTGGGGGGGGGCTGGGCGTGGCCCAAGCCGCCCAGAAGGGGGGAGCCCGCGCCCGGAGGGGCGTGCCGCCGCCGGTCCGCATCATCGTGTTTTTATTAGGATTAGGACTTTTTGGTGTGAAGGAGATATTCCAATCTATAAGAAAATCTCCTATTAAGAAAGAATAAGAGTTTGCTTGTAAAAGGTATTCTGGAAATGTAAGGAAACCTTTAAAGATTGCTTGAGATACAAGTCTCATAGGAGGGCTATATAAACAAGGAGGATGTAATATTTTAGGGATAAGCAAATTAAGAAAATATTCCCCCGCTCTTGCTCCCGCCCCGCCGCCCCCTCCGTCGGGACGCCCACGCCCCTGCCCTAGGGGCGGCGCTTCCCCCCCGCCGCCGCCGACACCGTCATCGCCGCCTCCCCAAAGGCGGTTGTGACACGTGGTATCCGTGAGACTGGGACGATTCCCACCATCGATGGCTTCCCGAGATGCATGACTTCTTCATGGCTCTCAAAGCGTCTCCTCGACGACAACTTCAAGAAGATTGACCGCCGTTTCGACGACATTGAAGCCGCCCGCCGCATGGAGAATGACCATGCCAACACCAAGATCCCTCCTTCGACCACTCCGGCTCCACAACGACGACCGAGGACAGCCGACAATGGCCACCGCCGCCGCTGGCCATGGGCGCCCCTGTGTGCTGCCATGGGCCCCGCTCGCCGTCCCCGACGGCGATACCCACCGGCCCGCCATCCAGTAGCTGGAAGAGGGCAACGACGTCACCCGAGCGACCTTCCGTTCGTTCTCGACATCGCCTTGACAACAACTCAACACCGGCCACTACTTCCTCGATGCCGCCATCCACACGCCGCCCAGGCGCGGAGCGGCGCACATTGCGCCACCGGGGCGGCGCCCGCCGCAGAGCGCCCTGCCTTTCCCTCGGACTCCGCTGGTGACCCTCCATCCTCCACGTTCATAGTTCGCCTAGAGGTACCGACTTACGATGGCACCCGATATGTTTCTTTTCATCCGACAGTGTCGCGAAGCACCGGTTCAACAATGCCCTGAGGGAGATCGTTGGTCAAGTGGGACGTCCTTACGCCGCTACCCGAGGCGACTTGGGCCACCAATCGACAACAACACGACGGGCGACCTGGCACCGCCCAAGCAGGAGGGCGAGTTGAACAACTACATCGACGCTTTTGAGGCCTATGCTACACGCATGGATCTCCCGAGCCCGCTCCACCGCGTCCACCTCTTCATCGGCGGGCTCCGCACTCCTCTACGGGAAGCACTTCAGTGGGACGAACCGTGCATGATGCACGAGGCAATCAGCCTCTCGCGCCGGTACGATGACTCAACTTCTGAAGCGCCACATGTAGCCGTGGCAAACGACAACGTCGACGACAGCACCGACAACGACATCGACACCATCCCACCAGAGGCCAGGGCTCCCAAGAGGCAACCACCCCTAGCCCGGCTATGGAGGCTATTGACGACAAGGTGGCACTTTCGAACTCCTTTGTCGAGCTACGCCTGCGGGAACCACGACGAACTAGGAGCTTGCGGTCATAGCAGCTGCCATCGAGTTCTAGGCGACGACACAAGAGTGGGCTATGTACAACGACATCGTGAGGTACTTTCATCGCTATTATGTTCCGGCAACCTCGACCTTGCTATAGGACCTACTACTGCAGCAAGGAGTCCCCCCACAGGGCCTGACAGTCGGCTTCCACCTCCCGACGACAGAACTAGCTCAGTAGGCCTTCCCAGCAAGCATCTTGCTCATGGGGGTGCGCCCGCACGTCAAGTTGGACAACATCACGGTGCTCCTCTTCGACGACAACAGACAAGAATTCATCCAGGTCGACAATGTGACAGTCGACTCCCCGGATGCCAGAACCACCCAGTTCGGTCCGATTGTGCAGGCCTCTAGCGACCTTCTCTACGGCCGCTTACTACGCTTCACCTCGACACCGATTTTGTCGACCTGTCATGTCTTTTGCAGGCAGATACACGCACAGGTACACGTTCCTATACTCTACTCCATCCCAAGACCACCGGTCTCCCAACGGACGCTCTACCGTCGGGCATCATGAGTGGCGCCACCATGGAAGCGGCAAACGGGTTGCTAGGCCGTTTGTGCACCCCCCCTTCCCCGCGCTACAACCCGGCATCTACCCGGCGATCCGAATTTTGACTTTGCCTTCGACGATGGCGCCTTCATCACCAACGAGTTCCACGACAGGGATGGGTCGATTTTAGCTCCGTGACGTCACACCATCGCCCGGTCGTCATAGCCATCAGCGTCCAACTAGTGGGTTAGCCGACGTGTGGGCGCCACGTCGCCTCTCCGAGCGGTGGGGAGATGTCATAGCACGGGACCGACCCGGCCCGAGGGGGCTAAAGCGTGGCCCAAGCCGACCCGGGGAGGGGGGCCGCGCGCCCTAGGGCGGCGCCGCCCGATCCGCGTCATCAATGTTTAGATTAGGATTAGGACTTTTGTGTGAAGGAGATATTCCAATCTATAAGGAAAACTCCTATTAGGAAAGAATAAGAGTTTGCTTGTAAAAGGTATTCCGAAATATAAGGAAACCTTTAGGGATTGCTTGAGATACAAGTCCCATAGAAGGGCTATATAAACAAGGAGGATGTAGTCTTTTAAGGACAAGCAAATAAAGAAAATACTCCCCCGCTCTTGCTCCACGCCCTCGGCGCGCGCCCCCTCCCCGCCCGCGCCCGCCCTAGGGCGCGCCGCGTGCCGCCCTGGCGACCTCGTCGCCAGTCATCACCACCCCCTCCCCAAGCGGTTGTGACCTATGTTACACGAGTGCGGTATGTATCCGTCGATACGTGCTCGGATACACTCGGATCTGCGACTTTTAAAGGAAAACCCACTAAAATGGTGTATCCAGAGTATCCGTATCTTGCTATCCGGCCCAGTATCGGATACGGATCGCCACCCCCTTGAAGTATCCGTGTAACATAGGTTGTGACACATAACATGTAAGTGTTACACATATCACGTATAGATTGAAAGCACGATATATACGGGTCTACCCTGCATTAAAACAATATATGAAGAAACCGGATTGAAAGCACGATATATACGGGTTTACCCTACATTAAAACAATATATGGAGAAACCGGACGAAAACACTCACTCTTTTGTTTTCGCTAATACAGAATCTGAATCATGTAAATCCAAAAACGGGGCGGGAAAGAGTGGAAAAAGAGGACGGACGAGAATTTTCATGTTTTCATCCCTCCTTACACAACAAAAAAAGAAAGAGAGAGAAGATAACCATTCGTACTGTGGGTGCGGGTTTGGGGTGGGTGACGTTGGTTCTTGCATGGATGCATCTCGAAAAATAAATTAGAATAACCACCCGAACGAAATGATTTTTCGCGTGATACACGAAAATCTTTTTCGTGGCGGGCACACAATTTGCCCGCCACGGTTAATGCCCCCCACGAGCCGACGGGCATTTTTACCGCCACACAAAATCGATTTTTCGCGTGGCGGCGGCTTTAAAGCCCGTCACGGAAAATGCCGAGCCCAATAAGCCCATGGCGAGCCCGATATCCGCTCTCTAGTATAAATACATGACTTAGGGTTTTTCGGTCATCGGTGGTTCACTCCAACAATTCCTCTCCTCCACCCGGCCCCGCGCGGCACCTCCGCTCTTCCTCACGCACCTCCGCTCTTCCTTCCCTCGCGTACCTCGCTCTTCCCCACCGGCCACCTCTTCCCGTCCGGCTTCCCTCGCTCTCCCTCCGGTCGGGGCGCGCGAGGCACGGCGGCTGCGGATGAAGCCATGGTGCGCCTCGTGGTGCGGCGGCCGGGGCGGCGGCTCCTTCTCCCGGCGGCCGGGCGAGCGGCTTCCTCTCCGGCGGCCGGGCGGCGGGAGGATCCGCGGGGCGCGGGCGGCCGCGCGGGCGCGAAGCGGATCCGGCGGGGCGGCCTCCACGGCGGCCACGGGCGGCGGGCGGATCCGCGGCCCGGGCGGCGGTCGGCCCGGCGCGGCCTCCACGGCGGCGCCGTAGCGCGCGGATCTGTGGCGGCGCGCTTGCTACCCGAATGGGCTCGGCGGGCTGTCGGGGTTTTTCATTTTTTTTTTTTTTTTCAAAACTTTTACCGTGGCGGGCATTGTAATTCGCGCCATCTTAACCGTGGCAGTATCGTAGCCCGCCACGGTTAATCCGCATGATGCCCGTGACCTTTGATGGGTGACGGGCTCAAATGCCCGCCACGCAAAATCAAATCGCGTCACCCAAAATCATTTGGGTAATAGTGAACATAAATTAATATTCTCATGTATATACTTCCTCCGTCTATAAAAAGAATATAATTATGGGACCCGTACTGGTGAAATTATTAAGTTTTACCAAGATTATTGTGAATAGTATTTTTTTTACGAGCAAAAAGATATTGTGAATAGTATCTGATTTGTATCTCAAAAATAATTATGAAAAAAATATTTGATTACTCATCTAATCGTACTTAATTTATATGAAAATATAAGTATTTTTATATATAGTTTAAGTCAATGTTCGAAATGTTAGACTCCTCGTTAAGCGAGAATTACATGATTTCGTGGATGTAAGTTTTTTTATATAACTTCGGTCAGGGTTCGAACTGTTTGACACCTCACCAAGCAAGAGAGACAAGATAAGTGTGGCCTGGTTCGATCATCGTACCTGCAATATCGCTACTACTGTCTTGATGCTTTACTGACCCGATTTTCGTTGTGGGTTCCTCTGTTATACCAGAATATAGAGGCCGGGGGCCACTGGTCGACGCCATGATTTGATTGCCAGACTCCAGTGGAGTCTTGTTCGACTCTTCCTTCTTGTACGGGTCTACGCTGTATCTGGAAAAACGGACGAAAATACACTCGCTCTTTTGTTGTCGCAAATACGGAAACAGAATCGTGTATGTAATAAATAAATAAATACGAAAAAGGGGCAGGGCAAGACTGGAAAACAGGACGGGACGGAAATTCTCGTGCTGTTTTCATGCCCACCTTACTAAACAAAAATATTTCGGCAACTCAACAAGGCCATAGCAAAGAAAGAGAAAAGATCAAGGCCGTACCTGCAGTACTGCTACTACTGTCCGTTCGCTCCGGTGTGCTCATCACTTGCTCAGTCGAGCTTGTGTATCAATCAGACTCGAGTGGCAGAGAGAAGAGGGCACCCGAGGACTCCTTGAGTTGATTGCCAGGCGTCGGGGTATACCTCTGGTATTGCAGGTCACTCTCCATTACCTATTATATATATTGACAAGGGTTGGAGTGTTATGCTGGACACCAATGTTTGTGTATTATTTTGGTCACAAAGCTACAGAAGATGTAGCTATAGTTTTATATATATACCAACTTTTTGACCCCGTCGTTGCGCTATAGTTTTATATATTCATCCGTCCACATAAGATGTCATTCTTATTCTCAGAGAAGTTAACCAATTGGAATTTAATTAAAATTATGTCAAAAACGAAATTAATATCTACCACCCCTATGAAATTAATAATGATCTGCAAATTCAATATATAATATCGGTTTGAGGGCCTGTTTGGAATAGAGGAATAAAAAACACGGGAATGGGAAGAAATAGAGGAATAGGAAAGGAATGGAGGTGCAAAATGCAGGATTGCAAAACATAGGAATTTTATCGGAGTAGGTGTTTGGAACACGGGAATATAGCGGTAAAGGAATTTTAGAGTTAGCTGCAAACTCGATGCTTTTAATTAAAATTAACAGTAAATAATTTTCATTTTTACAAAGCCGATGCGTATATATGTATATCAAATAAAGCATTGAAGAGGGCCCCCACAACTAGCATCTTTGTATGTTTCTCTTTTTCTCTTATGCCGTGAAATAGCGGCGGCCTCGGTTATCATGAGCTTGATTAGCGTGTGAGCACCACGCAGCGCTGCGGAAATATTCTATTGGCTCGGCGTGGATGTTTTTTTTCCTCCAAAAGTACAGGTTTGCTTGCGTTCGAGGAGGAAAGGGAAGGCGTCCAATCCTTCGTTCCAAACCTGCGTCTACGGTGAATAAAACTATAGGAACTCCATTCCTCCATTTTTCCTTTGTTTTTCATGTAATCCAAACAGGGGCCTGAGATGTTATATTCGCTGCTCCTTTCTGCTAGCCTATGATGTTTTTGTGCAAAATATATGACCTGCATTTCCTGGACCACTGCGGTAGGTATGTCAACTCTCCACTCACCATCGTCTTACCATCTTCTCCGTTTATATGAGTTGCTTGCATCCATCAGGATCGGCAGCCATGGCAAGATTAGCCACCATTGCAATGGTTCGCACATGCAGTAAGAAAACAAATGACTATTCTACGGAACAAAAAAGGTGGAGAGAGAGCAGATAACGATGGAGCTTAATCGTCACCATACCGCAAGAGGTTGTACTGTTGTAGCACGCTCGGGAAAAAGGTGTCTATTGCAGAGACGCGCAGACAACAAAAGGTGGACCTGAATGTATACAAAATCGTATACAAAATCTCAGCACTGACAGAAAAGGAGGACCCGAATGCCAAAAAAGGGGTGTTGCGAGAATCGAACTCGCGACCTCTCGCACCCGAAGCGAGAATCATACCACTAGACCAAACACCCAACTGCTGGTGTTTGCGTCACTTGGAATAATTAAAACGTGATATTTCAATCAACGCAGGACACAAACTTTATGTATTCTGCATTTGTTCTCTAAACATGACATGAGATGTGAACAGCAGTACGCCCTGAAATATGCAACACGAACCTTCCTCACAACTCAATCCAATCTTTTCTTGACAGAGTAATATCACCGCTTACAAAATTCCCAGTTTCCCATCACTGTTAGCCAAAACACTCGTCTAGTTGTCCTGTTTAAACATTGTGTAAACTTTACATGCATGGTGGTATGTCGTTTCTATTTAATCGGACAGTTAATCTCATTTAATTAGCCATTCAACCCATTTAAATAGATGATTAACTAGTCTGAATGATGGCTAAATGGTAGGCGTGACCGTTTCATAGCATTTTTGAAAATAATAGCTCCAATTAGTTTAGAATATATATGATCTTTACTAAGCTAATTAGTTCATTTATAAAATTAGCATCAATAAAACGTATATCAAGGATGGACAAATGATCTTTGACAAAAAGTAGGATGACATGGACATCGTGTACAGTACAGGTTCATCATCCTGCTGCTGAAGGTTATCTCTGGGCGACTGCCCTTTTGTAACAAGGACCACGGCCTGGTGGTCCTCTGGGCGTCGAGCTTTGTGTATCAACCAGACTCGAGAGGCAGAGAGAGAGAGGGGATGCACCCGACGGACGACTCCTTGAGTTGATTGCCAGGCGGGGCAACCGTTATATTTATCATGTACATCTGGTATTGCAGGTCACTCTCCATCACATCTGGTATTGACAGGGGTTGGAGTGTTATGCTGGACACCAATGTTTGTGTATTATTTTGGTCCCAAAGGGAGATATTTACTATTATGGGACCCCAAACACGTCTTTCTTTATTATAGGACTCCTAACGTTTGCTTTGCTCTAACGACACCCGAAACAATTATACTTTACAAAACATGACATTTGGTCATTTTAATATCAAAATACATCTCCAATACCTGTAGTGGACGTTTTGCCCTCGGGTGTTATTTGTGCGCCATTTAGGCCTGATTGGCCCCCTCGGCGTCTTCGCGTGGCCAGCGGGCTGCCTGATTCGTTTGATAAACGCCTGCAGATTCAAACCGGTGCATTGCACGTGGTTGTGTCCATTTCTTGAAAGTTGATAGTATCGTTTTCTACGGTGACACACGCATTCTTGATATTCAACATAGACTAAGACCTCCGTTTCTTGAAAGTTGATAGTATCGTTTTCTATGGTGACACACGCATTCCTGATATTCAACATTGACTACGACCTCCATTTCTTAAAAGTTGATAGTATCATTTTCTCTACGGTGACACACATATTCACGATATTCAACATAGACTAAAACCCGACCTTACCATCCGTAGTTGATGAATCGAGGCGACCTGCCATTTCTCCTTTGGTCCACGACAAAGAAAAAAAAGACCTCGACGTCATGCCATTAGCTAGTACAAGTATGCATGTACTAGTCCAGATTTATAAATGGCCGTAGATACACACATAAAAAATAGAAAATAATATGTGCAATTGTGAATCGCAACTGTAGGAAAGCAGTGACTTTACTAGAACAATAGGGCCTTGTTTAGATGGCTAAAATTTCTAACCAAACTTTTAAGTTTTTCCACTCTCTCTCCATCACATCACATTAAATACATCAAAAAACATATGTTCGAAGTATGAAATGTAGGTAAAAAAAAATAACTAATTACCGTTTAGATGTATATTGCGAGACGATTCTTTTGAATCTAGTTACCCCATGGTAGGATAATATTTACCACAAACAAGCGGAACATGCTACGATTGTGCTTCTGGGAGTTCCAAATGTGCTTTTTTTATAAATTTTTTTCGACATCTAAACAAGGCCTAGCTTCATCACCGTGGACCTCCATCGGCTGGAGGATCGAGGGCGCCTGCCAACGGCGTCCATCGCGGCCCGGCTCTTCATCATCCCGAAGGTGCGGCTCTCCGGCCATGGAGGGAGATCGGTGATGTGGGGAGAGGGGTGGGTGGCGGCGTGCGCTTAACGACTGACTTCGCGGGAGGGCGGACCGGCGAGAGGAGATGATAGATGAAGAGTCACGTAGGGAGATGAAGAGGCATCGATCGATTAAACGTAAAAAGCGCGAGGAAAGGGCAAAAGGGGAATTATGGAAAAATACATGTATTTCATATTATCAAATGAATTAAAATGAACCAAATGTCATGTTTTATAAAAGTGTAATTGTTTTGGGTGTCGTTAGAGCAAAGCTAACGTTAGAAGTCCCATAATAACAAAGCACTATGTTTGGAGTCCCATAATAGCAAATATCTCCAAAGGCTACGAAGTGGGTGCTCCTTTTTGAACCCGTCGTTGCGCTATAGTTTTATATTCATCCGTCCACAAAAGTTGTAATTCTTATTCTCGAGAGAAGTTAACCAATTGGAATTTAATTAAAATTATGTCAAAAAACGAAGTTAATATCTACCATACGAAATAAATAGCAGTAAATTAGTTATAAGACAATATAAAAGTTAATTATAAGATATATTCGCTGCTCCCTTTCTGCTAGCCTATGATGTTTTTGTGCAAAAATATGACCTGTGCGCATTTCCTGGACCACTGCGGTAGGTGTGCCAACTCTCCACTCACCATGGTAAATTAATCAAGCTCTCACAAAACGCTACTCCTATAGGGGATTTTTTTATAAAATTTAACCTTTTTTTAAAAAATTTCAAATCCGTCCTTGGTTTAAAAAAAATTATACTGTATCGCTTTTGGTGCTTTTTTGGGGTGGCGCGATATTTATTTCTGTTGTGTCGGCGCCATGTGCGTGTGGCGCGGCGATGCCCGCCTTGCTGGCTCCCGGGGGTTGACCGGCGGCGTGGCTGAGCATGGGACCCACCACGTCGTGCCAGTGCATGCGGCGCGACGGACCGGAGCTGGGATCCCATACCTCATACAATACAGCAGTACAGCTGGCCAGGCATGCACGGGCATGCATGCGAGCAGCTGCAGCCTTGCAGCGAGCGTGCTGGCTCTGCAAGGGCCAGGCATGCTGGTGCATGCATGCGAGCAGCAGCTGCCTTGGGGGTGGTAATTGACGATGCATAATCAATGCCAGCACCAGCATGCATATGGATAGTGAACAGGGTTTTTCTTCAGCGTTCACACGCAGCAGGCAGTAGAGAGAGAGTATTCCTCAGTATTCCTGATCGACCTTAATTTTCTCGCGACAGTAGAGAGTAGACTTCCTGTTCGGGGATGCTACGTACGACAGGCAGGCCAGCTGCTTCTGTTTATTTGAATCGATGGAAGTGCATGCATGCATGTGCCGGACGCCTCCCTCTCCGTGGGACCACCCCATTCCTCTCTCACACTAATATCCCATCATTTTTCAAGTGAAAAAAAATGTGATATATGCTAAACTAAACATCACAATTAAAATCCGATTGCACCATCATATTTCTTGCAATAAACTCTACAAAACAAGATCCCATGAATATATTTTGAATTTATGTTACATTTAACGTTTAGGGTTTAATGTAGGATTTAGGGTTAATAACTTAATATAGGGTTTAGGGTTAAAGGCAATATAGAGTTTAGGGTCAAGAGCTTAATATAAGGTTAAGTGTACAGTTTACCGTTTAGAGTATAAAATTTGGAGTATTAGTTGAAGATTATTGGCTTATCTGAGGGTTTATGGTCAAGGGCATAACATGGAGTTTAGGGTTAAGGGCTTAATATAAGGTTTAGGGTATATGTTTTTTTCAAAATATATCCAAGTGAGATCTAGTTTTAAAGGAGTTAGTGTAAGAAACATGGCGTTGAAATCGAAATATTAATTTGATTTTTAATTTTTGTAGTTAAAACATTTCAAAATATAAGGAAATAGTTGTGCTACTTTTGAACACCCTTGCATGCATGCAGCGGCACTGTTGGCTGGCTGTCCTCATGCGCGTCCGGACGCCACGGTAGCTCCTCGGGCAAGGCAATACAAAGAGTTTGGCCGAAGACTGAACCGGGGGCCCTCACCCACGCTGCCAGCGTAAGCCATCAGTACACTACAGGCAGGTTGCCCCGCCCACAACACCAGCCACTGTCGCCGGTGCATGCATGGGATCCCAGCTCCCGTCCGTCGCGCCGCATGCACTGGCGCGACATGGCGGGCCCCATGCTCAGCCACGTCAGCACCGGTCAACCCCGGAAGCCAGCGTGGCGGGGCGCGTCGTCGCGCCACATGCAGTGGCGCGACATTAGTAAATATCACGCCACCACAGCTCGGCGCGGCCAAAGGGATATGGCGTACAAAAATTTTTTCAAACCAGGGGCGGATTTGAATTTTTTAAAAAAAGTTAAATTTTATAAAAAATCCTCCTACAGGTCGGTCTCCGATAACAAAGTACAATGAATGCGTCACACGTCCACTACCGGCTTAAAATGCATACTAGTATATATGCATGCTCTTCAGCTCTGATTTGTAAACCGCAGCCACCTTTGTAAACCAACTTTCTACACTACTTTTGCAGCTCCCTTGCCAGCCGGAACATATTCCCTACTTGTATTTTTTTTTTCAGCGAAACATATTATCTATAATCTATAACTCCTATATATAGGGCTTCCACACTGTAAAATTAACTGGGATTCTCAAGCCTCTTATTGGTCCACGTCAATGGTAACTGAAACTTAGCAAAGCGGCCTAGTAGCGCGTCCTCTTTTCTTTCATGTGCGCGGCCTTTTCCCCTGCCGTTTCCCCCCGCTTCTTCCCATTGCATGCAAGTGCCTACTCATAAATAGTACTACTGTTGCATGTGTTAGAGTAGTTTCGCCTTCCACTAGAGTCTATTTTAATTTCCATCATGAGTCGTCAACTACACTAGCAATAATCCGAATCTCAACAAGCAGCAGCTCTCTTGCCGCAAGACCTCTCGGCTACCTTGCTCCATCTATAAATAGTGCCCTGTACCTCCTCCATCTCACGCTGCTGTTTTCGAGAGCCCTGTCTCTGTTGGCAAGTGCACCATCATTCTCTCCAGCGCAGATCGCCATCAGCCGTATCATGTGTGTTCAGCATGGATACTCGCTGCCGTCAATCTCCCAGTTGAAAGTACCGCAAGCATCTCCTCTGTCGTGGGAATCGCAGGCTGCCTTCATTCTATATTCCCAGTGCTGAACGTATGGCAGCTCCTCCTCCCGTCATCAAACATCATTTCACGCATGCGTGCCCAGGTCAAGCTCTTCTTCCTTTTCACCTTCAAGTCTTTGATCAAGTTCAGATCCTACTACTTATCAATATTAATCATGTATAGGCTCCACGTCCGAGACCTGGGAGTCACAGAGGCATGATCCATATGCCACTCCTGCCGCCCACCATGCACAACAATGGAAGAAAAAAGGTTTCCTGACGATGGGCTGCAGTGCCAAAAAAATTCAGCGACCATTCTTTTTGTTTGGATTTGGATGTTATTGTTTAATCATGGATGCTCTTCATTGTGCGGTTTCCATTAAGATTGATAAACATGTATGTAGATACTCCTCTAGATTTTCTTGAATTTGACAAACACCGAATGTATGTTGGATGATCGGGAAGTTAGTACTTTCTCAAATCTATTCCGTAAACTGATAATTTTTATGTTGTACATTAAGTTCTAAATATTATCCTCCATAGGTTAATGACTTATGTTTTATTTGATGAAGTTGAAGATCTAAGATTAACATGATATCTTTTCTTTAGTTTATTATTGAAATTACTTTTAAATGCGGACCAAGCAGCAACCCGCAATTCCACTAATTCCCAATATTTGTAGAGCGCAACATATGCTAGGAGTCTTTTTTTTTCAAACATGCATGGTCTTTTGTCAAGTCCTGGTGAGAGCCCATTCAGTTCTGGCCGGGAGCCTCCGAGGATCCCAGAACAAGACCGTGTTTCGTTAAGAAGAAATTAGAGTTTGTTACACGACGCATGCTCATTCTTGATTATTAGCAGAACGATTGTTCGCGTTGTTCAGTCTTGTGTAACCCAGAACAGAACGAGCCAGCACCACAACCATGGTCTTACCATCTTCTCCGTTTATGAGTTGCTTGCATCCATCAGGATCGGCAGCCATGGCAAGATTGGCCACCATTGCTGGCTCTATATATTGCAATGGTCTGCACATGCAGTAAGAAAACAAATGAACAAAAGGTAAAGAGAGAGCAGATAACGATGGAGCTTAATCGTCACCATACCGCAAGAGGTTGTACTGTTGTAGCACGCTCGGGTTGTGCCATGGACAACACAAGCCGATATGTAAACCCAAGAAGGTGTCTATTGCATATATGCAGAGACGCACAGAAAACAAAAAGGAGGACCTGAATGAATGTATACAAAATCTCAGCACTGACAGAAAAGGAGGACCCGAATGCCAAAAAAACGGTGTGTTGTTTGCGTCACTTGAAATAATTAAACCTCAATACTGCAATCAACGCAGGACATGTCAACAAATGACCCAAACCTAAACTCGTAAGCCAATTTGCATTGATGGGCAGGGATACAAACTTGATGTATTCTGCATTTGTTCTCTAAACATGACATGAGATGTGAACAGCAATACGCTCTGAAATATGCAACACGAACCTTCCTCACAACTCAATCCAATCTTTTCTTGACAGAGTAATGTCACCGCTTACAAAATTAATTCCCAGTTTCCCACCACTGTTAGCCAAAACACTCGTCTAGCTGTCCTGTTTAAACATTGTGTAAACTTTACATGCATGGTGGTATGTCGTTTCTATTTAATCGGACAGTTAATCTCATTTAGTTAGCCATTCAACCCATTTAAATAGATGATTAACTAGTCTGAATGATGGCTAAATGGTAGGCGTGACCGTTTCATAGCATGTTAGAAAATAATAACTCCAGTTAGTTTAGAATATATGGTCTTTACTAAGCTAATTAGTTCATTTATAAAATTAGCATCAATAAAGCGTATATCAAGGATGGACAAATGATCTTTGACAAAAAGTAGGATGGCATGGACGTCGTGTACAGGTTCACCATCCTGCTGCTGAAGGTCATCTCTGGGCGACTGCCCTTTTGTAAGGACCACGACCTGCTGGTCCTCTGGGCGTCGAGCTACTTGGACAACAAGAGGCCGCTGCGTGGATGGTTGATTCGACGGTGAGGTTGGCTATGCTTGACCAAGATGTAGAGGTGTGGTGCGACGTCGTGAGACTGGGAGAAGAAGAGTCAACCATGGGCGAGGTTGTGAGGACGCTGAGAGGCGTCGTCACCGGAGTTGTCGCCGGAGCAGGTGATGCCGAGGGATAACCCGCTGTGATGGGCCTAGCTTGAGATTGCGTCGGCGGTAGAGTCGGAGTAGGCGAGTGAAATTCAGGACCAAACGTACGTCAACTGAATTTTATTTTCTACACTGTATTTTTATGTACATTTTTGTTTTTTTTCGCTGATCAATGTACCTATAGCATGTACAGTATGAATTATCGTCGAATGGGTGGGTTTGCTTGTGCAAGACATGGATTTTGTGCAAACTCCAACTAAAATGCATCATCATCAGATATTCAGATATGAACCATTACAATCTTAGGCAAACCATGCTTTGTTTCACTCAAAAAAGAAGTCAAGTTCATAACCGCGTATCACCTCTGTAAATTGAGGGAGTCAGATTTCCCATACGAAATCCTTTTCTATCAGACATGGTCAGTTTTAAGGCCACGTTCGGTTGTGGGCCAATCCGGCCAGGATTTAATTGAGCCCGTTCCTCTCTAAAAGTTAGCCCATTGCAGAGCGTCTGCGTTGTCTTGTGTAATCTCAAAAAAAAAAAAAAAAAACAACCGAAACCAATGACCATGCCCTAATGAGGACAGTTTTATGAGAATTGTAATCCTGTGCACCTGTCATCCTAGATTTATGACACGTGTCTATACTTATGTATTGAATAAATAAATAAATAAATAAAATTATTTTATTTTTTTACTATTCTTTATAAATTTAAGCAATAATTTTAGTTTTTTTATTTGAGAATGCATGCTTGTAGACACATATATTTCACTAATCTACGACAGTGTGTGTAGGTGGAAGATGGATATCCATGTATGTCCAATGTATACCCTTTAATTTAAAAAAAATAAATTAGGAAGATGGTTTTTAAAAAATAAATTCTCAATTTATTTGGTAAAATTCATGGAAATCCAATTTCTACCGGTCTTCCACCTCTAGACACGTGTATGCAGTTGGTCCATAGAGAATCAGAGATCACACATCACTGCTGAATCGCATCTTTTCCTCATTCCGGCCCAGGGGCTGAGGAGCGGGCGGCCTCTGCCCAGATCTCCGGCCCAACCCAACCCAAGCCCCTCAGCAGAGACACTCCATCCCTTTCCTCTGTCCCGTTCACTCGCTCTCTTTTCTCCCCGTACGGCGACGACTGGGCGACCGCCACCGCCCACCGCCAGGCCTTCGCCGGCGATATCCTTTCCCCTGCAGCAGTGACGACCAGGCGAACACCGCCCCACTTCGCCGCCTCTTCGCCGGCGACGATCACTCACCAGGTATGCCCGCTCCCTTCTCTCCCCACTTCCTTTGCGAGACCGAGCACACCAAACCCTAAGCTATTTGAACCCAGATCTGACCCAGTATAGACATGATTCCTACCACCTTCGAGTTTTTGCAGAAACATAATCATCGGCTGCAGTGCACACATCCTTGGTTCACTTCTCAGTCCTGTGCATCCATGCTACTGTTGTTAAGGTAATTAGGCCTACAAAACTGTATGCTGCTGTAGACTAGACTTTGGATCGAAGCAAGGTATGATTAGGGTTCCACATGGCTCTTGCTTTGCTTTGCTTTGGGGTCACTCTCTAGTCAATACTAAATACCATGTGTATGTGATATGTGTGTCGATTTGTGCTAACAAAAGAAACCCTGTTAATCTGGGCATGCATGCTACCTTAATATAGAGGGAAGGAAATGGTATGCGAGCTTGGGGTTGGGGATATGATTCATGTGCTGTTATGTGAAGTGGATACAGGACACCTGGATTGGTAACGGCCACATTTGGATAAGCCAGTTTCTGAAAGAACCTGATTCCTGGATGTGTGTTTTTAGTTTTTAAAGATGAATAAATAACCGATAAGACACATTAAAATTATGTCGGTAGCAGGAACTACTAACCAGCTTGCCATATGGCCATTTTGCTCTTTTGCAGTTTTTTTAAAACTTGGAATTAACTTACACTAAACACTCCAAAAAGCACAACAGTTTTGTAGCACTGGTGTTCCCTGTGTACCATGTCTTCAGTGATTCTAGTGATCAAGTGCCTTAAAATGGATCCTGGTGTCAAAAGTAGACAAGTAGATTTGCTTTAGCAAATGGATGTTTAGTGTTCCAGCCCAGCCCATTATATATTTTTATTAGTTTCATGTTCTGTTTCTTTTGGCATGAGATGTGGTTAGGTTGTTGAGACCTGTTGCTGAATTCAGATTCCAGCAAACAATGCGTGCCATAATGTACTTTCCTTGAACCACCTTTTGTCCATTGCGAATCTAGAAATATTTACTAATGTGGAACAAGAATTGTCACTGTAACTGGCATGTAAAATATCACTACTGTTTTAGCGGATGATTTTTCTGCCAAGTTGAATTGCATCTGTCATCACTACTCTTTGAGGGGATGATTTCTCTTCCAAAGTCCTATTGCTAGAATACTGGGCACATCATTCATTAGACTCACTATACATCAAGTTTATAATTAGATGAATGATGCAAAGTAAAAATAGTCTTCCTGTTAGTTGTTTTGTGTTTAACAGCGCAGGCATAGCGTAGCATTAGCATTACCAAGGAAAGGTTTGTTAGTAGTATGTGCGTATAGAGGGAATTAAATGCTATGTACGTTAAAGGTTATGATTCATGTAGCATGGATATGGGGGCATGCGGTTTGATGTCGGGCAGATGGATAAGTGGATACTGGGTTCGCCAGCTTCCAAAACAACCGAATGCATGGATACATTTTAGTATTTTACATAACTATAAATGATAAGACACAATAAAATTATAAAGACAGTTGCAGGAGCCTAGCAGGAACTATAAGTTAGCTTCCAATATGACTGTTTTGGTGTTTTGCAGTTTCCCAAATTTCCATTTAGCCAACATGACAACACCCAACATTCCTAACAGCCCAACAGTGAAGACAAGTCCAAGCATTTCCAATTTTTTAACTCAACACCCAACACTCCTAACAGCACAACAGTTTTGTAGTGCTGCGCTGCTGCTCTTCCCTGTGTAGCCTTGCTTCATGATTCAAGTGACCAAGTGGCTTAAATTGGATGATGGTGTGAAAAATTGAGAGATGGATACATAACACTATTGAATGAGCCCCGACTAATAAATGTGTAGTGTTCCGTTCCATTACTTTTATTTTATCTTTCCTGTTTTGTTTGGCTTTTCCATAAGTTGTGGTCAGATTGTGGAGATCTGTTGAATTCAGATTGCTGCAACCAATGCTTCCCATAATTCACTTTGCTCTAAGCCAGGCTGACTACGCCTATCAAATTTGTATCTCTTGTTGTAAATTTGTGACCTGAACCGAATATTTGCTTTGCAGGTGGATGCCAATTTTTTGTGGAGAAGTTGAAGACTACTAACTTTTTTTGATCCTGAGGTGAAGAAGTAATGATCCGCCCAGGCTCAAAGGAGTCACAAAATTATGATATCAATAATCAAAGAGTTCATCCTCAACCAATTGATGAGAACATGACTCAGAACGGGGACTCAATGGACACTATGATCGGGAGGATATTCAACAACATATCCTCTTTAAAATCTGCATACATTCAGCTGCAGGAAGCCCACACCCCATATGACCCTGACAAGATCCAGGAAGCTGATAAGCTTGTCATAGAGGAGCTCACAAAACTTTCAGAACTCAAGCATGCTTACAGAGAAAAACATCCTAAGCCAGTAGCAGCATCCCCTCAAGATGCCCGCTTGCTTTCTGAAATACAAGAGCAGCAGAATTTGTTGAAGACCTACGAGGTCATGGTAAAGAAGTTCCAGTCCCAGATCCAGACTAGAGATACTGAGATAACCCATTTGCAACAGCAAATTGATGAAGCAAAACTTCGGAAATCAAAGCTAGAGAAGAAACTGAAACAAAGGGGCCTACTTAACAAGGAATCGGAGGAATCTGATGAAGAAGAGAACTACTTCTCCATTGAATTGACACCTAGTTTGTTTACATCTGCTGTCGATAACGCATACCAGTCAATACATGACTTTTCAAAGCCTTTGATCAACATGATGAAGGCTGCAGGTTGGGATCTTGATGGGGCTGCAAATGCGATTGAACCTGGTGTAGTTTACGCAAGAAGGGCTCACAAGAAGTTTGCTTTTGAATCCTATATTTGCCAAAGAATGTTCAGTGGGTTCCAAGAAGAGCTTCTCTATCAAGGATTCTAACATCACTGTTTCCAATGAGGCATTCTTCCATCAATTCCTCGCAGTGCGAGGCATGGACCCTCTGGATGTCCTGAGCCAGAACCCTGATTCAGTATTCGGAAAGTTCTGCAGAAGCAAATACCTATTGCTTGTGCATCCAAAGATGGAAGGTTCTTTCTTCGGCAACATGGATCAGAGGAACTACGTCATGGCGGTGGCCATCCTAGGACACCTTTCTACCAGGCATTCCTGAAGCTAGCCAAGTCCATATGGTTGTTGCACAGGTTGGCGTACTCCTTCGATCCAAAGGCAAAGGTGTTTCAAGTGAAGAAGGGAAGTGAGTTTTCGAAATCCACATGGAGGCGTCGTGAAGAACATCATCCTAGAAGAGGGGTGTGGAGAGGCCGAAAGTTGGCCTGATGGTGATGCCTGGTTTCCTGATTGGGACCAGCGTCATACAGTCCCGAGAGTGTATCTGTCTGATGTGAAGTATGCCGACTGACTGAAGATGCCGCAGTACACAAGGAGCTTGAGGGTACTTTTCTTCTTAGGAGAGCTACCAGCTGCATAAGTTTAAGGTGGACTGTGTCTGTTTTGTCTGTAAATGAGTGAGACTTGTTTTTTTTTTTCTCTCTCTTTCCGCCGAGCTGGGTTCGATGTGAAGATTTCTATGTGCCATGTGATTTTGTCCAATGGGCTTTTGTCATTTTCAGGACTAGTACAATATATATACCTGTTTCCCAGTGTTGCATTTCTCTGTGCTATAATGCCATGTAATTCTGCCCAATGTTTGTAATGCATGTTATCAGTGTGATTCAAGAGCCCATGTGATGATTGTATAAGCTGCTCTTTTCATGTGAAACGGTTCCTTTTCCCAATCAAGTCAGATGATTCTGTTGCATAGTTGTGTGCTGAAAGCCTGAAAGTGTTCCATGTCAAGTGTTGCGTCTTGGGTTTGTGCTTTAACCATTTACGATGCGAAGTCTTGCCTATTCCTTCCATTCTTGAGAAGATAAGCAAAGCAACAGACCTGCAGTGAGAGTTCAGTTTTCCCTCTCCAGTCTCTGCTCTCAACTGCTCTGCTGTCATGGCAAACGCATCCGACAGCACCCCTCCGCCTCCCCACGACCTCGACGAGGATGACGATGAAGAAGAGTTCGACGACGACGACGACCTGGATGACGAAGCCGACGCCGATGTCGTCGAACCCGCCGCGTCCTCATCCGAGGCGGCCCGCCTCGAGGCCGTGCTCCGGCGGCTCACCGCGGACGAGGTCGGATCCGGGTGCACCAGGTCACGATCCGGGGCTGCGCCCGCACGCGCCGCGCTGCGGTCGAGGCGGCGGTCGGCCCGGACCTCGCGCGCGCCGCCGCCGTGCGGGACCTCGTGCGCGCCGCCGCCAAGGCCGGCGACCGGCTCCGTCGCCTCGGCGCCTTCGACACTGTCTCGATCACACTCGACGCGGCGCCGCCGGGGATCCCCGGTAGCGCCGTCGTCGTCCTCGTTGACGTCGCGGAGGCCCGAGGTCGCGCTGCCGGTGATTTCGGCGTCTTCGCCCATACAGAGGTCAGCTCAAAATATCTCCTTTTTGCTTTTATAAAATTGAGTTGTTTGCATCCTATAAGAGTCAGGCGAGTTCACTATGAATTGAACTAGAAGAGACCTCTCACCAGAATCTTAGCTAATTTGAACTAAAATGGGGAACATTCAATACAATCAAGTGGATTGTCCTTGCTTCCAGAAGGATCAGTCAAGGCACATGATAGTTTATTACCTGGTTTTATGCTAGTATCGGTACAGTGTCTTGGATGATGGAAAGGACTACTTGGACCATTGAGTTGTATCTGTTTGCCTTAGTGTGATTTGTTTAGGAGAAAAAAAATGGGACATGTAGTTCTTGCATATAGTTGTGAGTTATCAGGCTACCTTCAGGTGCATCGTGGAATGGATATGTGGTTTTGGTTCCTGATTCCTACTGCTCTGGTTCTGGATTAAAATCGATTAGTGTCCTGTATATTCTGGTTCAGCATTGCAGTATCATTGTAGGACCCTTTCATGTCCGGCCATATTTGTCTGTTCCAAAATCATACACACTCTGCTGCTTAGCTTGGATGAAAATCATTCAAAAATTATCTCTCATGCATTCTCCATCACTTAAAGGTGCATTTAGCTTTTGGTTTGTGCATACTGTTTATTCTTGCTAATTTGATCTAACATGATTGATCCTCAAGACCTACTCTGTTACGATAAATGGTGACTTAATGTCACTATATCATACACTTGATTTCAATTGGTTCGTAAATTGACTTTCTCAAGTCTCATCAGTTTTCTTCATGTGAACCTTTTGCAGACTAGATCATGCTCACTTGAAGGTTCAGTGAAGTTGAAGAACCTATTTGGATTCTGTGAGACCTGGGATGCATCAGCTGCTCTTGAATTAGATAAGACTGCAGAACTAAGTGCTGGATTCGAAATGCCTAGAATCGGAGCAATACCAACTCCGCTGATGGCTAGAATATCATTTCTGTCTGATGACTGGTTGAAGTCCTCACTCAAAGAACACCTGATGGGCGTTTCTGTTGGCTTGCTCTCCACCATGAACCACAATCTTGCTTACAATTTGACATGGAGAAAATTAACTGATCCAACACGCATGTCATCCAATTCTGTACAAGAGGAATTAGGACATAGCCTTTTGTCCTCTATTAAGTACGCGTACAAGGTTGACCAAAGGGACTCAAGCATAAGACCTACACGTGGATATGCTTTTCTGTCGTCTTCTCAAGTTGGAGGCCTCGCACCAGGGAGCAAATATTCACGATTTCTTAGGCAGGTATATCTCGATTTTCTTTGTGCTCCACCCTTAGCCCTGCTTGAAAACTAGGCTTTACATAACACACCTTTGCTATTGTCTTTTCTTAGACATCATTGTGAATCTTTGATTGGATACATTGCTATCAACGTGCCTGAACCATGACTTTGTTTCCTTTTCTATCTACCCTATCTTTATCCTTTTGTCTTGTGCCTTTTTACGTTCTTTTGTACTGATTCATATGGGTTTCATCTCTAGCCTACCCCAACTAGCTTGGGACTAAAGGCTATGTTGTTGTTGTTGTTGTTATTTGTACCTCTGGCTTTGCAAATTCATGATCAATGTTAACGGTGCAGATTACTGTCAGTCTACTTTGCAATGTACCATGGCCATGCTTAGTTAACATTGAAATAGCAGCTCAGGGATGTACCTTTTGTTATTGTCAGTCTACTTTGCAACTAGGTAACCTCTGGCTTTGCAAAACTGAGCGGCCATGTCATCCCAGTATATGTACCTTTTGTGATCGGTAACCATGGGCCAAACACTTACAAAATTCTGTGCTCTGTTAAAGCATCGAAATAGCAGCTCCCCCTTTTCAGTTCGTGCTCAAGGCACAAAAAAGTAGTTTAGTTTCTGTGAAAATGATTACATCTTTTTTATTTTCTAGAATCGAATGTCGCGCTTATCAACACTTGGACTGGTTTAAACTGAAAGGTAATTATTATTTTCTTGATTGCCTATCAGGAGTTTGATCTTCGAGTGGCTTTGCCTCTGGGTGTGCTTAATGGTGCTCTCAATGCCGGAGTGGCTGCGGGGGTCATCCATCCATTGGAAAGGGGATCCACAGGAACTGTCTCACCACTTTCAGAAAGATTTTACTTGGGTGGTAATAGGCCTCTCGTTTGCCGCTTGGGTGGACCATCTTCACTATTAGGCTTCAAAACAAGAGGATTGGGGGCAACAGCATTCAGAACACCCGAGCCCAATAATTCTGACAATGGCACTTCCACTTCTCCTGAGCTAAATGGACTTGGAGGTGACATAGCAGTGACAGCCTTTGCTGACCTGTCATTTGATCTGCCTCTGAAGCCACTCAGGGATCTGGGAATTCATGGCCATGCTTTTGTCTGTGCTGGAAACCTTGGTAAATTAACGGAGTGTGATCTGCGGAAGTTCCCTGTTACTGACTTCCTACAAACATTCAGAAGTTCTGCAGGATTTGGTGTGGTTGTGCCAACCAGACTGTTTCGCATAGAGGTTTACTCCTTTGCATTCTTCATTTTTTTTTTTTACATTAAAGCTGGTAATGATTTTTCCATGTATCAGTTTAGTTAACACGTTGTTCTCTTGTTCAGATGAATTACTGCTACATCCTAAAACAGCTAGACAATGACAAGGGGAAGACAGGCATACAGTTTAACTTCTCATCGCCATAATTTCTTTGGCAGCATTATCTCTTTCTTTTTCAAGATGAATGTTCCTATTTTTTCCCCCTCATTACTCTGATCTTTCATGGGGGCGCTATCTAGAACTTCCACATGTAAAGAAAGGCTCTCACGCTGTAACTGTAAGTGATAAGTTGTTTGTACTGTGAAATGCATTTGATGCTGTGACCTGTAAAGCACAAAAGCAAAAGGGAAGCAAACAAGGTTGGAGCTTAAGGTTTCAATGCTGATATGCATGTTTTGTACTGAAATTATGGAACAAGGTTGGGAGCTGAAGTCCGGAGATCTGCTTGAATAAGCCAACAGTGGCCAGGGACAAAAAATTGTTGCCAAGGTGCATAGTGTTTTGACCATTTCTGGGATTGTGTGTAGAAATAATTAAGAACAGATGACACACATCCTTAAATGTGTACTAAAATTCCCCCTTCTCGTTTTAAGGTGTAAGAATGGCCTGTACTACTTGTGAATTTCGGCTATGCTTTGGCAAATTTTTGCATTGCAAATGGATATGGTGCCGACCTGAACGCTTGGACAATGAGCTTGTGTTTTTTGTCAACTGGTCTTGTCATGTACACATAAGTTATCTTCAGCCACTTCAGAACTGTTGTATGCATCCAAGTAAAAATGATTTCTTTGTACAGAACTGAGTTGTCTTACACGATCCATGCTGTAAGAGGAGTGAAGTGCAGACAATCTTTGAGAAACTTTGGAATTTTAGTCTCAACCTCATATATTTTGAACTTAATTCGCATGTCTTTCAAAAATCTGACATTAACGCTGCGAATGGTTCCTTTCAGTATAGATAACACACAGTGTGTGTGCATAATTCTGTTTGATGAGGATTCAGGATTTTCAATGTTGCAGTTGAAATAAAATTATTGTCTTTTTTTGCGAAAATAGTTTATTTAATGTCAAATTTAATTTGCCAGAGCATCAAGTTTGAAAAGCCATAGCATACGCTCCCAAGCAGGTATTCAGATATTGCCGATGGCTTGGGCTTCAGGAATGGCCGCGGCGGCGCAAGGCGCCAGCAGCAAAATTAGTGGCATTCCAACTCGCAAGGCGACGATGCTCCGTGCAAAAGCTTCCTCCTTGATGCCACCTGCAGCATCGTCAGCCCCCAAACCCGCCATTGCCTCCGCCACTTTCACCGCACTCAGCAGCAGCGCTACGGCCGTCGCCCCCGCCGCCACGGACCCCTTCGCCATCGCGAACGCCCTCTCCGCCGCCACCGCTTCCAGTTCCACCGCCGTGGCGCCACATTCCACGTCCACCGGCTCGCGGCTCCACGCGTCCGCCATAAAGCTCGGCGTGTCCGCGGACACCTTCACCGCGAACCACCTCCTCATCTACTACTCCAAGCGCGGGCACCTCGCCAGCGCGCTGCACGTGTTCGACGAAACGCCGCGCCGCAACCTCGTCACCTGGACGGCCATGGTGTCCGCCGCGGCGCGGGGGCGGCGCGCCTCACCTGGGGCTGCGGATCTTCTCCGCCATGGTCAGGAGTGGCTTCTGCCCCAATGAGTTCGCTCTGGCTAGCGCGCTCGGCGCCTGCTGTCAGTCCGTGGTGGTGGCTCATGTGAAGCTCGGCTGTTCCATTCATGGCCTCGCCATCAAAGCTGGCCTGGATGGGAATCCTTACGTGGGGAGCTCGCTGATGCTCGTGTATGCCAAGCACCGGCGTGTTGCTGATGTGGAGCATGTTTTCACAGGCATAGCTTCCAGAGATGTGGCATGCTGGAACGCGATGCTGGAGGCCTATATCACCAATGGTTGTGGGTATGAGGTGATGAGGACAGTGGTCCTGATGCACCGTTCTGGAATGGCAGCTGATATGTTCACCTACATTTCGGCCGTGAAGGCTTCCTCGATCGCCCGGCGACTTGAATTTTTGGGCGGCAGGTTCATGGTCTTGTCATCCATGGCATGTTCGAGTCCAACATCTCAGTGATCAACACACTCATGGATATGTATTTCAAAGCAGGACTGAAGGAAACCGCAGTTGATATCTTTGGTAAGTTTCGGCACAAGGATACTGTTTCTTGGAACACAATGATGTCAGGCCTCGCGCACGATGAGGATGAGAGGGCAGCTGTGGACTGCTTTGTCGACATGTCACGGCACGGCTGTAGACCTAATCAAGTTACATTCTCTGTCATGCTGAGACTGAGTGGTGCTAAAGAGCACGCCTCCCTCGGTCTTCAGGTCTTTGGACTTGCCTACCGCCATGGCTACTCTAACAATGTTCTTGTAGCGAATGCAGTCATCAATATGCTCTCGCACTGTGGGCTGCTCAGCTGTGCTTATGGATTCTTCTGTAATCTTGGTGTCAGAAACATGCGTGACATGGAACGAGATGATCGCGGGCTATGGTCTGCACGGCTGTTCTGAAGATGCAATGATGCTCTTCCGCAGCTTGGTTTGCTTTGGAGGAAGACCAGATGAGTTCACCTATCCAGCTGTTTTGTCTGCCTTCCAACAGGATCATGATGCAAGGAACCTTGAGCAAATCCACACAAGTGTTCTGAAACAGGGGTTAAGCTTCATGCCAGTTCGTGGCAACCTCACTTATCAAAGCAAAAGCAGCCCTTGGATCAGTTGTAGGTCCACTGAAAATCATCGAGGGGCGCTGGCAAGATGGATTTAGTGGGATGGGGAGTCAGCATATCTGCATTCGTCAAGCATGACTTGGATAAAGAGGCCATTTTCCTCCTTTCAACTTGTTCAGAGTTGACTGCCCAGAAGAAGCCTGATGAGTTCATTCTGGGTACCATCCTGAATGCATGTGCAAACTCTGCATTCATTAGGCAGTGCAGATGCATCCATTAAAACGTTATCAGGACAGGGCACAGAAAGCACTTCTGTGTGTCCAGTGCCTTGGTTGATGCCTATGCAAAATGCGGTGATATTACTGCTGCCAAAAGTGCTTTCACTGAAGTTTCATCAGTGACCAAGGACGCCATACTGTACAACACCATGCTGACAGCTTATTCCAACCATGGTCTGATCCATGAAGTCCTCATCCTCTACCAAGATATAAAACAGCTTCAATTGGCTCCAACACCAGCTACATTCGTTAGCGTCATCTCAGCTTGCAGCCATCTTGGGCTAGTCGAGCAGGGGAAGCTTCTGTTCAGCTCCATGTTGTCTGCACACGGCATGAATCCGACAAGGGCCAATTATGCATGCCTGATTGACCTCCTGGCACGAAGAGGTCTCCTCGAAGAAGCAAAAGGCGTTATCGAGGCAATGCTGTTCCAGCCATGGCCTGCGGTATGGAGGTCACTGATGAACGGTTGCGGATCCATGGTAACAAAGAACTCAGTCTGCTTGCAGCAGAACAGATCCTGAGAATGGCGCCAAACAGTGATGGTGCATATGTGTCGCTGTCGCATGTCTACGCTGAAGATGGAGATTGGCAGTCTGCAGAAGACACCAGGAGGAAGATGGCTGAAAATCAAGTGCAGAAAGCGCAAAGGTTACAGCATTGTTGAGATTTAGAAATTCAGAGATGTTGCATGTAGGGAACACGTTAGGGGCAACAGCTTTTGTATTGCAGTGAATGTGAATAGTGAATATATTTTTCCAAGCATCTTGATAACAGATAGGCACACTGAAATTAGGTTAGATCAGCTGTTGTTTGGACATTTGGTGTACAATGCATGCAAATGAGGAAAGGATATTGTTGTGTCTCTTTTGGTGTACAATGCATGCAAATGAGGGGAAGATAGCCATACAGTTAACTTCTCATCGCCATAATTTCTTTGGTAGCATTATCTCTTTATTTTTAAGATGAATGTTCCTATCCCTCCCCCCTTCCCCTCATCACTCTGATCTTTTCATGGGGGCGCCTACCTAGAACTTGCACATGTAAAAAGAAAGGCTTGATAAGTTGTTTGTACTGTGAAATGCATTTTATGCTGTGACCTGTAAAGCAAAAGGACAGCAAACAAGGCTTAAGTTTCCAATGCTGATATGCATGTTTTGTACTGAAAATTATGGAACAAGGTTGGGAGCTCAAGTCTGGAGATCTGCTTGAATAAGCCAACAGTAGCCAGGGACAAACAGTTGTTGCCAAGGTGCATATTGTTTTTGACCATTTTCTGGGACTGTGTGTAGAAAAAAGTAAGAACAGATGACACACATCCTGAAATGTGTGCTAAAATCCCCCGCCCCCTCTCGTTTTAAGGTGTAAGAATGGTCTGTAGTACCTTGTTTATTTCGGCTATGCTGTGGCAAGTTTTTGCATTGCAAATGGATATGGTACCGACATGAACGCTTGGACAATGAGATTGTGTTTTTGTCAACTGGTCTTGTCATGTACATATAAGTTATCTTCAGCCATTTCCAGTGAATTTAGTAGTGAACTTGGTGCTTAAAAGCTTAGTGAACATGGGGTTTAACTAGTGCCACATCCTAAAACAATTTGATCTTAACAGGGGGAAGGCAGGCGTACAGTTTAACTTCTCATCGCCCTAATTTGTTTGGCACCTGGCAGCATCACCTCACGCTGGGGACTTCACTTTCGGATGCTGATGTGAATGCATTGCATTGGAATGATGGAATAGTGTTTGTCCAAGGACCCCGCTTGAATCAGCAAGTAGTAGGTGGTGACAAATGGTTGCTGCAAAACACCACACCATAGTGCTGAACATTTCTGGGACCGTGTTTCTTCTGTAGAAAAAAAGTAGGAACGGCTAGTGCAAATCCTGACACGCCAACATGCCCATTATGCATAACAGTGTGGTTGTTGCTGAGCTACGCATTGTTGAACAATATTTTTGGGATGGTTTCTGTCGAAAAAGTAGGAATGGTTGATGCAAAAACTGAAATGCCAACTTGCGCATTATGCAGAGCTGTGCGCTAACATTTCCCACTTGCCATTTTAAGATGCGAGAAGGCTAGGATTTGCCAAGTTTGGCTATGCTAATGCACGCTGAACAAATGTTTGCCATGATGAGTTTGTTCCAAATTGGATATCGTATTGACATGGCTGGGGAAAATGAGGGTGTATTTTTTGCGCTAACTAGGCTTTGCCAATGCCATATTGCCATGTATTTCGTTTTTTGATGATCCCAAAGTGAGGTGTGGTAGATTTAATCCCCAATGGACTGATCTCAATTGCATCATCTGACCAAAACATGTCTGATCAATTTCAAAGGGAACAGCGACGTCTCTATCCAGGTGACCAGGTGTATGTTATGTGCATCATTTTTCTGTAGATGCAGGTGAGAGGTGACGCACCCTCTGTTGAAATTGATGCAGCCAACACACACATGATGACATGAATGAATGTATCAACGATAGGTCTGACAAAGATGTCCTTGAAGAAATGAGAAAGATGAAGCAACAGCAGCCAACGAATTGAAGCAGTCCAGTTTTTAAGACCGAATCCATCAAGCAAGTTGTACGTTTACCATTGGTGCAAGGCACATGCACACGGACACGACTAATTCTAAACCGAGAGTTGTTGCAGAGCGATCATGCATTCCGGTGCTATGTTTCTATATATGGTCCCTACCATGTAGTCACGCACTTCACTTTTTTTTTAAGTTCTAGACTCGCTGTTCAGCTTGTGCAGTTTTTCTTTTTCCTTTTTTTTTTAAAAAAAAATGTTCTAGACTCAACTTCACAATATTTTTTGAAATATTAATACCCTGTCACTGATCAAGTCAGGCTTATACGAAATGCCATTGAAGTATTATTTTGTATTCTTACTTTCACTAGACGGTACACAAGTGCTTCTCTTGTTGTCTAATGAATTTCTGCCTCGACCTGAAACAGTTTCATGACAAGGGAATGAGAAGTTTGCAATTTAACTTCTTTTCGTCCTAATTTTGTTGGGAATATGTGCAAGAATTTTTCTCTCTCTCACTATTCTGATTTTCTTTTCCCTTCTAGCAAGAGCTTTCCTAATACTTTTTGTTTCCCTTCTCAAATACGCATGAGCACCGCGTATCATTGTAATTAAGGAGAATGAAGAGTTTATCATACAAGGATGCCGTTCTTCGGCCGCTTTCCTAATACTATGATCACTCTCTATCTCTCTCCAAAACTGGGGCCATATGCACACTGCAAGTGACAAAATGATTGTACATTTGTACTAGGTTCTAGATTTAATGTTGTGACTTGTAAAGCACAAAACCGAAATAAAATCAAAAGATATGCAGGAAGCTTCAGCTTTCAATGCTGATCTATTGCCAATATGTAGGCTCACCTACAATGAATTTGTTACATATTGGTATCTCTGTTCTTACAGATGTGAATGGATGGGCAGAAAGCATATAATCAAAGACTACGTACCCTTTCCATATATACATTTGTTTGGACAAGAAACTTTTGTTTGGAGTATAATATACATTAGAGGAACAGGTCCGTCGTTTTAATCCAATTGTATTTCTTCTCTCAAATGGAAGCTGGATATTTTTTGGAACTGGATTGAGTGAACAATGTCTTGACAATGACGCAATATATCACCCAGATTTCAGAGGAGATGGGGACACATCAATTTCTATCCAGATGCTATATACTCCTATGTACAGCTCGCAGAACAGAGGCATTTTTCAACATGTGCAGGTGAGGTAAGGTGAGGCAGCCACCGATCTTGACGCAGGCATAACACACAGGTCATCAGCCAGATTGCTGAATTTGTATTGATGCTGAACACACAGCCACACATGAATGAATGCATCAACGCTTTGACAGAGATGTTTCTGATTTCTCGCATGTCTCAGCCTTTAGAAGTTGGAACCATTTTTTATTTTTGAGACATTGGAAGTTGGAACCAGTGGCAACATACATATATGCAGAAGAACAAGCAGCCAGAACAGTTGAAATTTTTATAAAAGTTGACTTAATTTCGTGAATACTTAAGGTGACAAATTGGTCAAGTTAAGTGCATGTTCTAAAATGCGAGAATTCCATGAGAAACCTTCAAAAAAAAAAAAAATTATCTCGATCGGGTCTTAGCCCGTTTCTCATATCAAGGCCTATAGTTTTTTGATTTAAGGAGTGTTCATACATACTTTTAGATTTTTTTTTGACTGAACTTACTTTTGGATATTAGGCCCCATATTTTTCTCGAGTCACATGGGACCTGTCATTGACACAACTTTTTATTTTTATTATTTTGTTTTCTTTCATGCATGTATATCACTCTCTCTCTCCTCATTTGCTCCCACAGTGTTCGCCCCCTCTTGTCTTCCTCATTCCCATTGGCACTGGGGAGGTCAGAGCATGAGCCAAGGATGTCGGGATAGGCATGGCGGCAGTGTATGCGATCGTCGAGGCATCAAGATAGGCACAATGGCGGTTGATTCATCCATAGAGGGAGATCACGGATGAAGGCGGTCAAGGGAGAGTGCGGTGGAGGTGGATGCAACCAGGGACGGCAAAGCTCGAGCAGAGGACCTACTTTTTGGTGCTTGTGTATGGATTGAATGGTCTTTTTAATTCTTGGCACAGAAATAGAATAGGAGCTAAGTAGGTTAGTGCCATGCCAATGTTGATCTTATTAGCTTTGGATAGCTTTATTATCTAAAAAAAGTTAACTAGAAATTTGTAACAAGTACTTCTCAGCAAAAGGGCCTATAGCCTAATGGTTACAAGAGCCTTTCAGTAACACCTCACGCCTATAGCCTAATGGTTACAAGAGTCTCCCCAGTAGCACCTCAGGGCCTACTTTCAGCGATGTTCCTATTAATAGGTAGGCACACATATGGTGACTTCGTCAATCTCAAGGACTTACCCTGTTTAGTCTTCGAAGATGCTGGATAGGGTTTGGGGTTTATGTACATGAGTTCATATGGGTGCAATTTATAAGTAGTTACAGTGTAACAAAATGTTCAGGCTTGAATAACTCCTTTATAATAGGCAGAGCTCGTGGTAAGAGGAAGTACCCGAATTTCTTGGTAAAAATATTGAGTGGTTGGGTAGTACACCAATATGTACCATGCATGCATGCTCACAACAAATTTGTGCGCTAGGAGGCTAAAAAATATCCAGTGGTTGGGTAGTACACCTCAGCTTCAATTTTCAAATTCAGAGTGGACAATGACAATTCTATCATGCACTGAATTGAATGAGTAATTGTACAAACACGTGTCTCAATTCTCTCTTTATCTTGAATATTGGAATCTGAAAATAGATGGGCAATGGGGCAAACTGAAATTAAATGATGTCATGATGCCTAGATGAATGGAGAAACGGTAAAGCAGAAGAAAAGAAAGACAAAATCATGAGGATGAGTAATAATAGGTAACAACTAGTATTTATGCTGCTAAACAGTACTAGCTAATATATGTGAAAGAAATGCAAGAATTTTCTAAATAGAAACAAGAGTCAAAAAGATGAATTAATTGTGTACAATAGGTACCTAAAAAGATAAAGTGCCATGAGATTGATTTACGTACGTGCATTGTTCAACCAAAGTTTTAGTTGAAGTGTCTTTTTGTGTGCCATAAGTGCCATTGGGCGAAAAATTAATTAAAACTAGTAGTCACTATTCATAGGAATACGCTTGTACGACGAGTTGACGGAAGGAGCACCATCATAATAATATAGAGATCAATTCCAATGACTTTAAAATTAGTAACCAAATTCCATAATTTAGCTATTTTTGCAAAATAGAAAATTTCTCCAAAAAAGAGGTAGACAACAACCTTGTTATTTACCATCTTGAGACAGCTAGCGCCCGTACGTAGTTAGCTTTTATATGATCACTGAAAATTAAGGATAGTCAGCTTTCTATTTTTTACAACGCCACATATCACATCTATTTGAGCTTGTTTTTTATTATATAAATTCTAAAATAGCATCCAAAGCAAGAATAGTGGAGTTGTTGAAATTGCTCTTAGTTAAATCATGCAAGAATATTATGTGTATTGTGCGACTAGATGCCCTGCATTTACAGATTACAACAAAACACCTTAGGTGGAGCTATAATGTGGAATCCAAATGACATATACTCTCTCCGTTCCAAATTACAAGTCACTTTGACTTTTTTGGTACATCTATTTTGCTACACATCTAGATATAGTAATATGTCTAGATACATAGTAAAATGGATAAATCAAAAAAGTCAAAGTGATAATTTAGAACGGAGGGAGTATATAGGATGATTTTTTTAATTTTCCCGTACTTATGTGCTTATGTGCAAGCAGGTGTGTTAGATGTTTAACGACATGGCAAATATGGACCTGCATGCATGCGGAACGAATTGAAAGTCAGAGCAGTGGGGCCTGCTGCTCATGGAAATAAAGCCGTCGATCAGCAATAAGAATGTGATTGTGCGGACTGAAAAAGGCACTCAACTTTTTCTACAACCACCCAAGAAGCTGAGCTTTCCAATCATGCATGGTACCTGTGATGCACCCTCATGAAGTACATCTGAATTTCTTCATTCCAAACCACTAGATATATATATTGTACTGCGTGATATATTGATTGTGCTTAGTTCGGACACACATCTAGACACATATATAGTAGACTCTCCTAGCTCTAGCTACTACCTACTAGTACATATGGTTCGTTAAATTTAATTTGTGATACTTTAATATAATTGATCTTGTATATATAGAAAGAGTACCTCCTTGGAACAACGGATTGTCACACAGAGAGAGAGGGGCGTGCAGGTACGTAACATCCTGAGTATATACGTAATCCATCCATTCGAATTTGTAATTATGAATATTTTGGTTTTTCTAAGTGTAGCTTTTGTTATGCACCTAGATCTAAAATTAGGTCTACATATACAGTTAATATTATACATTCTATTCTAAAAGAAAGATACTACTATATATAGAATTTGAGCAAGTTAATTAAAGTAGCTTATTAAATTATCTTGCACAAAAATATAGCTTAAATTTTAGTAAATAATATACACTAACACATTATATTTATGTCTCCAAGTAAGCTTGCCTTAAATACAAAAATATATTCTATAATTAATCTAATAGTACTTATTTTGTATTATGAATATTTATGATTATTTTATAATTTTGGACAAACTGTAAATCTTTTGACTCGTTGGAAATTGAGAATGACATCTTTTTTTTCATAGAGAGAATATGTATATCAATGTTTTCAAACTTTGATCAATTATATATAAAATAATATTAATATAAAATAATATTAATATCTATAATACGTAATTAATATCATTAGATACAACTTTGAATATATTTTTTGTAATAAATTTATTTGAAAATATAAATTTTGTACCCATAAAGTCTAAGCATATTTATTATCTTAGACTCTATGGCGGCAAAACTTTGGTCTGGCTCCCTCGCGTCGCTCCCGGGGAGCGGCTCGGGGGCTTCTCCGCCGCCGCCCTAGCCCCCTTTCGCCGTCGCCGGGACCGCCGCCGCCGCTCTCCTCTTCGCCGGCGGCGGCCCGGCGGGGAGGGCCCAACAAGGCTCCTTCCCGCGCTTCCCCCCTTTCCGGTCGGCCCGTGAGCTCCCTCCCTCCTCCACCCCCACCTCCTTCACCATCACCGGCCCCGGTCGCCGGCCCGGCGGGGCGCCGATCTGGCCCCTCCTCGGCGGATCCGGGCCCCTATCACCCCGGCGAGCCGCCACGGCCGGAGGAGATGGCGGCGGGACTGCTAGGGTTTGGTCGCCCTCGGTTGGTCCCCCGGCGTCTGGCCGGCGGCCGCCATGGCGGCGCGGCGCCGCGTGGTGGGCCGTCGTGTTTCCACCGGCCTACGCGCGGCTGTGGATGGCGCCGCTTGGCCTCGTCCCCCGCCGGCACCCCGCCCGTCGTGTGCCCAGGCGCTCCGCTTCAGCTCAGGACAACTCCCGCCGCGACGGCGGCAAAGGCAAAAGCGACTCTTGCGGTGGATCCGTGGAGTGCGGCGCCCGGCTTCTCTCCCCACGTGGGCACGGCCCCCTAGGCTAGCGGGCGGCGCCGTCCTCCCCACCGGCGGCCGGTTGGTGGGTGGAAGGACGGGCTGGTGGCGGGCCCTCCCGCTCTCCGGCGCAAATAGCGGCGTCCGGGCGGCGGCTGTCCCTCCCCACCGGCATCCCCGGTTTGGTGGGTGGAAGGATCGGCCCCGCCGTCACCCCTGGCCCCAGTCCCAGTTGTGGGGCCACGGCCGGTGGTCACGATGCGGGCAGCGGTGGCGTTCTCCCTCCCGGCGTGGTGGGTCGATGGACGGCCGCCATGGCGAGGCCCGACCCCTTGGGCTTATCGCGAGAGACGGGCGGCGACGACTTTGCGCCCGGCACTCGTCTCGGGCGTCTTATGGTGGGATCACAGCGAACGGCGGTGGCTGCGACGGCAGGTGAAAACCCATGATCCCAGGCGGTGCGCCTTGGGCCGGCGACGGTGGCGCCCGGCGTCATCCCCTTCCCCGGCGTCGTCTTCTTGGCGCCGTCGTCGGGCGCTTACCGAGGCTGCGGGAACGAAAGTTCCAATGGGTTCATCATCGCGGTTGGCGCCACGCGGCGTCATTCCTTCTTGAAGGCTGCGTCGAACCACTCGAGCTACTGGGCCGCCCTTTGCGCCCACCCCAACTTCATTGTCGCCTTGTCGCCCGTCCACGCCTTCCGCTCCGCCCGATGCCTTGGACCGTCTGCAGGGGTTGATGCCACCGTTGTTGCCGCCCGTCGTTTGGCCGAGGCCACCGATGTTGAGTTCGGGCGACCGAGTGCTCCATTGCTTATCCCGGTAGCGTCCCTCGTTACGTGTTTGTTGCAGCTCGCCTAACGAGTCACCCTGCCCGTCGGCGCTTGGAGGTTGACGCCATCGTGGGCGCCGTTTGTCGTTGGATGTGGCCACCGGCGTTGCGCTCAGCTTGGAGCCGTCTCGGGGGTTGACACCATTGCCGTCGTCGTCGTTGCTTGGGCTGTGGGCCACCGACGACACACTTGGATCCACCTCGGGCATTCGATGCCGAGTGTGTGACGCCCCTGGATGCACCAATGCTTGGGTGTCGGCGACCCGGACTTCCACGCTATTCAGTTGGCGTCTCCCGAGCTTCGGCCTAGCGATGTTGCATGTTGTTCTAGCGGTGGTGTTGTGTGGTTCGGTGGGGTGCTGCTTCTTGCTTTCGGCAAGTGTTGCCTTCTTTGTTTGTTTGTGACCACCGTCTGCGTGGTTGCATTGTGTTGTGTTTGTTGTGTGGTGTTGTATTGTGTTGTTCGGCCGGTCTTGGCCTTTTCTCTTAATGAAAATGACACGTGAAGTCGTGTTCAAGAAAAAAAAATCTTAGACTCTATATAGAGTTGCACTGTGTGTGTCCTTATACACATACATATGTATAACCACGTTGTGTGTCGTACTGGCTAGCTATGAAACGACAGACGAAAGTAGTCAAAGTACTAGCTTAGCTACGAGACAGACCGATACACCACCTACTCAGCGACTAATCAGGATCGGATCAGTAGCATCAACATGAATATTTATTTATCCTCTCTTTGTATATGGCGGTGCTCTTTTCACACGCACCGTACCTTGGAGTCAGTCGTCTACACTGCTCCTGCGTGCCGTACCTGCAGATGGACATGCAAACAAAGCTGATTGCTAGCTGATATGATACAAACAAACAAAAAGACTAGTCACTCACTGGTATGACCAATCTCCAACAGAAACCAAAGACTTTAGTAACTGCTTATTATAAAGTCCACACTCCACACAGTAGAGGTACTATAAGGTTGTCAGTTAGGATTGGTTGTAGTTTCACCTTTTCCCAACCCTTTTGCCTTGATGATCTTCTTCTTTATTTGCTCACAAAGCTAGCTATATATGAGATCACTTGTCATCTCACACAACGCCTATATACATATAGAATGATCCATGTTCCATGATGACCTCACCTTGGTGTTTTGGTCTTCCATCTCTTTCTATTACTTCTTCTGAGAATTAGATCGATCGGTGATGGCAGCAAAAAGACATGTCACAAGAGAGAGTTGAACCTGCTCAGTGCTCAGCTCATCTCCCATCGTCAACATCTACTAGTGCTGTTGCCTGCTGCCTTGCTTGTTGATAGAGTTAGTCACCGGCCGGTCGCGCATGGCAGGAGACAGTAGCAAAGGCTTCGACGATGAGAGCTCTGCAGATCAGCTGCTGCCGTCGTCCGGCGGTGAGGCCGGGGACGACGGGGAGGGTGATGATGATGCTGCAGGTGGCGCCGATGATATGCCCCGCGGGCAGGACGGGAGCTCAACAAGCAATAGCAGCACGGTGGAGCTGGATGAAGCCGGCAGGAGGGCCGCCGGAGCCTCGCCGTCCTCGGTGCGCCCCTACGTCCGTTCCAAGAATCCCCGCCTGCGCTGGACACCGGAGCTTCACCTCTGCTTCCTCCGCGCCGTCGACAGGCTCGGCGGCCAAGACCGTAAGCAACTACCTCTCCGATCCTCTCCTGATTATTATCTGGTTTCAGTAAATATATACCTCTCGTGATTTCAGTTCATTTCATGAATAGTTGTGATTCATACATAGGTGCAACTCCCAAGCTCGTTCTTCAACTGATGAACGTTAAAGGGCTTAGCATAGGCCATGTCAAGAGCCATCTCCAAGTATATATCTATGCAGATCTCTCTTCATCCCTTCTCATCTTAGTTTGGTTAATTTGGTTAAATTTGCTGCTGATTAATTTGATCATCATGTGCCATGTTTTCTATTTGATGATTTAATTTTCAGATGTATAGGAGCAAGAAGATCGACGACTCGGGCCAGGGTAAGACTAATTCTTGAACAACATCTTGTTGTTTCAGTTCGTAGACTCGGTTATCGTTTCATGCATTTGACATGTGGTAAATTATACATATACTACTCTTTTACAGTGATAGGTACTGGTTCATGGAGAGATCTTCATCAGTTGCAGGATTGGGGACAAGCGTACAACCTCGGCCATCTCTCCTTGCATCACGGCCAGACTGGGGCCAGTCGTACCATTTTGTCAGCAAGGTAGTTGGATCGATGGATCCATGGCTGATCATGCATAACACTTGCAAATAAATCTGTCCATTAATTTCTACACCTTTTTCTTTTGTCAACAATAAGCAGGCACCACATGGTTCTCGAACTAATAATGTCATTAATTGGTTTATGTGGACTAGGTTTGGTGCATGGCCCCATTGGAACAATTTCCATGATCCATCATACTTGCTTCACAGTCACCATCTTCTTGGATCAAAACCCTACTACTCATCAACAGCTGAAGCCGACGCATTCCTTAGAACTCATGCTCAGTATACTGCTAGAGCTACTAGCAGCACTCCAGCGTCTACTCTTCAAAGGTGTTTATCATATCAAAATGATCAATTCAGGAATCATCATCAACGACGACTCCCACAAAATGAGGATAATATCCAACATGATCCTCTTGATCTCGAACTCGCATTGGGTATTGGCCCACGCCGGGACAAGAGAATAAAGAGATCAGGTTGTACCTTGGGAAGACATCAAGAAGAGGAGAATGCCAGGGATCAAGAAGTCGAGAGTGCTACTGATGATACTCGTCTATCTCTTTCTTTTTTCCCATCTCCTCGTGTTAGGACCAGTAGTGGTGGTCATCATGCATAATAAAGTCCTATAGGTCTCTCAATATGGAAAAAGGGAAAGCTATATATTCATTCTATAGACAAGTACTCTTGATCTCACCATATGATCTAGCTAGTGGCAATGTGGTGATATCTTGTAGTACTTATCCATTTAGGTAGAGAAGAAGACACATATGAGTACGTATGAATATCTGCCTAAGTAGAGCTATTCATTCTATTTCTATATACATGCATATACGATCTTTTGAGTTTGGATATGTTTTTAAATTCTAAGTGACTATGTCTGATTTTGTTGTTGTTGTTGTCTTTGAACCAAGCTAGACAAATTACCATTGATGACGAATGTAGTTAAGTAGTGTGTGCACGTTTGATAAGTACATATACATTACTGCTTATTTAAAAAACAGTAGTGCTATCAAAATTGGACATTATGTTTTTAATTACATGTATTTTTTTAGAAAATATTTTGGATATTTTTATAATACAAATATTTTTTTTGATAAAGTCCAATTGGCCCCTTTTAACTATCAACGTAGTCTAATTTGGTTCGCATGGCACCGCACCAAATTAGTTTCCTAGTTAAAATTACTCTCAAAACCATCTAGGATGCGAATTCATACTTTTTCAAAAGTTCAAGGAGGTTACAAAACCCTTTTTTAATTACAGAGGTGATAGATTGGACTTTGGCGAATGTTAGGGAATGTCAAATAAATTGTTTACTAACATCTATTCATATAAGACTTGGCCTTTGTCAAAAGAGAAGAAGCCCATAAAGAAAGAGCTTACAGTTTTTTCGGTAACGCCTCCGACGCGTGCTCTACTTCTCTACTCCGCTCGCCCACACATCTTGCCAGAATCTACAATTTGCCCACAGTAGTTGTGTTAGTATCTCTAACCAATCTGTAAAGGTCCTCATAAGCAATTTTCAAGGGAATCTTAACAACCCACACATCTTGCCAGAATCTACAATTTGCCCCATTCTTCACTTTAAATATAGCACCCCCATTGAAACAAATGTTTAATCCTGTGCAGGAACTGTGAGCTGTCTTTATTGTACGAAGTGAAAAAGTTGACATCTTCAATATATTTAGCTTGAATGATCTTGAACCATAGCTCAATTGGTTCTTGAAGGATTTTCCAAATCCATTTAGTTAACAAGAAATCATTCATTGACCTTGTGTTAATAATGCCCAGACAAACCCCACCCCCCCCACTCTCCTCCCTGGTCTTTTGGCCTGCTAACCATTTCCCATTTTGGCCATACAATATCTAAACTTTTTCTAGTGCCCTGGCAGAGAAAGTTAGCCCTAATGGTGTCCATCTATTTGTGATAGCCATTAGTGAGCCGGTAAAAGCCCATGCCATAGATAGGTATACTGCTGAGACATGTATTGGGGGACCGAGGATTATCACGCTGCAGCAACTTCATATGCATGTTTTTCCCAGTCAAATAAAGTAATACTCCCTCCGTTTTAAATTATAGTTCATTTGACTTTTTCAACCTCAAATTTGACCACTCGTCTTTATTTAAAAAATTTATGCAAACATAATCAAATTTAAGTCTTTCTTAAGGATCTTTTGTTAATAAAGCATGTCGCAACAAAAGAAATGATATTTTGCATAATTTTTTTGAGTAATATGAGTGATCAAACTTGGGATTGAAAAAGTCAAATTAACTACAATTTGGAACGGATTTAGTATAATACTATTAATATATTATTATTAATATATTGACGGGCACGTGGCCATATGCGCGCTGCTGGACCAGGTCACCCCTCTACTAATTATTTACAGTACTACTACTGCTACTAATTAAGCCGAGTCTTTCCTTTGGGAGATTCACTTTTGTTTGCCCTTGAACGAAAGCAGTTTTTGTACTTTGTATAAATTTTGGGGGATTCAAGTAGTGATTGAAGTTCGTTCCAATCCAAGCTGCCATGAACGGCTGAACCCCCATAAGTCAACCACCAAATTCTAGTAGCACTGCAGCTTCACTAGTCGAATGAATAATCAAAATTTATTATGAGTTAAATGCACTGTTGGTACCCGAGCTTGGCGCAGCCTTGTGTCAAATAGGTCCATGAACTTGAAAAACGGACATCTAGCCCCTCAAACTTGCAAACCCGCTCACTCCAGGTCCAAGGCGGTTTTCTAGGCCACGTGGCAGCCCTCGGTAGGCCGTGCATGGCACTTTGCTTGTGGTGCCGACGTCAGCTTTTCTTTTTAATTTGCGAAATTGATATCTTTTTATTCGGAGCTCCAAATATAGTAAATAATATATCAATTTTGATCGTCTCGACGAGCTCTTTGCAATGGTGTACTTTCGAAGCTTATTGACTTTTCTTTCTCTTCCAAGATAGAATTTATCGATTGGTGTCTGTTTTCTGTGCATTCTAGAAACTCTGCAGGAAACTGGTGCACATAAATGTAGGATTAGTGTATTTCCTGATGTGGCCTTTTAAAATTAGGCCACCTACAAAGACAAACTTCCTTGTCTTCGGGTCCTAGTCTATCTACCTTACTGTAAATAATTCCTTTCCTTGCTCATTTCGTTTTCAGTTCAGATAACTCGATTTGCACGCTCCATTTCTTGCTCCACTTATCATCGTCGTCAACATCATAAAGGTGACAGTAATTGGACTTGGTTTGGTGAAAGATGGTGTGCTTAACTCGATGACCAGGCATGGAGATCGCAGGTCAGTGATCAAATATGTATTTTTTTTTTTTAGAAAATGGAATATATCCACATCCTATTCTCTTCGTCAACAGATATATAACTATTCCTTATTACTCAACACTTCAAACTCACACAAACTTGAACTCGGGGCACGCACCAAAGTTTATCGACCATCATCAAAATATAAAATTGCAACACACGTCCTCCAACAGCATGATAGAACACCTCTTCGGCGTAAAAAAACAACTCCCTCACGCAAAGTCATCTCGAGATAACTCAATTGCTAGCATCACCTCCCACGTCGGTCTCTACCAATTTCGTGGGCGCCTCCCACGTTGGCCTCCTCACCAACGTGATCCACTGCCAACAGATGCGAGACCATCAAATTGCCACGCCAACGTGTTCCTTCGACCGCATTCCTCCGTCTTAAACATTTTAACTTTGAGTCCTCAACTAGGTGCAGAATCGCTGTCTTGGTTGCGCCCTCATCGCCACCACTTGCAAATCCACGCCGAGGCTCACCAAATCCGCGCCCCATCCCGCGGATGCCTACGAAGTTGATGGTGGCGGCGCCACCACCCGCCATGGCCAGTCGCCGCACTCGAAGGAGAGTCGGGCCTCCGCTTGGCTAGAACCGCTGGAATTGGCTACCGGAGCAAGGAGGGACGCCATGACCGCCTTAGTCATTGATCAGGCCGGGACGCCACAATCGCCGAAGGCGGGGAGGAAAGGCCTCGCCGTTGCCTTCCTTGCACCCGAGCATGCTTTCCGGCAACGTGCTCTCTGGTAGCGTCGAGGCAGGGGGTCGAGGAGGAGGGCTGGCGGCGCGGGGGTGGAGGTTTGCTCGTGTTACTCGGGACGACGACGCGAGCATAGTGCTTCCTGAATCCCTGATGTGTGTGTGTCTTGTCTTTTTTGAAAATAATTTGTGTATCCTTGTAAACCATTTTTCTATTTAAGCGAACATTCTTGTAACTTGATAATTATAAAGAGGAAAAGCAGGAATAAGTCTATATTTAGAGAAGAAGAGTTGGCATTGCATTTTGATTCAGTGTGAGAGAAAAAGAAAACAAAATAATACTTTCGATCACCAAGAATTTGTCAGAGTTCTCGTAAGGAATAAAGTTGCGTGATTGGCCGAGTTTCCTTTCTAGAAAGAATTGATAGTGAGGGAAACAAAATCTTTTGACAAATATAAGAAAAACAAAATAACAAATATAAGAAAAAAAATAAAATAAATTTGGCCCATGCAGGTCTCGAACCTGCGACCTTCGCGTTATTAGCACGACGCTCTAACCAACTGAGCTAATAGGCCAATTTGGGTTATCCGGAAGTAACTTTTAATTTACTCTATACTACGTCGAGGTTGGTAACTGTGTATTATGTTGATCCCAATTCAATTCATTGATCTGGCGGTGTAGTATCTCGTGTCTTGGACAGTGGCCAATCACTTTTAATCAAATATAGTAGTAGTTAGGATCTTCTCCATCTATAAATTAAGCGCAAAATGAGTAGGCTTGGCAAAAGGTAGTCTAGCGACGGTCTCATGGTAGTGAAAAATACATGAGAATTTTTCACCAACCATGCATTCCATAATTTTTTCGGTATGGGACATTAATTGGATGGGGTGAAAATTCAAGTTAGACGGCATTATTGGATGTAATATGAATTATGTGATAACTATTATGAAGTTTTCACCAAGCAAAACATTTGTTTTGAAAATTCTGTAGCTAGTATTACTCAATAGATATAAGAACATTGATGGGCTAACAATTTCTATTATGTATATGAGTATATCGATGGATTATGAGAGGTTTCGGTATGGGACACTGGCCCCGGGCCTGCTAGTACATTAGGTGTGTGTTTGGTTCGTTTTCTAGCTAGATTAGCCTAGCTACCAAAACTTAGCCAGGCAAGACTTAGCTTGGTCCAACTAAGCCAATAGGTAGTTGTTTGGTTGTCTGCATTGGGTTAGCCTAGTTAGACATGAGGTTTGTTTGGTTCGATAGTTTGCTTTGCGTAGAGTTACCTCTTCTCTGGGCCGGTAAACTCACCCCTTTGAGGCATTTTGGAGAACAACTAATGGGTCTACACATCACCGGCGACGACATCCTCCCTTCCGCACTCGAGGCATTGGTGCTTGGGGTCTGCACTCTTGGCGCTTGGGGTCAACGAGCACGGCTTCGGTGAGGTTGGCGTCGAGATGGCCTTCTTGCCATCGCGCCCCGCCCTCCCGGGCGCCTGCGGCGGGGGTCAAGCAAGGACCGTCCATCGACATGTTGTGTTGGTGTCGTGGCCGGATGTGGGGTGCACCGAGGGCTTCATCGGCCCCGGAGTGTGCCGTCGTTCTCGAGGAGCATCTCGAACATCCGGCTTCCGCCCGGTGCCGCCACCCCCTTCCTCGTCCTCATCGTTGGCCACACAGGGCCTCTCCGACGACGCCGTTCTTGGCGATTTCCCCTATGCCGCCATAGAGGAGGAGGTAGAGGCGAGCAGGAGGCGGGCGGGGCGGGGTCATGGAGATCCGGGGAATGCGGGTGGGGGTGCGCGGGGTAGGGGCGGTGTGGCGGGGCGGAACCGCAGGACAAACATGGGAGCAAGAGCCGGGAGGGAGTTTGAGGAGCGATGGTGAGGAGGGGTGAGCACGAAGACGGAGGAGTACTACGGACCTGGGGTGACAAAAACGACGAGAGATGGTTGATCCAAGCCTAGCTACGAAAGAACAACAACCCCGGTCGTTCAATCCTCGCTTTGGCTAAAGTGGCGCTTTTGGCAAGCCCCCGGGTACTGGGTAGGCCCCGGACCCTTTACAGACAACCAAAGAACGAAAAACTGATTCTAGGGAGCAAGATAGGCACCTAACACTTGTACTTGAATTGATAAAAACAATGTATCAACTATAAAATCCAGTGATGATTCCAAGCAAAAATCGGCGTGGTACATGATGTAGTGTCTGTTATTGGATTAGATTAATCTTGATGAATGGAGGTCGTAGATAGAAACACAAGAAGAAATTAGTACTTACTACTATAGGAAACTACTGTAGAAAGACTGCAAAGCCATAAGGCCAGTTCAGGCACAAAGAGGGAGGGAGCCCAAGCCCAAACCCGAGCCCAAGCCCAGTTCAGGCACAAATAGGAGGGAGCCGCCCGCCGCTCTTTACGGTCACACCAAAACCCTACCTAGACGAGAGAGAGGAACAGCCGCCGCACCGCAGCAGTCTCCGCCGCCGCCGCCGCCGCCGCCGCAGTCTCCGCCGCCGCCGCCGCCGCAGCAGCAGGTTCCGTCTCCGTCGTACCATTAGCAGCTCAGGAGTGGACGGGCGATGCCGAAATCCAAGCGCAACCGCCCAGGTGAGATACCATCCTTTCAGCTCCTCTTCCCTTCCGCCCCTTGAGCTCTCTCGCGTCGGTCGTTGCCTGCCTAGCCTCAACACCACTGCGCTGAGGGGATGCACCGTGTTATGCTACTTGACCTGGGGTGGGCGCTAGTTCCTGTGAAATTCTAGCGGTTCATTGTACGTTCCTCGCTTGTGGGCTCGCCAATTGCTGTTGCCTGTACAAATTTGTGATATCTTGTTTGTGCATTCGTATTCCCACCCAATTTTGTTTCATAATTATCGTAGGTGATCAAGAGCAGAGCAAATACTTACAATGCTTTCAAACAACGGCACTTCTTAGCTTTCCACAACATTGTTGCTGTAAATTATGCTAATGGGCACCGACTCTCTGCTTCCTGGATGCAGTGACCTTATCAAAGACCAAGAAGAAGCCGGGTTTAGAGCGCAAGGGCAAAGTAGTCACCGAGATCAAAGATGCTATCGATAAATACAGCAGCGCATATGTTTTCACCTATGATAACATGAGGAATCAGAAGCTCAAGGACCTCAGGGAGCAGCTCAAATCTTCTAGCAGGTACGGACGGCGCCCACATGTCTGTTGCAATGTTGTTCTGTTTCTGTCTGTCTGAATGCTGCGGTGGACAGCGCCTAATTTTGGTTCTCCTTTTAGTCATCCATTTTACCCCTTTTGCATGTATCAATAAACTTTGTTATATAATATGCTGCATAGTGCACCCCTGGAATGGCACAATGCGCTGAGCCCTTTAAAATGCTAATAAGGCCCAATCTCTCACATGTTTGATACCTGCTGCATTTTCTGTTCCAGGATATTTCTTGCTGGAAAGAAGGTTATGCAGATAGCGTTGGGGCGTTCACCTGCTGATGAGGCTAAAACAGGCCTCCACAAGCTTTCCAAGGTGAGCTGTTCCTTTTCAGAATTTAGTAGACACTACCAATTTCCTCAGACCATTAATATGAGGTTTTGATGAAAGTAACTTCTCTGTGTTTAGTTCCTTCAAGGCGACTCTGGTCTGTTCTTTACAAATCTTCCAAGGGATGATGTTGAGAGGTAGTATCCGTATGCCATCACCATTACTTTCATTTCTTGTCTTAGCTTAGATAAAGATTGATATATAATACTGACAGGATGTTTCGAGAATTTGAGGAGCATGATTTTGCAAGGACAGGAAGTACAGCGACAGAGACGGTATTCTAGTTTTGCTTTTCATGTATATCCCTGGTTTCTTCAAATAGACTAGGAAGACCATGTTCAGCTGACAAATGTTAAGTTTAGGCTATTGGTGTTGATGTATAGTGTATTACCAATATATAGTGATAGTATCACCTCACACCAGGGTAACGGTACTTTGACAATATAACTAATTTGCAATCGCTCCTTAGACCGCTTCAGGTGTTACTATTCTTGATGTTAATGGCATTTTTAGTTTGTTGTATAATGTGTTTCACCAACGTTTTTTAATAACATTTACAATCCCTCAGGTGGAGCTTAAAGAAGGTCCTCTGGAACAGTTCACACATGAGATGGAGCCCTTTCTAAGGAAGCAAGGACTTCCAGTTCGCTTGAACAAAGGTTTGCGGTCTCCCCTGCATTACACAGATGCTTGAAATCTGCCACAAAAAATGTTATTCAAAAGTCTACCATTGTTGGTGCAGGTGTTGTAGAGTTGGTTGCAGACCATGTAGTTTGTGAGGAAGGAAAGCCCCTTTCGCCAGAAGCAGCACAGACCCTGGTATGGATTTCTATGCGATGCTTGTCATATGTTTGATTTAGAATATATGTCATAATTCGCTATGCAACTTTGATCAATCTGAAGGAAGCATATTTTTAATTTGCTCAGAATTACATTCTCACGATTGACAATTGACTATTCTCCCATTACTGAAAGTTGTTGTGCATAAGGTGTTCCAGTAGTCCAGTATCATCTCTATTGCAACTTTTGGAAGGCATGCAGCCATTTTGCATTGAGACCAAAACCTCCCCCCATTTTATGCTTTTCTATTTCATTGCATTGACATTGACCCCCTTTGATTTCTCTTTCTTGCAGCGGTTGCTTGGAATACAGATGGCAACATTCCGTCTATACCTTGTGTGCCGCTGGTCGTGTGATGACTTTGAAGTTTACAAAGAAGGCTTGATGCACCTAGGAGCTGATGATTCATCTTAAGCTTGTGTTTCCTGTATACAAAGAAGGGCGCACTTTGCTGTCTTGACTGGGACAATGTTTGGTAGTCTGTGTGTGGCCCAGTGAGGGTTGGAAATTAGGAAGATGCTATCTGCAGAAATTTTGCTAGTGTATTTCCTCCTGTCCCATCTTTACTCAACCGTTGAAACTTGAAAGGTGTAAGCTGATTAGGTATATCATATCAACGAGATGCCAGTTAAGAGGTTGATCGATTGCTAACCTACCCTTGTAAGGAATTTGATTCTCTCCATGCGATTGTTTCTGAGATTCAGTGGTTATTCGTATGTACGACTGGGAGTTTCATTTGTTTCTGAGTACCAGGCTGTGCTCCCTGGTGGAGTTTTGTTAATTTTTAAGATGCACCCAACTTAAAGCGATTGTTTTGTTTCAACTTTTCTCAACTCGATCGGTTAACTTTGTTCAAACTTTAGACTGAATATTGTAGCTCAATGGTAAATGCCAAACCTGCTGTGCCTGATGGCTGGGCTGCATATATATCATATCATTGATTGATTACACGTCGTTTTCGGATCACTGCTATATATTGAGGCTGCATCTGCTGATAAATCTGCAATGCTTGCCTTTAATTTCACTGGCTAATTGCTTACTGGATGGGAACCTTGTAGTAAGTAGATTTGCTCATTGTTCTGGACTCCAAAGAAACATATAGTACATGATTCTCAAATTACATTGCTGATATCCGAAATTACATTGCTGATATCCGAAGGAAACACATCCAGTAAGGTCGATTCTTCAAGGAAAGCAGATCATGGCCCATCAACTGCCCATGGGCCCCCTTCTGTGGTCTGGACTGGACGGACGAGGCCGCTAACAGCGAGCGAGCCCCAGCACATGCAGGAGGCAGGCTATCTGAATGTTGTGCCTGAATGAGATTGGAAATTTGACGACTACAGGTAAAGTATTGAATTGAATGTGTTGATGATAGAATCGAATCTATTTATCAACTTGAGATCCAATTTGTTCAGTTCCTTTCATAATATACTATATATAAAACGAGATTAAAAAAATCATGGAAGAGATCTCCATTAGACCCTGGGGTTTGTTGCCTCTTGATGCATGCTGTTGTCTTATGCTTCCTCGGTCTGAATGTTATGTTAGCGCAACATGCTTACATGAGCCATCACATCCATGGACTCTAATTTCTTGTTTACTCATTCTCGTGTGCCATTGACCGATCGAGTAGGACCAACTAAAAATATAATAATAAATAATAACGTAGGAAACTAGCCAAACCAGGTATAAGTTCACACCGGCTCAATTCAATAAAGTCTCACATTTTCCAGTTACTCCTATAAATAAATAAATCAATAATGTCTTGTGTTATGTCTTCCAAATGGCAACAATTACTGAATAGTTCCATGAAAAAAAGAACAATGACTTTTTAGTATAAAAAGGAACACTGACTGAGTAGCAAAACATTGCTCGATTGTCAAAGGACGGAAGCTATTCTTTGCATGTCTTAACACCAACATACTTACGGCGGCTATACCAAAAACCAGTGTTGCCAAAATAAACAAATCTTTTTTTTTTTTCGAAAGCGTGCATTGTGCACGTGCTGCATTAAGGGAAATCAGAGTTTATGATTACATCCCACTTACTCTTTGGCGAGATGCCATCAAGTAAGAAGGTCACACACGACACAAGTCGCCGGCTTAAACGGCAAAATAAACAAATCTCCAGTAAACAAACATGCATCATGCAAATTTTTGTATGCCTGTTGCATCTCATGAGCCATCACCTACATAGTCAGTGCAAAGATCATATGTAACCTTGACAGGGTGAACCATCTTTTAGCGATACACATATATTAGTAAATTATCGACACCCTCGACAACTAAAAACTAAAAACCACAGGGTTCAACCAAACCAATTCTACTGCAACTGCAAGACCCTCTCATCTACACCTTTCCTTGAGAACGAGCTAGCTGAATCCAATGCAACCTTGAGCTTGGCGTTTTCAACTTCCAAGTCCATGATGGTAGCTTTGAGCTCCTTGACATGATTTTCCTAGGAATGCATCTTCTTCACGGCTTCTTCTTCTTTGCCCAACATGTCCCCTGTTCCCTTCTGGGTCCTGCTGCGGGCACATATAATTAGTAATTGCGCTGCCAAAGTCAAACACAACATCCAACTTAATCACCAGTGCACGTACAGAAGCTAAATGAAATGAAAGCAAACGTTCCGACAACGCAGAGCTATCTTTTTCCTCTCAAATGAAATTGCAAGATGTGAAATAGTACAGTAGTAGTAATATATAATACATCATCAAAGGACTGAATCATCAAGTGTTCACTGATATTAGTCGATGTCTTACAAAATCATGGTAACACAAGCCACTTGGAAATATAAACTAGCTAAGTGGTATCATTAATTTCTGATATCAGAAAGTGTGCTGATTGTGTTGTCAAAGTCTCAAAGATGATAAGATTTTATACACGATGATTTTTTCATACATATATATAGTCTAGTTGTCGTTTCTGATATCAGAAAGAGTAGTGCTAATAATTGTGTTGCCAAAGTTTCAATGGTGCTCACATTTCAAACATGATGAAGAAACAAGAAATTTTCATACATAGACTAATTAATACTCCGTATACGTGAGGCTGGCGCCGTCGGTGTTCCATGAGAAAGGTAAGAATACTGCTGTTCCAGCTTGATATTCTTAAGCTGTGAGATTTGCTCACGGTATCCCGCTTTCAACTCGCTCAACTTTGGCCTGTACCAAAAATGCAGGTAAGCCGCGCCACAAGCCATCAAAATGGCCACATCAGTTGTAGCCGTTTCGAGAGCATCAACAACCAACCAGAATGCGCATCGAGATACAATACACAAATAAATCAATCATCGCCGATCGAATTAAAGATGGATCTATCCGGAGATGTAAAATAATAAATTAAATTCAACACAAATTAAAGAGCATGATGGATGCATGATTGACCGGCCTTTTCCGCCGTGGAAGGACTGGGATCAGGAGAGGTGCGGTTATGAGTTCCACGGCCGTGGACAAGTCGATGATCATGCTGTCTGTGTCACCGACTCACCGGGCTATAGCAGCAGGCACGCTGCTAACATAAGCACTGCTGCGCCGGCGCGCGACATCATCTTGCTCGCAACAGATCGAAGAAGCGCTGCCGCGGCCATGACCTACGACCAATATAATCGATCTCTTCTCCCTGCTGTGTGCCCCTGTTCAATCTCTATCTCGTGGATTTGGATTGATTTGATATGCTGTTTCGTCGATCGGGGCCCGCCCTCTACTACTCTGATTTCAACTCACCTCACCTCGCACGATTGTTATATCGGTTGGGGAAACTGGCCGCTCAAGGCGGCGGAACAAGACCGGCGCGGCTCCCGGCCACAGATCCTATTTTACTTATTTATTTATATGTGAATGCTCATCTTATACATATACTAATTCCATTTGTTACCATTTTAGTTGAGATTTTATTTCGCATGAATCTGTGGGCTCTCGGTAGAGTTTTATTTAAAAAAAAAAGTGAAAACCCTCTCTACCTAGTGCTCAGAGGGCGCTCGGTAGAGTTTAATTTTAAGAAAACAGTGAAAGCCTCTCTACCGGCGTCATTAGGGGCGCTTGGTAGAGTTATGGTCGTTTCACCGAGAGCCAAGACCGCGCTCGGTAGATTTACCGAGAACCACAACAAGGGATCTTGGCAAGCAGTCTTCACCAAGGGCCGGGGACGTGGTGCTCGGTAGAGTGACCATAATATATCGAGCGTCTAACCCCGCTCTCGGTAGAGTTGACGACATAAGGGCGTTAGGCCGCTGCCAGACGCGGGGGCATCAACACCACCGAGGATAGAGCTTTGCGGAGGGCTGGCTCTCGGCGAACTCTACCTCTACCGAGAGCCCCGAGTTATCGAGGGTTGGGCTTTCGGTAGAGCTCCGAGAGCGTCTCTCGGTAGAGGAGACTCTACCGGCGCTAGACATCGGGCTCTCGTTAGAAGTTCTAGCGCTCGGTAGAGGCCCTCTCAGTCGGTAGTGTTGCCCGACCTCGCACATGTGATTTTCCTATCACACAAATTGGGGAGAAAGAGAAGCCTAGAAGATTTGTTCTAGAATGGTTTGATGAATTTGGTCCTTGGCTTGAATATAGTGAGGCAAAGGATAGATCATATTGCTTTTATTGTTTCTTGTTTAGATAAAAGAAAGATACAGGATATGATGCATTTGTGGTTAAGGGTTGGAATGGTTATCATAGGAAAGAAAAGCTAAGGTCACATATTGGTGAGGTTGGTGGTTTATACACTATAATGCAATGAAGAAGTGTGATGATTTGTTACAAAGAAACCAGCACATAGATGTTACTTACAATCAGATTAGTGAAGTCGCTAAGAAGGCCTATTTTACTCGGTTGAATGGGTCTATTGATACAACTAGAGTATTGTTGAATCAAGGGTTGCCTTCCCGTGGCCATGATGAGCCAAAAGAATCCAACAACAGAGGTAATTTCAAAGAGTTCTATGATTGCCTAGCAGAACATGATCCTATTTTATGCAAAGCTATGACTACAAATGCAATCTTGAATAGTTGTTTGCTTTCTCCTGAAATTCAGAGAGACATTGTTGAATGTTTTGCAAATGAGACTGTAGAATCTATTGTTGAAGAACTTGGAGATGATGTATTTTGCTTGCTAGTTGATGAGTCAAGAGATACTTCTTTCAAAGAACAAATGGGGTTTTGAGGTATGTTGAAAAATTTGGGATGGTGAAAGAGAGGTTTGTTGGCCTTGTCCATGTGACTGAAACAAGTTCTGCCCACCTCAAGTCAGCAATTGACTCTCTACTTGCAAAGTTTAAGCTAAGCTTAAAGCAATGTCGAGGTCAAGGATACGATGGTGCTAGCAATATGCGAGGTGAGTTGAATAGCTTGCAATCATTGATCATGAGAGATAGTAAAATAGCTTATTATGTGCATTGCTTTGCTCGTCAACTTCAACTAGTCACTGTAGCAAATGTGAGAAAACACAAGGGTGTTTGCAATTTTTTAAGCATGATTTATTTGTTACTACTAGTCCACTTGTTACGTTATCACTACCTGAGTCGCTGCATCTTATGAAACATATGTTTTTCTTGGCTTGATGCATGGTGAGTGGCTGTCGACTATATTACACTAACTCAGTGGCGGATGCACGATGGGGGACAAGGGAGGCTAAAACAATGGAGATGTTGATTTGTATTAAGATTTAATGGTGATTTGAGGCTTTTGCTACAGTGTTTTAGGGGGTCATTAGCAGCTATTAGGAGGGGTAGCAGCCCACCCAGCCCCCCTTTGGATCCGCCATTGCACTAACTCGTTCCTTACCTAATGGAGGGAGATGTAGTACTAGAGAAAAGAATATGTTGAAAAGTATGACAGTGCTTATGTCTTAAATCTTAATGCAAATCCTCTAGTTCGTACCCCGATAACTAACAGAGGATGGAGTCGTTAGACCTAGCATTCTCCACTCCCACAGCAACTAGACCTAGATGCGCCACCCCCACACACCCACTCAATCCACCGAAGATCCCATGGCGTGCCATGGCGTGGCACCACTACCTTCTGTTGGGGTCGCTCCCCCCTCGAAGCACACCATCGTGACTACACTCGAACCTACACACAACATCTATGCCTTAGATTTGTCATTGTGGGATCGATCTAGGTCCCCATGGACACTGACCCACCCTTCAGCTGCCCCTAGCGTAGTTAGGTTCACATTAACTCTAGCTCCTTCAGCTAGCCATCCTGACACCAGCCACCATTACTTGGCCCCCGTCCACCGTCTAAGATCATGCCTCAGATTCGTCGTCACTCCTTGTGATGACTATGGGCTTGACTACAGCTCGACCACTAGTGCTTGCAACTGCTCCTTATCCATCACTATTCACTAATGGCGGTGCCCCTTCGTGAGGTTCCATCGACAAGATGGCAAGTCATGGTGTCATAAGTTGTGAAAATGGATGGTCTTGGGTCTTGCCAAAGCATTGGTGGTGTCGCTTAGACTTCATTGCTTAGCATGATTCAAGACACTAAACGGACCACGCTCCTTTACCTTGCCGACCATCAGTGAATACCTACTTGCTAAATGTCTCTACTAGCTCACTGTGGAGGGCACCTCGTGGCTGTCTACAAAGAGCCAGTGAGATGTTTTGCACCATGGACACATCAGCCATAAAACTTAAGAGTGCAGGGCCATAAACTTTGCGGGGCCTCTCCTCTCTACTCTCCCTTTTGAAGTTGCTAGTTCCTACATGTATAATGATGTAGGGATACCAGTGCATGAACAAGCCTAGCTAGACCTAAGTTTTTTGCACATGCAACACCAACTACTCTAAGTAATAGCTACAACTTTTGTGCAATAATATTTTACCTCTGATTTGCAACTCCCTCACCCATACATGCACACATAAAAAGAATGGACATGCTTGAATGATTGATTCTTAATGTGTTTGTGTTGTTAGAATCCTTTAATCAACAAAACCATGAAACTATAACTCGTTGTACCATTAAACCCCTTGTGGTAATAATTTGACAAACAAGTGTTCGGTAAATAGGAAAAGTTTCCCCATGATGGATCATAGAGAAATGAGAAGTCAGCTTAGGGTCTTGATTGCATTTTTCCCTCTCCATGAGAGGAAAAATAAACCCTTTCTCATTCTATATATAACCCCTAAGAGTAGATACTATTCAAGTTCTATTTTCTTTATCTTAGCTAACCCACCTTAAAGATTAGAGTCTCATGCGTTTGAGTCCACTTAGTATTTTTATAATTATCAATCAATCAATATATCCAATAGAGGAAATGACATAAACTTATTAATGTCTGAGGGAGGAGGCGATGGCGGCGGAGGGGTTGTGGCGCCGCTCCAAGTTTGAATAAAGTTCACGTTTGTGCTCATGAAGAATCTCGATTATCTCATTCGTTGTTTACTTTTGCATTGCCTTAATGTCTTTAATATCCAAATTACTTCCGTTTACTTGGGTCCCAAAGATGTATGTACATAGAGAAGAAATCCAAGTAGAGATCACCCTCTTCACCTTCCAACAATTTCTTCTATTATGGTTTCCTTTAGAAAATCCCAAACATGGCGCAGTCCAACAAGTAACCTAAAATAGAATATTTGATTAGGCACATATTTTTTAGCAGGACTAAAAGTTAGCATATATTAGAGCAGCTCCGTGTTCAAAAAAATCAAACCGTGGCTGGTATAAATAAAAAAACATATTACAGCGGTCGAACCATATTAGAATACTCAATGATTGACAAAGAATACTCCATGATCGCTAAAGTGCAAGTCATGGACAGTATACTTGAATCTAGTGTTTATCAAGACAAATGAATTTGATTATTACATTACCACAGGCTAGAATTGCAAAACAAATTTTTAGCAATATTCGAGACAAACATATGAATGTTTTGCACCAAAAGAGACGAGCATATTCAATAATTTTTCAACATGAAGGAAGACTTACAGTTCTTTTCGTCACAGTGAGCTTCATTAACAACATTTTCAGGTTCAGCAAGGCTAAATTCAGGACAAGTAACCCACTTGACAAGAGCACAGTTAGAAACGGTCGAAACAGTCTTGTACAGCTCTTGGGATGGGACCCATTGGAAACAAACGATTTGCACTTCCTCCTCATCGCCTTTACCAGCTACACATGATGCATAGGAACAATTATATTAGCATAGGAAACAGAGTCACAGTATAGACTCGTTCAGGACCATTTCAAACTAAGCTAGACTTCAATCTAAATGCTCAAAGTCCCACCAGCAAGATCATCTCGAGAAATACACAACAATCCATAACCTAGTCTAGTCCATAATCTAGTCTAGCAAAAGATAAATTACATACTAGCTTGCAGCCATTTTCCTCAACTCCAACATCATGCAATGAATATGAACAATTAAGCCGCACACATTTTTTCATATGATGTATGATACTACAAAATCCTAATCACATACACATACACTAATTTCTTCACACATGGGCCACAGAAACCATGAGACCCAGAAATCAAGCAATAGATGACATAAGACAAGATTAAAGAGATGGAAATCATCACAAATCCCAACAAATACATGCTCCTAAACAGTTAATACCAGATGGACTAGTATGTGAAGGATTTACCATTTCCTACATAGATCACAAGATTGAAGAGATGGAAATCCTCACAAACCCCAACAAATACAGATTGCTAACAATCAATACCAGATGGACTAGTGTGTAAATGATTTACCATTTCCTGCAGATCTGGACACAGTTAAGGGAGACGAACCTGACGCTGCAAGGATGCAGGTGCCGAGCGCACGGGCGGCGAAGGACAGGAACCGCGCAGAGAAGGAGGTGGCGCCTTCTTCTGCGTTGTACCGCGGCGCCGAGGAGGCGGCGGTGAGGGCTCGGAAGTGCCAGGCGGCGGCGTGGTACCGCCGCGTCGAGGCGGCGCCGGCTGGAGCTCTTGTCGAGTAGTAGGAGGAGGCGGCGGCGGTGGAGGTGTAACCGTGGGTGGCAGACCCGACGTAATGATGGTAGTAGGAGGAGAAGGGTGTGGTGGCAGCGGTGGAGGTGGAGGAGGAGGCGGAGGAGGAGGTGGCGGCGGAGGACGAGGAGGTGGTGGAGGAGGGAGGCGGCGACGGCGGCGGAGGGTTGGTGGCGCCACTCCACCCGATGAGGCGGAGGGTGCCGTGGGGAAGCCGACTGCTAATGCGTGGCATCTTGGCGCGGCGGCGGCGGCGGGATTCGCGCGGTGGACCAAGCGGCGGCGGCGGCGGTTTCGTCGCTGGTCTGGTGGAAGTGGGTTAGGGTTTCCAACCCTAATCGTTCCCCTTTTATACGGGGCCAGGGGAGGGAGTTTGGGCCACGCGGCGGCGCTGCTGGCTGCCCTTGCTGCTGCTTCTGCTACCAGGCCGGCTGGGCCTGTTTGTTGCTGCGGGCCAAAAGACTTTTTCATTTATCTCTATTTTATTTAATGTTTAGTAAATTTCCAGCAGTTTAGTTATTACCTATAGCTATTAGTCTATGTTAATTACTTCTGATTATCACTGTTAGTCTTGATACTTTGCTAAGTTTAGATCTATCATGTGATGTTATTGTACAAATGTGTGTTTATCACTCATATACCTTTGCAATTTCGAATATAAATGCCAGTATGTTTGTGTAATATTTTAAGCACATACCCCATCACATCGCTGTTATTTAATTCATTAGTTAGTATTACTAATGATCTTAGCATTTATCTATTAATTTTAGGATAGAAAACATTAGGTAATAGAGATCATATTCATGTCTATGGGTTTTGAGTATCTATTGCTAAAGGTCTGCATTATGCTCATTTTGACTTGATGACTACCTATAGAACGTTTCCCAAAATCAAGGATTAAAAATTAATATTAAAAGGCTTACACTATTGTAGTGATTACCATTTATTATTATTGGCTTACACTATTGCAGTGATTACCAAATGTTCAATTATTAATTTTGGTATACGAATGGTGTAGTAGAGACCTTAGTAAAGACTCGCATTTAATTCAAATTGAATTATTTTCCTTGAGACCATGCTTTGGCAGAAGTTTATTTGCCTACTATTATGATCTATTATGTGTCTTATGGCATTAGAGACTATCTACCATGTATACAAGTTGATGAGATTTATAATTGAGGTTTTACATGATGTTTTTGTCTACCTTGTATATTTTTAATCAATGATGAGATATGCTATTTAAATTAATTTGCATTTATTATAACATTTTTATCATATGATTATACTTTCATGAATGAATTATATGGTCCTACTTTGTAGGCAATGATCATGGTTAAGGAGTTCAATGAACTTGCCTTAGATGGTCATAATTACCCCACTTGGGCTTCAGATATCAAGATAAACTTTGCATCCCGTGAACTTTTGGCTTACATTAACAAACCTATTGAAGGGGTAGTAATGGATGAACAAAAAAAAGTACGGTGCCTTAATGATTTTAAGGTATTACATTTATAAGGATATCAAACAAGAGTACCTTACGGAGGAGAACCCTCGTGTTCTATGGCTTTTTTTTTTTTTTTTTTTTTTTGAGCAAATCAGTGTTCTATGGCTTGCGCTTAAAAGAGTGTTGTGAGCGGGAAAAGGAACTCATATGGCCTGAGGCTAATCATTAGTGGAACCATTTGCGTTTGCAAGACTGTAAGTCTATTGATGATTATAATCATGTTTTTCATAAGATTTGCTCTAAGTTGAAGTTACGTGAGAAAGAACCAACAAATGCTTATAAGATAGAAAAAAAACTCTTTCTACCATGCTTCACTGTGGATTGAGTATTACAACAACAGTATTGGGCTAGTATTATTATTCTCGGCTTATTCATACACTAACTTCGGGTTGAGAAACATGATGAACTTCTTATGAAGAATCATCATAGGCATCCTACTGGTGCAGCACCTCTTCCCGAAGTTCATAGTGTACACAATAATGCTAAGAAAATAAAAGGTTCAAGGGATCGTTTCAGGTGACCTTGAGAACAAGCCCCGATAAGCACAAATCCAACAAGAAGCGAAGCCAAATCCTAAGCAAAAGGGTGATGATAAGGCCAAGAATGACACTAAATGTCACAAATGTGGCACTTTTAATCACTTTGCTAAGGATTGTCGTACTCCTTAACATTTGATTGCTCTCTACCAAAAGTCTTTAAAGGAAGCAAAGCAAAGACAAAGAACCAAGATATGAAACTCATTTCAATCTTGCTCTCTACCAAAACTCATTTCAAAGCATATAACAAATAGTATATAAATAAAGCATCATTACTTGCATGACTGCAACGACAATAGTGGGAAGCGATTTGGCCATGTACCGGTGAGGGTTGGAAATTAGAAAGATTCTATCTGCAGAAATTTTGCTAGTGGATTTCTTTATTTAGTCCCATCTTTACCTACAGAAAATTTTTTTTTTGAGGCGTAAGGGTAGGAGCTCGCCTTTCAATTAAGACGGAAAGAGAGTCTATGTACAGTAGTTGTTTGAGGTCGCCACAAGGGGGCCAAAAAACGAAAAGGAAAAAATAGTTGCTTAACACCTATTACACGTTCCAAGTAATAGCCCTCCTTCTTTATGAGATGTCCTCTTGAAGCGACGTCTCCAGGGAGCTGGAGAAAGTTCTCCCCGATTCTCTCTTTCCATACATTCCGGATGATGTAGCTCAACTTCAAATGCCAAATCGTTTCTCTCTTTCCATACATTCCGATGATGTAGCTCAACTTCAAATGCCAAATCTGTGCCTGGTTGCTGGGAGCGCGTCATTGATCAGACTTTTTCACAATTTCACTGCTGTGAGGCTGCGTCTCCTGAAACTTTTTGCAGTGCCTGGTTTTCACTTGCTAATCACTTACTGAATGGGAACACTTAAAACTGCTATGTTTCATCAGCATTAGGCATAGGACGAGATTTGCTCATTGGTTCTTAACCCTAAACATAGATTCTCAAGTAACATGACTGGATCTTCTTTGGTACTCGGCTATCAGTAGGAAACACATGCAAAGGCCAATTGGCCTGGCAATTTCCAGTAAGGCGATCAATCACTGGTTCGGTAACCTCTAGGCCATCCAAAAATAAACATGTATTCCGATCGACTCAAGGCCATATATGGTCATCTAGCCCCTACCTTCCGATTGACCTAAAGGGAGCCACTAACTAAGGAGCAAAGCAATCAAATCCATACATGCGACAATTACTTGCTTAGTTTCATTCATATGGCAAGAGCATTGGAGAAAAAACAAAATTACAGCAGTCAGATACACGTGTCAAACCATTTTTGTCACCACTCAGCAAAAGGAGAGATACACTTGTCTTTGATAACCAATTATTATCACAAACAAAAACACAAAATCACACATATATTGCTCGTTTTGCCCTCCATTATCTGTTCCGTAACCTTGTTGTCTTCCTTATCCTTTCTTTCCAAGGTAGCTCATCTCTTTTCTCGATCCGTTGCTCATCTATCTACTTTTACTAAATTTATATAAATAAAAATATTAACATACGAGTATACTATAAGAATATAATCCATAATGTATCTGATTAAGTTAATTGAACTCCTACACATTTTTATCTTCTCTATAAACTTGGTTAAAGTTACTATACTTTAACTTAGGACAAAGCATGATTCCTTGTATATCAGGACAGAGGACTGTCTCTTTTAGTTAGCAAAGACGCATGGCCACTTGCTTACCCTATTCCATTTTACAGAGTATTGTGCTAGGCTCCTGTATGTTTGGGACTGTTCAGTTATCACAAGCACTGTACTACGCTATTTACAGATTATTAGTAAGCTGAAATCACTAAATCATAATCATAATAATACAATAATCGCAAACAGCCGGATGAAATTATATAACTTAGTAACCTCTCTGTACAAGTTTGGACTTCACTTCTGGATGAGACAAGACAAAAACACAGGCACCAACCGTGGCACTTAACTGATGATGATAGTGATACTACTGCCAATGGGAAATTGTGAAAACGAGTTGCACTACCACTTGTGCTGCTGCTGCGGGCTCAAGCCAGGCACCCGCGATGGTTGGCGGCTGGCCAGGGCGGCGCAGCGGGCTCAACCGATGATGTTGATGACGATGGTGACGTATACGAGGAGCGCGGCGGCGACGACGAAAGGATTCTCGTGGTACGGCAGCCTGTCCTCGCCGCGGGCGGCGGCATCACCGTCAGGTTGCTGCTGGGGGACGGGGACGGCTTCTTGCTCCGTGGCAGCGGGGGAGGGCCTCGCCTGCGAATTAACATCATTCTGTGGGACTTGCAAACCGACAAGCTTGCGATGAACATAACTTTTTGCACCAAAAAATATCTCTGGGACAGTAAGTGCTGTTTCATTGTTTTGGCATGCTTTTAATCGAAGTAAAGCATCTGTCTATAGTGGAATTCTCTTTTTTTTTCCTAGTTACTAACCATTCTGTGGGACTTGATAGATTCTGTTTTCAACATTTTCCATCTCTCTTAATCATTATGATTCCTGGAATGGTTTTAAGATGCAAGTATCATCTCTCTTAAACATGTTGGCTTAATTAGTAGTCATGAATTCAACTCAGCACAAGTAAAAAAGAAAGGAACGGTTGGTGTATAAGGCTAATACCTAAAGCTTGTGTGATTTGGGATTGATGAGAAGGATCATCTCGGGCTTTAATGTGTGTCCTTTGGCACTCTTCCACAGCTTTACGAAGAAAAATCAATTCCTCACTGAATGCTTCGAATCTCGTTTTCACCCAACCATAAAAACAAGCCGAGGTGCCAAACAGCAGCCAAGCAAAGCACTTTGGTTCCAGCTGGCATGGGTGCAGACTCTTTTGCACTGAAAATCACAAATTGCAAGCAACAAGTTGTCAACTATAATGAAAACAATTGGAAAGAATCCATGATAAAGTATGGCTCCATAAGAGGAAAGAGCGGGGTCCGTACCTGTGCAATTGACCGGGGACATTCTTATTGTGACAGGGTCCTGAATGAAGCAGAAGAAAATAAGACACGAAACAACCAATAATAATGAACCAAAGAAACCAAATACATACTGTGATACAGAGATGTAATGTATATCTGGTTTTTGTTTGATTTCTTTTTCCCTTTAGAATTCAGCAGACTATTTTTTTTATGTCGTAAAAAAAAAAAAGTAGTTTTTCTTCTTTTAGAAAATGGTATAACAAGTAACATCAATAATCAACAAATAAATTAAGTAGGTTGAATTGAAGTTATTACAACAGAAGAGGTTGTACACAATCTTTATTGTTTGTTTGAAATTCAGATCGATGACGAAGAAACACCTACTTTTTTCTAACAAAAATTATACCTTTTTCTAATAATAAAAATTCTATGAAAGAAAGGAACATGCGTGATGTACTAAATTACTATCTTTCTCCATTCTCCTATGCTGCTCCTGACATGCCCACCACGGAAGCAACACCAAGAATAGCAGGGTTGGCGTGATTTTGCCGGGTTCTCCTGATCTCCTCTGCCGCCTCTCTGTTCGGCTGCTATATAGATTAGGTTCGGGCTTCCTTCCGATGGATCAATCGATCTTGTTCTTGTGCGGCACCGAAGGAGAAGGGGCGGCCACGGATTGTTCAAAAAAAAAAAAAGTACACTTTGGCTCCTAGAACATATAACTTTTGATGTGGACACCGGTTTATAGCTCGTAGATTTATTCAATAACCATACCATGTATTACAATACATTTTACAAAAGGACTGTATATTCTTGCTGAACGCGTCTTGGATCAGAGACAGACTTTGTACTTGCATAGTGTGTGAGAAAAACTCCACTAGCTATTTCTCTCAACATGTAAGCTATCCACCTAGGCACAATGCACAATCACATTAAATTAATATCCACTAAGCAAAAGTCTCATTAGCTATTTATCTCAACATGCAAGTTGCCGAACTAGGCAATGCACTATCATAACTATCAACAAACTTTGTTATGCTCGAACTTGAAACTCTGAAACATGTACAAAGAGATTGAGTTGAACCCTTCACATTGATAAGGTTTAGCTCAACCACGTTTTATGGCTGGCACATTTTCTTGTGTCCCAGGATATTGCTTGCTGCAAAGAACGTCATGTGCAGATAGCACTGGGGCGTTCACCTGCTCATGAAGCCAAAACAAGCCTGCATAGACTTTCCAAGCCTGCATAGCACCCTGTATTTTCCCATATGACTTATTTGAGGTTTTGATGAAATCGACTTCTCTGTTTTTAGTCCCTTCAAGGTGACTCTGGTCTGTTATTTACTAACCTTCCAAGGGATGACATGGAGAGGCAGTATCCTATCCCAATATTTTATTTGTTTCTATACTTAAGATTATGATCATATTTGATATATTCATACCTGCAGGCTGTTCAGATAGGAAGTACTGCAACAAAAAAACAGTATTCTAGTTATTTTCTCTCTCTCTTCCTTTTATTAATTTCTTCCAAACAAACCAGGATGACCATGTTTAGGCATACATTCCCCTCCGACAACAAACAACAAGTTTGTGCGTTTCCTGTTTCTTTTTAAAACATATTGGTATTGGAGTATTCGAATCGCCCGAGAATCGGAGTAACTTATTTGCAATCTCTCATTAGAGCCTGCACATGAACATTATTATTCTATATTTTGTTATTGTTCTTGATGTTAGTAGCATTTTTTCCTTATCTAATGTGTTTGACCAAATTTAGATATTTTTTACAATGCCTTTGGTGGAGCTAAAGGAAGACCCTCTGGAACAGTTTACACATGAAATGGAACCTTTTCTACGCAAGCAAGGACTGCCGTTTCGCTGAACAAAGGTTTATAATCGCCACCTGCATCTACACATATTTGTGAATCTGCAAGCAAATTGGTTTAAAAGTTCAGCATTGTTTGTGCATACAGCATTGTATAGTTAGTGGCGAGATCATGTTGTGTGTGAGGAAGGGAAACCCCCTTCTGCCATAGGCTGCACAAACTCTCGGTAAGGTCATCCGGTAGAGTTACTAAGCATGCTTAGCTGCATACCGCAATATCCATTACAGGATGGAGTCATTAGACTTATCGTTCTCCGGCCCCAAAGCAACTAGAACTAGATGTGCCACCCCCACACACCCACTCTATCCATCGAAGATCCCATATTGTGTCATGGCGTAGTGTGATGAGGCATGGCCCGATCTTTTGAGAAGGAACTAGATAATTTTGATTGGTGGATATCTCGATGTTGATGATTAGGCTTCAAATCAACACGATTCAAACCTTACAACCTCTACACCATAGCTCATGGTTGTCAACCAATTGCAACTTGATTGACCTTGCTAAGACGGCTTTTCCTGCAAGCCAATCAAAGAACACAAGCAAAAATAGGTAAACACACAATTTAATAATTGCAAATATATATGATGCAACTGAATTTGGGGTTCAAGAACTTAGTTCCAAAGGGCTAATTGACACAGTGAAAGAGATCAAGAACAGAGACCCTAGATCACTATAAAAGGAATTGTCTTCATAGTTACAATGAATCAATCATAGTTTGTTCAAGGAAAACTCGAACTAAACAAAACTCGAGGCTCAAGTGGTGGTAGCTTCTAAGTTAAAACCTCTAAAGGAGGCGCACTAGGGTTCACGGCGACCAGGGTGGGCACCGGCAACATGGCCTTAAGGCCCGACTCTATACAAAGTCAAGATGGCCCAAAATACGTGATGCAAAACCTTTTTATGGTCACACAAAATGACTTCATTTGTCATGCCCTTTCCAACGAATCCAAGAACGCCCCGTTTAGGTGTTGTATGAGGGAGATATGACCAAAAGCGGTTATAGGTTGTCTCAATAATCCAAGCTAGACGTGGCGATGAGAGCCTGAAATGAATTGCAACTTTGGGAAGACCATGGTGTGTGTGTATGTCTAGTGTGTCGATGTCCTCATCACCCTCCCTTTCTTGAATTGGAGTCATCCTCGACTCCGGCATGGCGATGTCCTCATCATAGTGTGTGGCACCACTACCTATCATTGGGGGCGCTCCCTCTTGAAATCACACCACCATGATTGTACTCAAACCTATTCAATATCCACGCCTCAAATCTATCATCGTGGGCTCAATCTAGGTGTCCCTATTGAGGTCGACCCTCCCTTGCGGCATCTACCCGTTCCCTCGAGGGAAGTCAACTTCACATTAACTCTAGCTCCTCTTGCTAGCCACCCTCCCCACAGGGACACCATTACTCTACCCGTCCACCCCTAAGATCTTGCCTCAGATTTGTCGTCACTCCCCGCAATGACCGTGGGCTTGACTATTTCTCAACCATTGGCGCCTACAACCGCTCCTTATCCATCACTAATGGTGGTGCCCCTTCACGAGGCTCCATCGACAAGATGGGAAGTCATGTCGTCATAAGTTGTGAAGTTGGAATCCATTAATCAACACAACCATGAAACTATAACTTGCTAACAATTTGACAAATGACTATTCAAGTAAATAGCAACTATTTCCCGTGATGGATCTATATAACCTCATTTTTTGTCCTATAAGAGAAATGAGAACTTAGTTCGGGGTCTTGATTGTATTTTTGTTCCCCGCCATGGGTAGAGAAAAAATATATACCCTTCCTCGTTCTATATATAACCCCCTAAGAGGAGTAGATACTATTCAAGTTTCTATTTTTTTTTACCTTAATTAGGTAACCCCACCTTGAAGATTAGAGACTCACGTGTTTGAGTTCACTTAGTTTTTTTTAACTATCAATCAATATATCAAACAAAGATTACGGTCTCGACAATATCACGTGTGTGTTCGAGAGAGAACCTCAATGACATCATTCTTCATTTTCTTTTTGCATTTCATTGAGATCTTTAATATCAAATTTGCTTCCAAATACTTAAGTTTCAAAGATGTAGGTAGAGGCGAGAGTTATTAGGTTATTAAAGTCTCATGTGTTTGAGTTAAACTTAGTTTTTATAATTATCAATCAATATATCAAACAAAGATTAGAGTCTCGACAATGTCACGTTTGTACTCGGAGAGAACCTCAATCACCTCGTTCTTCATTTCCTTTTGCATTGCTTTGATACCTTTAATATCAAAGTTGCTTGTTAAAAAAATATTAAAGTTGCTTCTAGCTATTTGAGTTCCAAAGATGTAGGTAGAGATAGGAGTTATCTAGGTTGATATAACACACTTCACTTGCCAAGAGATCCCTAAGATGTTGAGAACCGAGAGATCTCTAAGAAGCCTTAATTCACTTAGATCGACTTCAATCTATAGGAACCTTTTATGATTTTCTTGATTACGATTCTCAAACCTCTCATTTGGGAACCTTGATTGAATTTGTATTAATTCTTTTAATTCTCTAAATTCTTGATTAGAATCGGCATGACGACCTCCACTTTATCTATTATATTCGTCTAGAGTTATCTTCATGAGATAAGCTCCACCCCCGCTTGGGATTGTATATACCGAAGACTTGATAAGAGACTCAACTATCACCAACCGGACACTACAATTAAAGCAAGACACGTTGATGATCACAACAAAATTTTATGAAATTCTAAACACAAATAACCATGGGTGGATCTGTTTACCTTTGGTCCAACCTATTCCACTTTGTCTTTTTATCGATTTCTTGGTATTTTCATATCTTCTCTCCTTTGGTGGTCCGACTTTGTGTACATGTAACTTTGACAAAACCTATAATATAGGAGTGATCAAACTTTTTTAGAGTTCAAGGGCTGTTAAGCCCAGCCTTTCAATTAAGATCATAAGACGGGGTTCACGAGATCATATGACTTAATAGCAACTACCCAAAGTTCCTTGACCACGGGTAAAGAGAACGACAACAAACTCGACTTACAAGCACTTCAAACTAAGGGGTCATTTGGCACAGCTTGGTGGCGGCTTCGTGAGCTTTTTCCGCCTCATTGTGCCAAACGCTTCAAACACGATCCGCTTCACGGGGAGGAAGCCCAAAACGCTATTTGAGACATACGTGTGCGCGTGGTGGTGAAGCTGAGGAAATTGCAGCTCTCTCTTGCTCTCTCTCTCTCTCCCGCAAACATAAATCTGCTGCCCTCTCACGAATGATGGAATTTACACAAATTGCCCCTCCACCCATAACCCTCTCTGCTGCCGTCTCCCCTCCCTTCTCCCTATTTACAAAGGCCTCCTAGGCCATCGTCCATCACCACTTAGGCTAGCCACATCACCATTGCACATACACCGACACTAGACTATTGAGATGCTACAATTATCCGTTTGCGAAGGTCCTTGTTAGCGTGTGGTAAATAACACATCATGGTGCGAGAATGCAATTGATTGCTTCCATCACGCCAGCCTTCCTCTTCAACACATACACTCATTCAAGGCTTCATTCATAGCGAGAACATTGTTACTTTCTGACGCAACCATATATGGTTTCACTAGAAACAAGCGCCACCGACTGTCCAAAGAGCAACTTGTCGAGCGACAACATTTCTTATAATGAATTTGTTATGCTTCCAAACAATATTCAATTTTGCGAGATTACACATATCAACAAAATTTATTATATATGCCGCATAGTGAACTTGAGACTATGAAATGTGGTCCTAAGAGATTGCTCCATGCTAGTTGAACCCTTCAAATTGATAAGGTTTAGCTCAATCACGTTTTTATGGCTAGCACATTTTCTTGTGTCCCAGGATATTGTTTGCTTTGGAAAGAACGTCATGTGTAGATAGCCAAAACAAGCCTACATAGACTTTCAAGGTGATTTGTCATGTTAGAATTCAGCACCCTGTATTATCCCACATGACTTATTTGAGGTTTTTGATGAAATCGACTTCTACTGTTTTTAGTTCATTCAAGGTGACTCTGGTGCATTTATTTACTAGCCTTCAAGGGATGACATGGAGAGGCGTATCCTATCCCAATATTTTATTTGTTTCTATACTTGAGATTATGATCATATTTGATATATTCATACCTCAGGCTGTTCAGATAATTAGTACTGCAACAAAAAAAGTATTCTAGTTATTTTCTCTCTCTCTTCCTTTTATTAATTTCTTTCAAACAAACCAGGATGACCATGTTTAGGCATACATTCCCCTCCGACAACAAAAGCGCAAGTTTGTGCAAGTTTGTCTTTTGTTTCTTTTAAAACATATTGGTATTGGAGTATTCAATCGCAAGCAATCAGAGTAACTTATTTGCAATCTCTCATTAGAGCCTGCACATGAACATTATTATTATTCTATATTTTGTTATTGTTCTTGATGTTAGTAGCATTTTTTCCTTATCTAATGTGTTTGACCAAATTTAGATATTTTTACAATGCCTTTGGTGGAGCTAAAGGAAGGCCCTCTGGAACAGTTTACACATGAAATGGAACCTTTTCTATGCAAGCAAGGACTGCCAGTTCGCCAAACAAAGGTTTTGTAACTGCCACCTGCATCTACACATATTTGTGAATCTGCAAGCAAATTGGTTAAAATGTTCAGCATTGTTTGTGCAGGTGTTGTAGAATTAGTGGCAGATCATGTTGTGTGCGAGGAAGGGAAACCCCTTTCGCCATAGGCTGCACAAACTCTGGTAAGGTCATCCGGTAGAGTTACTATGCATGCTTAGCTGCATATATGATTTAAAATGAGCTTGATCGAACTAAGAGGATCATGTTTCAGTTTTTTTTACTGTAATTCTGTTTACACCACATCTTAAAATTGAATACATTGGTTGATGAGTTCACATGAAACATTAATAGGCAATTCATTCTTACTGCCATCTGCTCTTCATATAGTGCTGCTGCAGTATTAGTTCATTCCATTTGCTCATCTTATCTTAACTGTTGAAATCCATCCACTGGACTATTTCTTTTCTTTGACTCCACTTTGATTACTCTCTTGCAATGGTTGCTTGGATACAGATGCCAGCATTCCATCCATACCATGTGTGCCGCTGGAGATGTGATGACTTCATAGTTTAAAATGCACCTAGGAGTTGATGATTCCTCTTAATTAAACTTGTGTTTCCTGTAAACAAGGGTGCACTTGCTGTCTTAATTGAGACAGTTTTGGTATTCTGTGTGTGCCCATGTACCAGTGAGGGTTGGAAATTAGAAAGATGCTATCTGCATAAATTTTGCTAGTGGATTTCTTTATTTCGTCCATTCTTTACCTATAGAAATTGTCTGGTCTCAGTTTTTCTGAATGTAGCTCAACGTCAAATGCCAAATCTGTGCCTGGTTGCTGGGGAGCACGTCATTGATCAGACTTTTTCACAATTCCACTGCTTCTAGTTTTTTACTTGCTAATCTCTTACTGAATGGGAACCCATAAAAAGTGCTATGTTTCATCAGCATTAGGCATAGGACGAGATTTGCTCGTTGGTTCTTAACCCTAAAGAAACATATAGATGATTCTCAAGTAACATGACTGGATCTTTTTGGTACTCGGCTATCAGTAGGAAACACATGCAAAGGCCAATTGGCTTGTCAATTTCAAGTAAAGCGATCAATCACTGGTTCAGTAACCTCTGGGCCATCAAAAATAAACATGTATTCCGATCGACTCAAGGCCATATGGTCATCTAGCCCCTACCTTCCGATTGACCTAAAGGGAGCCACTAACTAAGGAGCAAATCAATCAAATCCATACATGCGACAATTACTAGCTTAGATTCATTCATCATGTCAAGAGCATTGGAAAAAAAAATACTACAGCCAGATACACTTGTCAAACCATTTTTGTCACCACTCAGCAAAAGGAGAGATACACTTGTCTTTGATAACCAATTATTATCACAAACAAAAACACAAAATCACACATATGTTGCTCGTCTTTTGCCCTCCTTTTCTTTCAAAAAGGTAGCTCAACTCTTTTCTCTACATGCTCCTTACATTGTCCTAGATGTTGCACAGAACAATAAAAGTTAGCAACTGCACTGCTGAAAAGTGAAACACAGCCTATGTAGTTGATGCACAATAGCTAAAAAACAAAACCAATTGCTTTTCTAATCTAACCCAGTATAAACCTGCACACCAGAATCATGTGATTGAACAAATTAATTAACATCTTACGCCACAGTGGTAATAGGTCATCTAATCACTAATATCCATTTGTACAGAAACAGATCTAATACCATTTTCTGTTCAGCAGTAGTTTCCCTCAGATTATTGTTGCATCCACTTCAAAATGTAAGTGCAAACCGAATTGAGAACAGTGATTTTCTTATTTCATATTTATTATAATTTCACAATGCAAATAAATGGTAAACCTTTTGTGTTAGATTAGTCACTAAACAAATTACGAAAAACTCAATACATGAATGGGCAGCAAGGAAGAATGAAGAGTATATAAGACCAATACCTGATGCTTATATCTTTTGGCCTTTAGAAAAATTCGCCCACTAGATCTCTTCCAACTGACTTCCCATAGTATCGAGCTGCATGTCGCCTTTCACTTTGTTTCTGCTTCATCTCTTTATTAAAGGCATCCAAGTTGTCACGAAGGGCTTCCATATGGGCGTTTAAAACGGGTCCAGTGCGAATGAGATAAAATTGTACAAAAAGCTAAACCACCAAACATCAGGCCATAAGTTGCAATGGATAGAGGCAGAATTGGCTCGAGCTAAAAAACCTGAAAATGACAAATGCAAGTGACAATTCTTTCTAGAAGGAACACTTATCAGATAGATGTCGAAATTGGAAGAAGTCTTACGAGTCCCACTCATGGCCACTGGGAACTTCCTTGTTATAATTTTGAGGACCCTAAAGAAACATATAACAGAACAAACAGCATCATCAATACCAGAATATGAAGGTTATCAAGATCAGGATGTGTATCCATCTATCTATCTATCTATCTATCTATGTTGGTCACATAGAGCTGGCATGGCACAAGTCAATTTCATTCCATGTAGAATCATAAGAAGAAGAAGAATCCCTATAAAGAATCAAGTGTGAATGTGATGTAAGATGATGAGTGTGATAACAAATATGTCAACATTGAAAACTAAATAGGTTTTATGTATACTAGATAGATAGACATGGTGACAACAGGGTGGGTGACTGTAAGACAGGGGAGGGAGTTGGTTAGCTTCATGGTAAACAGCTCCGATCATAGGGCGTAAATAAATGACCGCGCTCTGTAACCTTACCAAACTGCTATCCTTTAATTATAAGGGAAGATGGTAGCATGTCAAAACTCAAACGACAGTATGCATAAAGAATGATACAATATACATTAATAATGTATAAAATTTACAATTCAATATGTCAGGATCAGATAGCAAACGAAAAAGAAGAAAGAGATGTTTTCCCCTCACACTGACTTGCTTTTTCTATCTAACAGGAAATTTATGAAAAAGACAGATGCTTTGTGGTATCCAATATGTCGCCCCAAATCAAAATGAAATCAAATCAAAGAGGAGCAGCGTACCGTACCTTGATGTTAGCTGACGACGGTGTGGAACCACCCGTAGATGTAGAGAATCTACTGACACCTGAGCTTGTTGGAAGGCGAGGCGGTGCCGGTGCCGGTGCGCGACCCATCTTGGTGGCCAAAAGAACGAAGGAGCGCTGCTCTTGCTGCCATTGCCCACCACGGAAAGCACCACCGAGAAGGGCTTTGCTTTGCTAGGGTTGGTATGATTTGGCTTCTCCTGATCTCCTCCTCCTCTCGAATCGGCTGCCTGTAGGGTAAGGGAGGGGAGGGGAGGACTCGGGGGACGGGACGGCAGGGGAGAGAGTAGTGGACATGGGCTGGACATGGGCTTTGGGAACCGCCGGCCCAAGATGATTGAGGCGGTCGGCCCAGAGGCTACATCAACTTCAGCCCTGTGCTTGCCAGACATCTCCTTCACAATCCCGTTGTGAGTGGGAAGGTAAACCAAGTATCCAATTTTTGACAAAATTAAGGACTGGCTCGTTGAGGAAACTACCTAAGCAGCTTCAGAAGAAATTAAAAGATGAGTACAAAGTAGAAATTCATTACAAAAGGGTTGGTGCAAGTAGTCAACTATGGATCAACTGTTTGGGAAGTGGTTTGACAGTTTCAACAACTTGTATAGGTTTAAAGCACACATAGGACGCGTGTAGTGGATTCAATCGATTATGAACCACTCTCCAGATGCGTGGGTGGGATCATATGCAGTTCAAGGATGAATGTGTTTGCAAATGGCGAGCTATATTACGCTCTTCACTTCTATTTGCAAGAACATCCTGATCTCATCAATGATATGTTAAATGTGCTTGCACTTCGTTTAGACGAAGGGCTTTGCCAGTGCTAGACGTCCGATGGAGTTGAAATCCATTGGACCCCTGCCCGCACGTGCACCGATATCATGGCACCGATATCACGTGCTAGACGTCCGATGGAGTTAAACCATTGGACCCCTGGCCGTAGCTACAAGGACAACGCTCTTTTGATTTGGGTTCAAACTATGGCGGTGAGCAAGATGGGATGTCACATCCCGTTATACTATTATTGTAACGAGGAGATATCATGGCAGCACCTCATAAC
>JADLZK010010734.1:0-93114 GCA_015847255.1 Hyparrhenia diplandra | reverse complement strand
GTTTAATTGGCTAGTAATGTTATGCTATAAGGCATACCTAACATGCATCTTTTTATGGTCTTTTTAAAGCAAGCAATAAATAGTAAGTAAAGGATACTTATCTCATAACCAGGGTGCTCTCCCACAAGCTTGATTTTTGTAGATGTTGAAGTGAGGTAGACGAATGAAGGTGATGTCCTCTTGATGAAGCTACTGATGATGATGTTGGATGTGTTTTTGTCATGGTCAACATTTCCCTTTCCTCGCCGCGCTCATTGATGCTTTAAATCTTGTGAAACTCAAATACACAAATAAAGCTCGTGGAATTGATTAAGCGTTAGCTGTTGGATTATTTTAAGCTTCTTTAATTATCTAGAGTTTCTAAATAAAGAGAATTAAAGATTAAGCTTAAATGTGATTTAAGCAAGAACTAATATTTTTGTATTTTCTTATTATGTATGCATGTAGGAAAAACAAAGAACAAATGCAAACTTTATTTTTGTGCCTCCACAGCAAATAGTCCCTATGGGTGTTTATGCCACGTATAATCACATGGGGCTTTAGGTAATATGCATGAGACAAATGCAATAAAGAAAATGCTAAAGGAAAAATTATTTATGCAAAGAAAGTAAATATGCAAGACGGAGCAAAAGGATACCTGTGTACTTACCTGCGCGTAGGGAGTTCATTCCTCCCATGGTATGTCACTTGGTTGTACCGAGGCTTCGAGAAGTTACCTTCTGGATGTCGAAGGAGAGGGATGCTTTCGGGTTCGGGAGGTGGCCTTCTTTTCTTCTTCCACACCCTTCTGGTTGGTGACTTATGCGTGGGGAGTTACCTCTTCCCAGCCTTCCTTAATTATTTCCTCCTTAACTTTTTCTTCATCATGTACCTCTTCAATGTTCAAGTTTCTTGTCCAAATTCTCCCATCCCACTTCACCTTGATGCCACGCATAAGCTTCCCATTTTTCTTGTGCTCTTCGACGCACTATTGCGACGAAAAGTGTTATGCCTCCTTCTATTAAGTAGACGGTCTTGGCTGTTCATAGTTAGTATAATTTTAAAATAACAACATACCATTCTCAGGAAATTGGAAGTGGATCTCTCCAAATTCCTCATGTAGATGATGGCGCCGTAGTGTTCACCTGAAACCAGTCTTCCCAAGACTATAGGCTTAATTGATGTCTTCATCCTTCATGTCCGTGACAATAAAATCAGGGTGCATGTAGTGGTCATGGGATCTGTGACAGCGCGTACATCTTTAGCTATGCTCCTCTCGTCTTCTCACACAGACTAATCCATCATCCAGTAAACTAAATCAGTATATGTTTCGCATGTGGGTTGTTTACTATATATAAATTCATAAATTACCTTAGGCATGATGTTGACTCCTCGAAACAGATCACGATGGTATTCGTGAAGGTTAGCCGACAATGAAATCTCAATTTCGTGGTTACCCGGATCGCACCCATCTTGGGCGTATATGGTGAAGTGGCAAAGATAGTCCCATTCCTTCGAGTGGATCTGCATTGATCATGTTCACATTTCGAGGTGCTTCTTCTTTGTTTCTTCTTCTCGTTGTTCTTTTCTTGTAGCAAAAGCATGAAAGGGGCCATGCAGCTGAACGACTCGGTGTGTGTTTGATATTGAGATGTCTTGTTCTTGAAGTTGAAGGTCTCCCCTTCTCCCCTTAATGAAACAAATCTTGGCTTGTGTAGCATAGATGATCGCCTTGGCCATGGTCAAGAATGGTCGCCCAATATGATGGTTGACCTCTCATCTCCTCCAGCCCTCGAGGACGACGGTCTCGTTTTTGTACATATGAGTTGCCAACTCAGGATAGGATGTTTCAAGGATTCCCTTGGGGTAGATGATAGACTGACCGCAAGCTACAAGCACATGGTTGTATGTAATAAAGGAGCACCATGGATCTTATCATAAATTACCTTTGGCATGATATTGATGCTAGATCCGTGGGTCACAAAGCGCATTGTCAAAGGTGTGTGGCCCAATCAATAGTGATGGCCGGTCCACCTGAATCTCCTTTCTTCAAAGGGTAAGGACTCATGCTTCCATCCTTGCTTCGAGAAGTCTTTTTATAATAATGGCCTCGTGATTAAAAATATCGACGACAAGATTTACGTATCCAACTCTTATGGCCGTATGGGATCTTGTTGAGTTCTATCGGGTATAGCGTAGGCCACCGAAAGCAAGTCAGGTGACTCTAGCATCTTATTAAAGCTATACGGGTTCTTCATGGCAAAGGGAGAAGGTGTTCATAGCCCGGCAATCGATGGTGTCTAAGGTTTTATCACATTGGCAATTACCTTCTTATTGATCCGCCAATAAGTCTAGACTAATCGCAAGAATCTCTCTCAAAGGAGGCTGATTGAAATTATTTCCTTGGTAGTTACCTTAGTAGTTACCTCGAGTAGTTGGGCCTTTGTTGCCGATTCCACCCTTGAGGCTGTTGAGGACTCCATAATTGTTGTTGTTGTTGATGTAGTTCACATCCTCAATAATTCTCGACAATTTCTTCCTAATGTCCATAGCTTCCTCGCGATTCTTCACAAGTCATGAGAGCGCCATTAATGTGCACACCTCTCTTCTCCCCGGTCTTGATTCTCCAGCCTTTCTTCATCACAGTCAAGCTTTTACGAAGGGATCATGTCCACCTTTTAAGTCATGGACTCCTCCTCTCTTGCGAGTGGAAGTGCGCGCCTTCATTCCAACTCGTTGATGCCATCTTCTCAACAAGTGTAGTAGCATTGGGGAGTGTAAGAGCTAAAAATGCTCCTTCAAGCTAGAATGGCCCATTGTCTCACTGCGCTAGTGGTGAGCCCGCGATAGAAGGTCTGCATCAAAAAGCCGCTTCCTCCATCCCCATGATGAGGACATTCTCAAACGTCTTGAAAGCATTCCCAAGCCCCTCCTCGTGAAATCCACTCATCGTGTTGTTGCCGAAAGCTTGATATTTTCCCACGCAAGGCATTTGTCTTGCCGGGTAGGAAAGAATCCTTGGCGAGAATTCTGCTGAGCAAATGTCCCAAGTAGTATGTTTCTCCTTATTGGCATAGAACCACTGCTTGGCCTTTCCAAGCAAATGAAATGGGGAAAGGCGAAGGCTGCAGTGGCATCACGTCACTCCCTTGATGGTGAAGGTGCCGCGCAGATCTTGAGGAAAACCGTTGCAAATGGGCACTTGCATCTTCATGTGCCTTCCCACGTATTGACTAGCTTGCACCATAGTGATGAGTGCAGTGATTGAGCTCGAAATCCATCTCTCCAACATCAAATCAGGTCCAAAGACGGATGTTGTTGGTGGCCTGAGCAGAGAACTCGTAGACTTTGTTAGCCATGGCTTCAAAGTCTCGTTGGTTGCTTCTCTGGAGTGTTGATCTTCAGAACTTTTTTTTGTGATTTTCTGAGCTTTTCTTTTTGCTTTCTCGAGTAAATTTTCTCGATCATCGAGAAAAAATTGTCCGTAAGAGTAGCACTTTGCATACATTAACCCAAATAAAAATGATCAAAAATAAACAAAACAAAAGGGTGAAGCTATTGTGAGTAGAAGATTATTGGTTGAACTAATTCCATGCATGAGGGTATACTAGTGCTTCCTAAGTTTGAAAACCTTTTGCAATAAAAGATTGAAACCTTCTATAATAATAATTTTGAAATCTTCCCCGCAACGGTGCCAAAATGCTTGTTGACAATCGCTTAATCCACATCACTAATATAGCAACGCCACCAAACCATAATCACTATAAAAGCAATGACCCCAAATAGTGTCGGTATTATGACAATTACTAAGCCACTATGAAACTTGTCAAAGAGTAACCTATACTTCTAGTAAAGAGGGTTGTCAGTCCACTTATGCAACTAGAGAGTATAACATGGCATAGAATAATATGACTAGGCAAGTAAAATAGAATAAGATAAAGAATATAGACAAGGGCTCAGTTTTAACGTAATAATAAATACCATTGTAGCATTTTAATGAGTAAGAGTATCGTGATCCACAAAGGAAGACATCTACAAACTACTTAATGCGCATACCAATAATGTCCTTATGTATGGAATGTCTATAACCAATAATGATAATGCTTCTTCTACTCAACAAATGTATTAATGTCACATAAAATAACAAATATAGTAAAGAGATATGTATGATAAATGCTAATAAAGATAAATGATAAATACGTGGATCAAGCCATCATGAAATAATAAAGATTCAACAGAGTATTCTAGCCTAAGGACTAACATGGGTAATATAAGGAAAACTTACTAATGAGTAACAATCATCACATGCTATTGCTAAACTCTAATTAGTGCAAAATATCTAGATATCATTGTTAATACTACTACTTCATATCATACTCAAGGGTCATCAACTAGAAGGATTCAAATAATGAGATCTTCACCTTCTTCATGACACACGACCTACCGTTATCAAGTATATATATACGGGGAGGATTACAGAGGACTCAATAGGGCTCAGAACCCCTAATGATCTACCCCACCTAATTCATTATATAGAGGGCATTTGCGTATATAACATATATAAGCAACACGCTACATAAGTTATAACACCTATCTTGCACGCTACAAGATGAGGGCTATACAATCCTAAGCATGCAATCCATAATAAATATATATAACTCTACTAGACATATTAAAGGAAAGAATAAGCAATGCAATAGATAATATAATAAAGATAAAGAAATTAATATCATAGATGAACTTGAGTAATAAATATATCAAAATATATAATAATGTACCTATGAAACACCTTTGACAGATCTCAAGCTCAAGTCTTCCTAGACTTGATCTCCTTCTAATCTACTACTATGTAGCTAATCTCTAGATCTAGAACTACCAAGAACTAGGGTTCATGGCTCGACTTGATCTCTCGGAATTGTACTCTCAACCAATTATCAATACCGAATTAGGGTTCCAAAAATGGGTGAGGTCCGCCTTGCTTATATAGCCCCATAGGATGAATCTCAAAATTTGGATCAAAACCGACTTGATTGGACGGTGTAGATCTACTCCATAGGCCTCGCTAGTAGGGAAGGTTCCGTAAGGTGACACGGGATCCATAGGGGGTGCCACCGCCCCCATTGACAGGTGCCGCCGCCCTACCTCCCCTGCCAAGAAGTGGGCCCCGGCCTTCACGAGCCGCCTTCTTTGTCCTTTAGACCCTTGGAATTTATACTAATCGCCTCGATTTGGTCCTTTCTTCTAGTTTATTTCCTTTTTTCTCTCTCGATATTCCAAAAGGTTTTCCGAGTTCACTTGTAAAACCCCAAAGTGTATACAAAACTTGTGGAAATTATTAGTATAAACCCTATCTTCTATTTGTTATTGTTCTCAAATAATCTATCATTTCATGTTAAAAAGTTGACGATAACTACCGTTGACATTTACTTAAGGCCGCCACTAGAAATAGATATAGAACCTATTCTCCAAACCATGCCGCTAGAAATGCGTGAGGTATATCTTTTATGTCTGTTGGTGATTCCAAGTTTACGTAGTATACCGCTGTAGCACTTCACCCGAGAGTATTCCAAGGTATCGCTATTTATATTTGAGCCCAAGGAAGCAATAGCTAGAAAAGGTTAATGTGGGAGAGATAGATCCTTAAGTTCACCCCAATATAGTACCAGCCAATGTGTCAGTAAACTAATATGATAGGAAGGGTTGGATTGAAGTTGGTGGAGGATACAATTTAGGCAATTAAAGATAACTAGTAAGGTATAGCTAGGTGGGAGGACAACGAAAGAGTATAAGACTCCTATGACTCTAACTTTTTACTTTAGTGATATGTATCTAGACACAAAAAGATGAGACAACTAGTTGTGGTTTACATGAACTCAATGCTAGGCAAGAGGTGAGATACGGTGAATTAATCACCACTACCCCAAATACTATGTTATCGAGCCTTACCTTTTAGTAACTTGTTTAAACACGTGGTGGTTTATACAGAGACCGTAAGGGTCAAGCCACTACCTTATCGGGCTACCACGATCCATCCGCAAAATAAGCGATAACCATGTGTAAGATCGAGTCTAAGCACCACGCTATACTTCCTCTTACTACTCTAGGTGGTAGCTACTGTGATCAACTAGAGCACCCTATGACAAAGATGATCGCATCCAAACGAGGATTCAACTAGGAACTGCACTAAACCACAAACTAAGTGTAGAAACACCTATTTGCGAGACTTATATCACTACAACTATAGTCTAGATAACTAGAACAAAGTTGCACTAAGTAAATACTCGAATAAGTAGATACTTGAATAAAGTAAAAAGAAAGGACTATATATTATAAAGTAGAGATCCAAATACAAGAGAAAAGATAACTAGAGCTTTACCGCATTCCCGAGGACCAAATGAATCCGGTCCGCAGCCTCGAACACTCAACTCTAACTCCCACACTAGACTATCCTACTACACTCTCTTGGAGCTTTGCCTTTACAACTTCCACACTCCACTCCACCCCCAAATGAGAGGGGGAAGGGGTATTTATAGCCCAAGGTGGAGTAGGGGCTACCCAAACCATGTCATCGATCCGCATGGATCCCACCTCAGAACCCTTTGGATAAACCGCTTTAGGATCAACGGCCGGATGAAATAATCACGTGGACAATGTGGTAGGCGGGGGACGCCGGTGGTCAAATGGGCCATGGTCGGCCGAATTATGGTCCATGACCTCCGTGGGCCACCCTCAAAAGCCGGACATGTTTGCCCCACCGCCGCCGCGTTCTTGAGTCCGTAACTTGTCGTGACATCGCTTTGTACCCACACGATCCAAGGACGCCTTTGAATCGACTAATCGTGCCTTCTTGGTTTCCCATGGATTGGTGACGGGCAAGTCACGGGGAAGGTTTGGGCCATCGCCTATGGTCGGCCGATGCAGGTCCATTGGGCCTTGACCTTCCCCAAATTCTAGAAGCCGCCCCCATGTCGATGTCTCGTGATGAAATGGCCTTTTGGTCGGCCGATGCTCATCTTGTGGCCAAATGACTTCGGATTTTGTGTGGCATCATAGACATTGTGATCATGATGGTGATGGTATTTTGCCCAATTTCCATACTTGGGTCACCGACCGATGGCTTACCCACGTGGTTATTCCGCCGATTTCCTCCGACCATATCTCGCATAAAAATAATGATATCTGGCATGTAGAACTAGGTTATTGGATAAAATATGTTTATGAAATGTTGTTCTTCCTTTCCAAATAGGATATTGACGGCGTTTTGATGGTGTAAATTAAGGGTGTTTTCACCGCCAACACTACCGCCAACACCCACGGAAGGGTTGGGCACCGCGATCGGCCCCAGTGATCGCCTTGGTGCCCCCAATGGCAGGGGCTACTTCATCCCCGTGCACGTGCTCGGGCCGAATGTGACGGCGCCATGAGACGCCCATCCACGATGACAACGGGTCACGTGTGGCGATGCCACTACAACCACGGCTCGCGATCGTGGGTGACCCGGCTACCGGGCCTCCCCTTGATCAAGGTGGATGAGGTATTGGTCATCTCCCCATGTTCTCGTAAGGCATCGCATGACGTGGTCCCACGGCCGGGCGACCCCACCGGGAGGTCCCCGCTTCTACCTTCGCTGGTTTTAGGAGGCACCGTGAGACGCCTTCGGCCTAGTCTTGAACTCGCTTAAAAATCGACGGCAACATGAGATATGAGACACAAAACAAAGCGGAAGTCGTGGGCACTTACCTAGCGTGGGGATAAGAATCCTACACTTCCCCTGTGGACGAGCGCCACCGACGGCTCCACCTCCGAGGGTAGGGTCGCGGGCTCGCCGCCCACCGCGGACCACCCTTCTTCTTCACACATCTCCCCGCACCGTGCCCTAAGGTCGGGCCCCTGATGTGCGGGTGATTATCGGGTAAAGCCTCTGGGTCAAGCATCGCTTGGGAGTAGGCCCTTGGGGGTCGGAACCGGGTGCCCCTAGGGCATGGAGGACAACCGGGCAAGGAGCCCTCAAACACCGTAGGGTCCAACGGACCGAAGGCCCCTCGCACTCGAGAGGTTCCGCCGTTCCCATCGCCGCCGCCGGATGAAAATGATGGCGCCGTGGATGGCCTCGGGAAAGCCCTACCTTCACCTACTCCCCTATGCCGCCTTCAACTCCGCCGCCCGACCCACTTGTCCCGCTTCCCCATTCGCGCCATTAGCTTTCCGCCGCCCACGGAAAAAGCCGTTGATCCGACGATGCACGACGCCCTCGTGGACGGAGGATCTAAGGCTCGATACGGCATGCTCAACCCCCCGTGCACAACGCCACAAGAAGGTCAGCAGGGAATGTGCGTGAACAAAAGGGGGATATGAGACCCACACACTTACTAGAGAAAGATACCCCTCACGGGGTCGCATCGAACCTCGGGCGGAGATCCACCGCCAAACCGGATGTAGACACCCCTATTGCAATCCAACCGGCCGCGACCTCCCCTCGAGTCGAAGAGCCTCACCCGACATCCGAGACCCTCGACCAAATGTAATTTCATACGCTCATCCAAGACAAAGACCCGATCCATCGCCGATAGCACCCGATGATGGTGAAAGGCGGCCACAACCCCTCACCGCATCAAGGCCACACACGAGTTGCTCCAAAAAGCTGCCCATAAGTGGCCGTAGCTTCTGCCGATCCTTCTTGAGTATGCCATAGTGCCGAGGTCCACTTTGAAGCCGAACCCACCGAGTAGAGCAGCAGACCTTCACCGCCGCTAAGGAGGTAGAACCAAAATTTCCGCCATCCGGGAGCTGGCCCGCCGAAAGCTCACAAGAAATGTAAAGGTGTCGCCGTCCCGATGAACCAGAGCTCGCAGCTCCTGACCGTAGGCACCTAACGAAGCACCTTTGACGCCGTTGACCAATCGTTCTCAAGAGGTGGAGCCACACCCCAATGGGGGTAATCCCCGTGAAATCCCCTCGAGACGCACTTAAAAGATAGCCGCCGAGATGGAGCTAGGGGTAAAGTCATGCATAAACCCCCATAATGATGTGGGAGCACCCGCGATAAAGCTAGATGCCAAAACGCCTGCCCTCACTAAGCTCCCGATGATCCACTGGGTGGTCGTGGTCCTGTATGGGATGCAGGAGCCCGCCGGGCCACGAAGCCTTCCAATGCTTCCTCCAGAATAGCCGACGGAGCCCACGACCGCCGAAGAAGATTGGCACCAGCTATGAGGAAAGCGTAGCAAGGAAAGACGACGCACCAAACACGGTGGGCGAGGAAACCGCTGGTGGATCAAATGGCAAACCATATGCCCCTAAAGAGGCTCTTCCTCTCTCTATTCTCTTCCCTTCTCAATGACTTTCGCTTGCGATAGAAGAGGAAAGGCAAACGGCAAGAGCGGAGAAGGAGGAAGGGTGCAGCCCCTCCTCCACATTTACAAATGGGCATGGGGATGGATATGCATGCGCATCCAAAGCCGTAGGCAACCGAATCACCGCGATTAAATGTCGGGCCCCATCAACCTTGGTCTACGGTCCGCCCTTGAAACCCGCACGCATTATGTCCCATCAAACATTGGTACAAACCGAGGGTCCCCCGACGCCTTATTATCTCCCGAGGCCGAACGCCAAGTTAAACATCCCATCTTCTCCATGACCTAACATCGAGCGATCGTATTGCCCTAGGGTCGGATCCTTTCAAAGCGGCGGAGGGATGAGGGGAAGCCGTGAAAGAAGCTTGATGCCGCATGGGGTCCCGAGGCCCGGGGCTTGGAACAAGGAAACTTGGGAGATAAGAATCGCCTTTGGGGCAGCCATAGGCGAGGAGGCACGCATGCGCACCATGGCTAAGGATAAACGGATTGCCCGACAAGAGTAAGTCGATCCCACTCGGTCTTATTTCTAGAATTCATTTTTTTGACTAAGGATCGATGCTATCAACACATGCGTCATGATCAATTGCATGGCTCATTCGAGCGAAAGCAACCTCCCGAGCCGCACGTGACTAGAGTTCGTGAGGCTGGCCCGGGCGAGGGTTCGAGATAGCCGCCCGCCGAATCGAGTGAGGGATGAGATAGAAAGGGGACACGCTTAGCGTTTAGTACCCAGCACTCCGAACGCCACGGGCCCTTAGTCTCGTGATTCAGTCCCTGTTGATGTCTAAATATTGTAGGGTTTATTCAAAAAAGACAACACAGCTCGCCGGGGTGAACGAACCACCCCTGAACCGAACCTGATATGACCACCGTGATCGTATGGAATCTGACACTAGTGCCTCCGCCGAACCCTATCAAATAGGAACCAAGATTTCCACCGACCACCCGCCGCAACTCATCGAATGCCCTGGATCGAATCATTGAGGGAATCCACGAAAACATCCAACCCTCCTCCTTGTGAAAAGGACGCGATGAGGGGTGAACCAAACTAACCCTCGTGGCGCCAGTAGCGCCAACCTTCCCCGGCGAGGGAAAAGGTGCTCGAAATTGATTGGTAGGTCCAAAATCTGGCCCTAACGCACACTAGTACGAAGCAAAACCCCGAGGGTCCGTGACCCTTTCATTCATTACGAAAAGTATGATTACGTGATATATATATATATAGACACACACACACATAAATCATTGAGGAAAAGCCTAGGTACATGAGCTAATCCTCCCTGATGAGGGCCTCGACGTGGTGGCCGCACCACGGCATCACCGGGCTACGAGAGGGTAGCGGGGATGATGTCGGGCGAAGTCGCCATGGTAGCCGCCGCCGAGCCATTCCACCCCGATAATGTTCTCGCGGGCGAAGGCGCAATGGACAGCCACAACACGAAGCCGCCGCCGAGCCATTCCACCTCCGCCAATGCCGGTCCACGCCCACCGCACGCCGTAAATCCGCCAGGTAAGAAGAAGAGGTCGATGAACACAACGCCAAGCACCAAAAGACTAGCGAAGACCTACCCGCAAATGGCAGGACGGCGTTCTCGCACTGGAGCCGCATCATCTCCATGTTGCACCAAAGACGCCCACCTCCCCGCTCCGCCGCATTCGCCAGCCGTGAGGCGGAGTGCCCGAAAGGACTAGCCGAAAGGGAACCAAACCAACGGAGTGGGAGCAGAACGGCCAATACCGACCGACCGAGCCACCGCACCGAGCCAGCTCAAGGTGGCGCCGTGGAGCGAAGGCCGGGGGGAGCACCACACTAGGGCCGGTGATGACCACGCCGTAACCCCCAAAGATCGAAGACAAACCACTCTCCATCCCACCAAGTGATGTGAGAAAGAACATGGGACGGAGCCGGAAGGAAAGGGAAGCACCGCAAGAGGTAGAGCCAAGAATGAGTAGGGAGCCCAAGTACTTATAGGCGTATAGGTGGCGGTCCACCGCGAACCCTTCGCCCCCAAAACCGCAACCATGCCCCCCATTCGGGCCCACGATCCCACGACCGACGCCTAAGCCCCACCTCCTGGGAATCGGGGGTCGGCCCCGCCGCCGACGGACGAACACTCACCGCTGAAGCCCCAAAAAGCCCGTAGGGACCCATTATCCCCCGAGCCTCGAGGGCTACACCCGGCTGGTGCACTCGTGCGCCCCCACCCGCATCGGGCTAACATACCTGAGACAAAGAGGCCGCATAAAGATGCCAAAGAAGTTCTCCACTTCTTTACGTGTTTCGGCTACCGTCGGGGTCAGAATCGTGGGCCCCACAATTAAGCATATAAATAGCCACCGAGCCCTTAATTAAGGGGTTGAGGAAATTAAACCTCGAGTGAGAAAGGGGCTCGATTTGTCCGAGGCCGATCTAGGCCCGAGCGATCCACCAGCGCCCGCCGAGGCTATCACAAGCCTCGGGCCAGACTGACTCTCCCGAGACCTCCACGGTCCGCTGTAGGCCGCCCGACCGAGATCGCATCCACACCGCAGACAAGGGTGTGGCCTCCGCCGGCTATGGAAGAGAAGGGGCCGGCCCAATGGACTCTAACAGCACCAAGAAATCCCACCGCCAACCCGACAAACCTCGCTATGACGCGAATTCCCCATCAAATCAAGCTTATTGAATGCGAGGGACAAACGGGACCGCCATACACCGGCTCCACCGCCCTAATCGCTGTTTCACCGCCACGCATTCAACGGCATCAGGAGTCCCATCGAGCCCATGCCTCCGAAGTCTTAGGACAAATAAAGCCGATAACGCTCTAATTCACAAGACCCCTATGTAAGTCTTGATAACCGCCCCAAGCCTCGCCAAGGCCCCTCAAGTCAAAGCAAAGAAGATGGTCGGTCCCATCAAGACAACGACTACATCGCCGAGCCTCGCTAATCCGGGCTCGTGTACCATGTAGAATAGACAAACGCTAGCATTGTAAATAGGATCCCTCCCTTCGATTATAAAAAGGGAGGACCGGGCGCACTGGGAGATCGCACCACCTAGGCCCGTATACACTATTTTTCCTCTCCACCACGATATAGGCACTTTTCAATTTCTTCCCTTTGAGACTTTGGGACTCGTTGGCATTTCTTAGCATCATTGCTAGTATTAGCAATGCCGCCCAAGAATACCTTAACGATAGTTCAACGCTTACGTAATGTCCGCAAGCCGCACGGAATTATCGATGTAGCATTTCACCCCTCGAGTATTCGGTATCGCTTCATTTATATTTTCCCATGGGAAGGCATGGTAAAAGACTCCAACTTGATATGGCAAGATAACATGTTTGCATAATAAAACCAATACTCAATATAGGGGTAAGTCCTGATAGGTTTTAGGATAGTGTGACACACACTTGAGCCAAAGGTTAAGGATAAAAAGAGAAAACAAAGAATAAAAGAATGTCCTAAGTGAAGTAGGCATGTTCTAGTATGATTGTGCTAAGAACAAGTTAATGATCATACAAGGTATATAGACAAAGTGAGATGGTCGTGGAGATGCCCGTAGTCGGGTCCGCACCGATAGACACTTTCGTAACTCCTACTCAATACCCGAACGTGGAGGAGCGCTTAGGGACGACACTACAGGGCATATCACCACCGCCGCCGCCACTACCGTGGGGCACCGGATTATCATTATACTCCCCTGCACCCTGCTCCATGCCCACAGGCACTAAGGAACTACCCATACCCCCATGGACTCTAACCCTACCTGATTAACGAAAGCTAGAATATGGGCAAAACCCGAAGGTACCACTGCACGCCATCTAGACCTCATGATATATATTGCATGAATGATTAAGCATGAAGTTCTATATGACGAAATCATAACATAGGAACTATAGCCTAGTTCGCATGCCATGATTATGTCATAGGAACAACATGTTATGACAATAACATATAAACTATATGCAAGTTCATACGCCAAGATTATAACATGAAAAACCGCACTCTAGTTCTATAGCACAACTATAATAATAAGATGAGAGCAAGACTTTGGAATAAATCATGTTTGTATTCATACCGAGATTCTTCTCCAAAGTACAAGCTTTCCAATGAAGCTTTTTGCTATTCACAAACCAATCCTAAGTCTAAAGTTTGTGCGGTAGAGGAGGAATGGCTCCAAGGTGTGTGTGTGTTGTAAAGAGAGGGGTGGCCTTTTTATATAGGAAAAGAGGAAGGAGAATGGAGGGCTCTCCTTATTCAAGGGGGAAGTTTTAGGAGTTTGGCGGGGAGTTTTGGCGCTGATTAAACCATGCATCCATGCAACCGCCACATGAGTCCCGGGGCGCGATGGTGAAAGTTTGGGCGCCATGCAACCGCAGTTCTTCCGAGGGAGGTTCTCCGCATGCAATGCTGCCAATCCATGCAACCGCCTCTTCGAGGTAAGTTTTGGCACCAAGGCTAAAAACACCGCATGCAACCGCTTCCCTATTCCAGACAGCTCAAGGGGCAAGGCGCAGCCGGGTCGGAGCCGTGCTCGCGCGATGCCGCACTGCGGGCGTCGCCTGTGTTTGGCCCGCCTCGGTGCCGCAGCCTTCACAGGGGGCTGGTGGCTCCACTCTAGTTCTCGCACCTTCGAGGTGCTTTGGTCCGCCACCAGTTGGTTTTGGCCTGTATGGCTCCCCACGCAAAGCGCATTCCTTTGAGTTGTGTTTCACTTTTATTTGGCGCACTTTCACCTATTTCCTGTTTGTTCCTCGCAAAAATGATTTTCTTCAAATACAAGTGGAACTAGGTGAGTAGTAAAGGTTTATATGACATAAGTGTGCTTTTCCCTCTTATTTAGAGCTAAGTTGGCGTATAAAGTGTATGATTTTTTACCGCCAACAACTCCCCTGCTTAACCTTTGCTCGCCCCGAAAGCAAAATGTAAATTTAAGTGTTTGGTTGTTGATCGAGTTGCTTCAATGCCGATATAAATCAAGATGTACCATGTTTATAACAAAGTGTTACTCATTGTTTAAATAAGTTGGCATTTTCATCTATCCTTATTACTTGAATCATATGGGGCTTATGACATTTTCCACTTTCTTGGGTAGATGCAAGATAGAACGGTTTTATAGAAAACACAACAAATTCATTCTTTTGGATCAACTATTCATCCGGGATTTATTTTATTATTTATATATATATTTCTTTTTTTTTTGAATACTTTCGACAAAGAGCATGGGGGTTTTTGAGAGGTGGGCTCTACTCGCCCCTCGGGCTTGTGTCCTTTATTTCCTCTCCCCTTTTTTTTAGAGATGTGGGCTCTACTCGCCCCTGACACTTGTCCATTTTTCATCCCCTTTTCTCTCCTTTTTAGATTCGATTCCCTGATGTCAAGTTTCTCTAAGAACAAAATTATAGTAGAATCCCCATCAAAAAAAAAATTATTATAGTAGAATCTTTTGTACCATATCATATTTGGCAACAACTTAGAAAAAGGATCATGTACTTCAACCCACAATTTATCAAGTTTTTAGGACAAGACAATTTTAGCCAACAAACTTAAACATTGAGGAGTTCCAAGTTATAAACTGGGTGCAAACCGATTTATAAACAGAAAGCAACTATACATCATTTCAACTTAAGGGAGATTTACACAATCCTAAGTCACATAAAGGAGTGGAATAAATTATTTATGTTTATTATTATATATATATATTTTTATATATCTCATTATTCTATAAGATAAGAGATTGGATAAAAAGAAATATGAGATACTAGTTACCCTTGTGGGAGTACTCCCCAAGCTAGCTTTTAACTTACCTCTTGGGATGTCGCTAGTTGGCGAGCATTTCATGGCATGATTTGTCGCTCATGGCAGCCTTTGAGCGTTAGTATAGGAAACTTTCCCCAAGCTTGTCTTTCAATGATATCAAAATAACAAGACAAACATACTGGGTTGAAAGGTTTATTTTATCATTGTTATCTATATATATATATATATATATTTAATCAATTTTACCGTAAAATTATTATTATTTTTTATCTCTATTGATATCTTCAAAACTTACCCCTCGTGAGGTTTGATAGGTTTCTCGGGGGGTTAGTCCATATGATCATCCTAACTCTATACTAGTAATTTTTGGTTCAATAATCGCACTAGACGCTATGCCTAATTTGATCAAGGCAAACTTTATGACCTAAGCACCATGCTTAATTCAAAAAGTTTTTGGAAATATGATCATTACATCTAAACTAAGCACCATGCTTAATTTGGGGAATGTATGACCAACCTCCAAACCCAAATATACCAATGTAGAGAAAGGAAGTATGCAAAGATTAACAAGATTCATTCAATAGAGGTTAAGATATTGAAAGGTAAATAATATATTTTTTTATTTTATTATCAAAATTTTATTAACACGAAGATATTATTATGACAAAAACAAATGATAATTGCAGATTTACCTTCGCAAGGGCTTACCCTTTAATGTCCATTGGGCGACTCTTTTCTCCTTTCATTTTCCCCGATGGGGTACATCCGTGTCTCGAGAAGTTGATGTAGATGTTGATCCTTCTACCCGCCATACCGCTAACACATATTTGTGGTTGCTTTTTGGGTTGTTTGTTTTAGTATGTTTAGGCATGTTGAACCCATTGAATGGAAGTCTTATTGTTTGTCCTTCCATATGGAAACTAACATTCCCAGCCTCCTACGCGGTAGGGATCAAATTTGTGGTTTTAAGAAATGGTCTCCTAGGATTGGTGGAACTTCCCTATTGTGGGCCTATGTCTAGAACAACAAAGTCTGAGGGAATTAATGTGCCTCAATGTTCACCAAAATGTTCTTGGCTAAAACCCTCAATTTCTTTCTTAGTGATTGATCTCGCCATTTGTAATTTAAAATCGGGTAATGGACAAAGGTCCACCTAATATTTTATCATACATTACCTTTTGACATGATGTTGACGCTTGATCCAAGATCACGTATACGCCCTTGAAGACATGGGGCCAATTGAGCATGTGATCGCCAAGCGCTGGTCTTCTTCTTGGTAGTGAATGGTGGCTCAGAGGGCTTCATTGTTTTCCCACATAGAGGATTACTAGACCCCATTGAGATCATATATTAACATATTCAAGAGAAAGTTTTAGGTTCTCCCATAAATCTTTTCTAAAACCCACAACAAAGCAAAGCAGAAATCTGAGCTAACTGAAGTTTCTACCATTTGATTAAAAGCTCGATTGGTTTTTCACACAAGAAGTTAAAATTTATTTTAGAATTCATATCTTTAATTATTCTATCATTAAGCATTAACTTTATTTAGATTTTCAATTATGTTTGCTTGTCTCAAAACCAAGTTTTTCAATGAAAGGTAATTTGAAGTATAACTTGCGCTTGGAATTTGAATTACCTTCTTGGGTGTGTAGGTGCTGAATGGTTATTCCACCCATTATGGCCTCCCTTGTTGGCGGAACCCGCCAGCGTTGTAGCCGGTGTTCCACGAAGTTTCAAAGCAGTCATCCCCTATCGGCCAACATTGCTACAAACTTCGCATGTCAAATGCGAAGTCTATGGCCTTGGCAAAGGCTATGTTGATCGTCACTAACGCATATATTTTTTACCATCAACATACTACTATAAAGGAGTAAAACTATACCTTTTTATACTCATATACATTTATTACTAACATATTTCCACTTGTAGTGTCCAAAATGTATTTATAATAAAAAAAGGTGGAAATACGACTCAAAAGGCGCCACCCCCGAAAAAGCACATTTCGTAAGAACCTGTGGTTGATTTGGACCAAAACCACAGAATTGGGCCAACCAAAACAATCGCACTACAACCTTTTCAAAACTAAGACGACGTGTCCTCAAGACCAGGCCGCCCGAGCTCAAAGGGTGCGTCAAGCACCCTTGCTGTGCGCCCACACCTCCCTCGGGGCGCTCAGGCTCGGGTCAGGTTCTCGGTTCCATTAATCCCCCGAGGGCTAAAAGGCGGTGGGATGGCCGGTTCAACGCATCTAGATGTGTCCTTGAGGTCGGTTTATGGGTAGTTAGGTACTTTTGTCCCTCTCCTTGTGTATAAGTAGCTCCCTCCCTCCTTCTTCCACACACACCATTTGGAGTTCACCTACAAAGAGCAATCTCACCTCACTCTCTACCACCATCTTCTTTTCTTTCTTCTTCTTCTTTGGTTAGAGTTGGAGTAGAAGAGCTACAAGGAAGAGCTTGTAATTAGAAGAAAGAGAGCTTTGGTAATATACATCTTCGATGGATCTTTCTCCCACTTGCAAGTTCTATTTCTATGTTCATGGTCTAACTTATGAATTAGAGTATAGTCTTGTTCATGTTATAGTGTTGATATATGAACTAGCATATAGTTTGCATATCATAATCTTGACATGTTCATACTCATTCTTCATCGATCATCATATGCATAACATGATTCTAGATGGGATAACGGTTCGTCGTTTTTTCGGGGTTTGCTTCTTGTCTTAGTCCGGCCCATCCGTAGGGTGGGGATCCCGGGGACAAGAGTAGTGTTTAATACGCTGGCATGGTGCCCGGGTATTACGACACCTTCGAATATGAGAGCATGCCACGGTTGTGAGGGTAGGGGCGGCAGGTCGCGGATGCCCCGTCCCTTTTGTAATCCCTCCACGCTCGCATGTAATGTAGGAGTTCAGAAATGCTTCCCATTGGGCCGGATGGTACCCGGAGTCCCCTCTATCCTAGACATAACCATGCTTATATTGTGTGTTAGCATATGATCCTAACTACTCATTTGTATGACCATGACTAGAATACATTAGAACACCCATAGGTTATTCATTTATTCTTTTTCTCTATTTTCTTTTTATCCTTCCAAGGTGGATTCCAATATGTGTGTCACACTATCTATGAACCGTATTGGTTACCCCCCTGTTATGATCAAGTTGGACTTAGCGCATACACATTCCATTATCCGATGCCATGCTAGCTTCTTATATACAAGCCTTCCTTTGGGAAAATATAAATAACGATACCCTCAATACTTCCGGTGAAATGCTACAATGATAGATCCGCGCGCTTTGCGATGAAATATCACTATGGCAAGATCTATCACCGCTGATTGAAAAGTGCGCTATCACCGACACCTGGTTCCACTTAGTGATATCGACGGCACGCTTCCCTCGCACCATCATTAGGGATGGGTTCTAAACCCGCTTCTAGTGATTACGCTTATGAAACGCCAACATGCATTTCCGGGCGCCGCTGTCGGGAAGGCATTGTTATAAGAAATCGCTAGCCGGGCTATGAATATGAAATGTGTATGCGGGTAGCCACTTGCTCATACAAAGCTAATCTTTTATGTTTTTCTCCTATTGTGGATGAAAAATAGATAGTGTATGTCGCTTCCAAATCACACAAACTTCATCGAGAATCCCGAGGCACTCCTACGGAAGAACAGGTCCCGCATCTCTTCTTCAAAGTAAAAACTCGGCTGCTTGAGACCGACACCCCCGCGATCAACCGAACCGCAGTTATGGCTCAAAAGTCGCCTTCGCGATTTCTCCGTCTTCATTGCCGCCAACGCGCTCCAATCGGGCCGGTGGTTAATGTGGCGACAAGAACTTCAAGCCGCGAACCGGGCTAATCACTATGGTGCGCCGCCCTTCGCGGGACCGCCTAGCGAGGACGCCAACGCACATCTCCAACACTTCCTTGAGTTGTGCGACACGATTGTTATGAAGGACGCCGAGCCTAATGTTATCAGCTTCGCTTTTTGTTTCCTTTCTTTGTGGGGAAGGCGTAAACAAAGGGTTCTACAAGGACAAGGAAGCAAATAATACGTACAAATGCTCCACCTGGCGCTCCTCGCTAAGTTCTTCCCTATGGGCAAAACCAATGCCCCGGAGGGGAAGGATCGCCAATTTCCGCCAGAACTCAATGGAACCTATTCCGAGGCGGGAAAGGCCGCAGAATACATTCAAGCATGCCCACACCACGAATGGAAAATTGGCCGGTGCCCGTAACTTCTACAATGGTCTCACGCCATATCGGCGGGGCACCTAGATGCCGCTGGCGGTGGCACATTCTTGTCACTCACCATCAATCGTGCAAATGTTCTCATTGATAAGATGGTGGCAAATCGCAGCGTGGGGAAGACAGTAACCCCCAGCCTAAAAACACAAAAGGCATGCATCCCGTGAAGGAGGCGGATATGCTTGCCGCAAAAATGGATCTATTGCTGAAGAAGCCGGAAGAGCCGCAAAGCCACGCACTCAACTACTCAAAGAACGCCTCAGCCGCTTACATGCACTCACACATGACGGTGAGACCTGTGGGTGAAGTTGGCCACTTAGGGACAATTGCCCCGGCACCCGCGGAAGAAGCAAATGCTCATCAACAACAATCGGGTACCGCCAACCTCAAAGAAAGCCGAACAACCAGTCCCGCCCACCATTCCAAAGGTAACCGTGGCTATAATCCCACCAGCCCTCCGGCCAACCTTCACTTAAGGACCTAGTGTTGGGCCAAGCCAAGATCAACGAAAAACCTCACCAAAAAGATGAGTCACACGCATAAAAATCCTTGAGGGAGTAAACAACAAGCCGAAGGGTTGACATCACCGTGAAGAACCAATTAAGCTTCAACAAAAATGATAGAAACACAACCTAGCCCGATTGTCGCGACAAATACCGCTAACGACTCGGGCAGATTCCGTGGCAACCCGAGACCCCTCAAGACGAGTCCGTTAACATGATATCTCCGAGGCTCTACCAACCCACCGAAGCTTGCAAAGATCCCCGCATGACTCGGGCCGCATTGCTAAGAAGGGAGACCCTAGGCGTCCCCGATCACACGCGCCATTGGCCCCCACAATTTCGCCAATGCATTTTGTGACTTAGGGGCCAAAGATAATGTGATGTCCAAGGCCACCTTGATGTAATCCATGGTGGGGATTACTTGTTCTCGCAAGTTTTGTCCTCCAAATGGCGCACTAAACAACACGGCGCCCGAGGGAATTCTTGAAGACATGCTAATCAAAATTAAGAAGGAGTACATCCCCACAATGCACTTCGTGGTCCTTGACATGGGCCCAAAGGAAGATGTGTCTCCTCCTAATGGGGAGGCCATTTCTCTATACCAAGGCCGATATCCGCATGGGGGGAAGGGCTTCATTATCTTCCATGTCGGAAAGAAGGCGTAAAGTGCCCATTCATTGGGCACAAAACAACAACACACCCCGTGAATCATCTTCAAAACCGGTGTGGTGTGTTGGAGGATCTCGACCGAGACCCCTGAGCAGTGTACTCCTCCGCCGCTGATCGTGGATAGTTAGGGCGTGGCCGACTATAAATAACTCCCCCTTTTGCCAACAGGTAAATTGGCTCTTTTAAAAAAAAATGGTATACATTCAAAAAATATATATATAAAAAAAAAATATTTACTATCAAAAACAAAACAAAAAATATTTATTACACAAAAATCTATAAGTAAATATTTTCAAAAACTAAAAATAAAAAATCTTTACAAATAAAATAAATTTTTCCATAACAAAAAAAAAATTAAGAAAAATTTTCCAGATAAGAAAATGTCTTTTTTAAAAAAAAGAGAGAAAGTTTGAAAAATTTTTGGAGAAAATCAAGAAAGGGAGAAAAACCACTAAACCAAATAAGGAAAAAACAATCTGGCCACAAACTTTTCGCGGACCGCTGAGCACGCCAGCCAAAAGCACAAAAGTACCGCAATTTTTTCGGGTAGTGGTGCGCCAAGCACCCCTGGTGCGCGCCAAGACTGGCCGGCGCCAAGACGGGTCCCCACCATCGCCAACGGCTCCTATCCGCTGTATGGTGCGCCACCCCTACCGCTTGCTCGGCTATAAATAGCCCCTGCACCGCAGGAGAGCATCCACCTTCCATTCTCACTCTTTTTTCACTCTTACACTCTCTCCCCCACTTTGCTCTACACTCCATTTTCTCCACCAAAAATATTGTGTCAAGCAAGATCACTGTGTGTGAAAAAGTTCATACTTTCATCTAACCCCTTTGCACACCCGAGGTTTTGCTCAAGCTTTTTGCAAGAGCCATGAAGAAAGCCGAAAAGTTTTCGCCGGATTGAGGCGATCATCAAGGCATAGCTCGCGACCATACAAGCACGAAGCTCCCTTCAACCTCGACGAGTAAGAGAGCTCTCCCATGCAAGAAGATGCCGCACCACCGGGAAGAAGAAGTTCAAGCCCCCCGACCCTCAACGGTTTCCATGCTCCATACCTCGGCATCGGGGAGACCGAGATGCAAGCATATCTCCTACTCAAGGATCGCGGTAGTTCCAACACACGCCCGAATCGACCCCCCCACCTTCTCGACGCAAATGTATGGACAATGAACTCCGCGCTATTTGGAAAGTAGTTGGGTGGCAGATTATCCCCTCTCTCGAGGAGGAAGGTTCTTGCCACCTAACAATCCAGCTATGCACTTTGGTAGAGGACAAGCTTTAGAATTTCTTTCCTCCTTTTCTCGGTCATTCTTATCATATCAAGTGGGCGAACTAGCTAGTCACTTGGGCTTTAGTTACGCATGTGCATTAGATTTGGATAGTGCTTTACCCATCTTCGTTAGACATCGCTTTGGGAAGACATCACCTGCGCATGAGGCCGGTAAGTTTTTCAAGCCTCACCACTCACAAATCCAAAGACTCCATCACTTAGATTCATCCATCGCTGGATGTCTTTGGCATTGTTTCCTAGGCACCAAGGTTAGATGGGTGAATGAGATGTAACTTAAGCTTTCTATGCCGTTGTCCATAAGGTGAAAGTAGCCCCAAAGGGTAGAGATGTGCGTGAACCTTTACCATGTTATCACTAAAGTTGCTGCTCCACCACCGCACATCGATTATCACACGTGACGCTCGCGATTGGGGCATTAGACAACGCACATATTGAGTACATATCCACACCCCCGTGAATATTGGACCGCCGCACAGCCTAGTATTAGGGCACCTAGCAAAAACACTACCGCATTGTGAGAGCTTGCTCATATTTTTTCCTAGCTATACAACCGCGGATTCTGTTACCTAACCCGCATCCCAGCTGTATAAAAGCCAGCCTTTGACTTTGAGCTCGGGATCACGCTAGTGTATCGTGGGAGAGAGGCCCCAAGCAGCTCCACACGCAGCGCCGAGGACGAGGTGGGCTGCCTGCCTCATGCAAAGATACTTCACGCCACCACCACAAACGCGCAAGCATATTCCAAGTGTGAGGGTTCTATCCTATGGGGACCTCGTGGTTTACACCCGGGTATGATCCTAGGTGGGAACCTTAGCCTAGACGCTTACACCATCGAGTGGCCCGGGCGAGATGAAGAAGCATGGAGGGCCAACAGGTCATATTCTCCACAGCCCGACGACGATATGCCTCCGTAAGTCCAACCAAGACCATCGGTATACGGGTTGGAGGCTATCAACATGCAAAAGCAGAACCTTGACGCTCGCGAGACAATGGAACATAGAGCATACACTCAACACTCATGTGCGTAACACCCATCAATGGCAAAGAAAACTGGAATGCCAAAACAAGCAACGATGGGACTAGTTCCGAGGCTAGCATGGTTGCTCGTAACGCTGTGGGAAGATCTCGAGGCACCAAGGCTTCGATCTCGGGACAAGAGGGTCTCCGTATAGCTTGGGGGAGGACCCCGCAGTATCATTGCATTGCATATTTACTTTCATCAAACTTTATTTTACTTTTAGCATGTTTAAATTTCCAAAGAACCTTGCATTCAAAAAAAAAAAAAAATCCAAAAAAATAGAATAAGTAGCTCTTCTTGTGTTTTCATGCTTATACATATGAGTTACTAAAATGTTTAGTCTTAGTCCCTTGTTGAAATGATGAATAGTTGCTCTACCTTATGTTTTGCCTGGCTCTAGTTTATAACTTGAATTTCTAAAGTTTGAGTTTAGTGGCTAAGTTCTAAACATCATCTTGAAAACCTAATTCATGTGGGTTGCATAAGCTCTATCTAGTCTAAGTTGTTGCCAAATATGATATGGTACAAATAGATTCACTATGATTTTATTCAAAAGAGAAACTTGACATCCGAGAATCTAATTCAAAGAAAAGAGAAAGATATGGGCTATGCTAAAAAAAAAAAGAGAGAGAAAAAAAAAGATGAAAATGGACACGCGTCCGAGGGCGCAGTAGAGCCCGTGATTCCAAAAAAAAAAAAAAGAAAGAAAGAGAGGAAATAAAAGACAAAGTCTAGGGCGAGCAGAGCCCACCTTCCCAAAATATATATATATATATATATATATATATATATATATATATATATATATATAGTAATAAAGCCCAAACTTTCGAAAAAACAAATATAATTCAATAAGTCCCTTATGAAAAAGTTGATCAAAAGAATGAATGAGTAGTGTTTCAAGTATAACCATTCTATCCGCAACCTCAAGACCTCGTAGAGATGCCTAAAAAGCCCCGCTAATGATGAAAGGTAATAAAGGGTGAGTGAAGACGCGCTTATTTTATTCAAACTATAGTAGAAAATCTTGTTATAAACCTGCACTTGTAAAATGTAATCGCATAGAAGCAACTCCCCGATCAACAACCAAGTACTTATATCTTTTGCCCGAGGACGCCGTTGGGTAAGCTTGGGGAGTTGTTGACTGGTCCACTAACGACATGTTTTTACCATCAACATACTACCATAAAGGAGTAAAACTATACCTTTTATACTCATATACATTTATTACTAACATATTTCCACTTGTAGTATCCAAATGTATTTTGTAGTATTTATAATAAAAAACAGGTGGAAATACGACCAAAAGGCGCAACCCCCGAAAAGCGATTTCGTAAGAACACAAGCCCGTGGTTGATTTGGACCAAAACTACGTAATTGGGCCAACCAAACACCGCACCACAACTTTTCAAAACGGAAGACGACGGCCCACAAGACCTGGGCCGGGACCGAGCCCAAAGGGGAGGTGTGGCCGCACCTCCTCAGGGCGGCTCAGCCCCGGCTTTGGGGTCGGTTCCATTAATCCCCCGAGGGCGGTGCGGTGGTGGGATGGCCGGTTCAACGCATTCTAGACGTGTCCTTGAGCTCGCCTTTAGGGTAGTTAGGTACCTTTGTCCCTCTCCTTGTGTATAAGTAGCTCCCTCCCTCCTTCTTTCACACACACCATTTGAGTTCACCTACAAAGAAGATCACCTCACTCTCTACCACCATCTTCTTCTTCTTCTTCTCTTTGGTTAGAGTTGGAGTAGAAGAGCTACAAGGAAGAGCTTGTAATCTAGAAGAAAGAGAGCTTTGGTAATATACATCTTCGATGGATCTTTCTCCTACTTGCAAGTTCTATTTCTATGTTCATGGTCTAACTTATGAATTAGAGTATAGTCTTGTTCATGTTATAGTGTTGATATATGAACTAGCATATAGTTTGCATATCATAATCTTGACATGTTCATACTCATTCTTCATCGATCATCATATGCATAACATGATTCTAGATGGGATAACGGTTCGTCGTTTTTCGGGTTTGCTCTTGTCTTAGTCCGTCCCATCCGTAGGGGTGGGGATCCCGGGGGACAAGAGTAGTGTTTAATACGCCAGGCATGGTGCCCGGTATTATGACACCTTCAATATGAGAGCATGCCACGGCCGTGAGGGTAGGGCGGTGGTCGCGGATGCCCGGCCCGCCCCTTTGTAATCCCTCCATGTTCGCATGTAATGTAGGAGTTCAGAATGCTTCCCATTGGGCCGATGGTACCGGGAGTCTCCCCTCATTATCCTAGACATAACCATGCTTATATTGTGTTAGCATATGATCCTAACTACTCATTTGTATGACCATGACTAGAATACATTAGAACACTCTATAGGTTATTCATTTATTCTTTATCTATTTTCTTTATCCTTCCAAGGTGGATTCCAATATGTGTGTCACACTATCTATGAACCGTATTGCTTACCCCTCAAGTTATGATCAAGTTGGACTTAGCGCATACACACATTCCATTATCCGTATGCCATGCTAGCTTCTTATATACAAGCCTTCCTTTGGGAAAATATAAATAACGATACCCCTCAATATTTCGGGTGAAATGCTACAATGATAGATCCGCGCGCTGCGGATGAAATATCACTATGGCAAGATCTATCACCGTTGATTGAAAGTGCGCTATCACCGGCACGGTGGTTCCACTTTAGTGATATCGACGCACGCTTTCCGCAACACCGCCATTAGGGATGGGTTCTAAACCTCGCTTTTCTAGTGATTGCGCTAAGAAACGCCAACATGCCATACATTCCTTTTTAGCAACAAGATTCATTCCGCTTCCTCTTCAATAGGAGACCTATTGTTGCTACATGCTCATCCATCTCCTCCATGGTATGCATGCCTTCTTGTTGTTTGTTTTCCTCCCCCAACCATGATTGATATCATTTTCTTGATAAGAGCCGATTCTCTATCAATGGTGAGGGAGAGGAAGGCACCTCCAAAGCAGTCGTGATCGATGTGATCCTTCGACATGGGTGTTAACCCATTGTAGAAGTTCTCCGCAAAGACGAGCCATTTTTCCATCCCGCGGGTGCGGCATGCTTGAATGTACTCTTTGTAGCCTGGCCCCACGCCTCACGGATGGGCTCCATGGAATTCTGCTGAAATTGGCAATCCTTTCCCTTAGGGTATTAGTTTTGCTCAAGGGGAAGAACTTGGTGAGGAACGTCGTGGAACATTTACTCCACGTGTTGACAACTTTCCGTGTCTTTATAGAACCACTATTTTGCCTTCCCCGTGATGGAGAAGGGAAACAGACGGAGTCTAATTGTGTCTGGGGCAACATCTTTGATGACAACGGTGTTGCAGAGCTCAAGGAAGTGTTATAGATGCGCCGCTATGCGCCCTCGCTGGCAAACCACAAAAATAGGTTTGCCTCGCACCATCCTCGATTAGGCCGGACCGGATCTCGGTTCTCCATGCCTATATTGATAAAATGGGCCCAACGCACGCTTTATCATAGAGGGACAGAGTGATCGCGGATTGATTTGGCCATGAGTGAAGTAGCGTGATGGTGCAGGGTGATTGGTTTGTTTGTCGGGGAGTAGTAGGAGAAGAAGTGGTATGAGATCGGTTCATCCTTAGGAGTGCCTCCTGATTAGTGGTGTAGTTGTTCAACAGGGACAAACCAATCGCATCACTATCCCCGCTTTCATCCACAACAGAGAACACATGAAAAGATTAGCCCGCATGAGTAACGGCTACTATACACGCATATCATCATGAACATATCCAACTAGTTTCTTTTAACCAATGCCTTCCCCGCAACGGCGCCAAATGCTTGTTGGCATTTCTTAGCATCATTGCTAGTATTAGCAATGCTGCCCAAGAATACCTTTTAACGATAGTTCCGAACGTTTGCAACAAGTCCAAGTAGCGCACGGAATTATCGATGTAGCATTTCACCCGGAGTATTCGGGTATCGTTTCATTTATATTTTCCCATGGGAAGGCATGGTAAAAAGACTCCAACTTGATATGGCAAGATAACATGTTTGCATAATAAACCAATACTCAATACAGGGGTAAGTCCCGAGGGTTTTAAGATAGTGTGACACACACTTGAGCCAAAGGTTAAGGATAAAAGAGAAAAAACAAAGAATAAAAAAAGAATGTCCTAAGTGAAGTAGGCATGTTCCAAAGATGATTGTGCTAAGAACAAGTTAATGATCATACAAGGTATATAGACAAAGTGAGATGGTCGGGAGATGCCCGCACCGGTCCGGCCAAACGATAGACACTTTTAGAACTCCTACTCAATACCCGAATGTGGAGGAGTGCTAGGGACGGACAGTGGTTGTCACCACCGCCTACCTCACTACCGTGGGGCACCGACATATCCCGGAGAATTCCCCCGGCACCCGGCTCCATGCCCACAAGCACTAAAGGAACTACCCATAGCCCCCATGGACTCTAACCCTACGGATTAATCTAGCTAGAATATGGGCAAACCCGAAGGTACCACGGCCGCCATCTAGACCTCATGATATATATTGCATGAATGATTAAGCATAAAGTTCTATATGACGAAATCATAACATAGGAACTATAGCCTAGTTCGCATGCCATGATTATGTCACAGGAACAACATGTTATGACAATAACATATAAACTATATGCAAGTTCATACATCAAGATTATAACATGAAAACTGTACTTAGTTCTATAGCACAACTATAATAATAAGATGAGAGCAAGACTTTGGAATAAATCATGTTTGTATTCATACCGAGATTCTTCTCCAAAGTACAAGCTTTCCAATGAAGCTTTGCCTATTCACAAACTAATCCTAAGTCTAAAGTGCGTGCGTGTAGAGGAGGAATGGCTCCAAGGTGTGTGTGTTGCAAAGAGAGGGGTGGCCTTCTTTATATAGGAAAAGAGGAAGGAGAATGGAGGGCTCTCCTTATTCAAAGGGGAAGTTTTAGGAGTTTTGGCGGGGAGTTTTGGCGTGCGATTAAACCATGCACCCATGCAACCACCACATGAGTCCCGGGGGGCATGCATGGTGAAAGTTTGGGCGCCATGCAACCGTGTCTCCGAGGGAGGTTCTCCGCATGCAATGCTCCAATCCATGCAACCGCCTTCTTTCGAAAGTAAGTTTTGGCGCCAAGGCTAAAAACACCGCGATGCAACCGCCTCCCTATTCCAGTGACAGCCTCAAGGGGCAAGGCGCCGGGCGGGTCGGAGCGAGCCCTCGCGGGCGACGCCGCTGCTTATGGCGGCCGCCCAGGTTTGGGTCCGTGCCTAGTGCCGCATCCTCGCAGTGGGCTGGTGGCCCACTCTAGTTTGCACCTTCGGAGGTGCTTTGGTCCGGGGCCGTGTTGGTTTTGGCCTTCGGTGGCATTCCCCTTGGCAATGCGCATTCCTTGAGTTGTGTTTCACTCCTTTATTTAGCGCATTTTCACCAAGCTTTCCGTGTTTGTTCCTCGCAAAACAGATTTTCTTCAATACAAGTGGAACTAGGTGAGTAGTAAAGGTTTATATGACATAAGTGTGCTTTTCCCTCTTATTTAGAGCTAAGTTGGCGGTATAAAGTGTATGATTTTGACCGCCAATGCATTCCTGGGCCTCTCTCTCGCGAGCTTGTAACCCCTACTACGAGCACTTTTGTGCAAGAGAATACAATCGACGACCGCATTAATCGGACGAGGGCATCTCAGGCTAAACTAGTATAAACCTCCTGTGTTCATCTTGCATAACCATCCAGTTTGGGGAGCATGCAACATTATTTCACTAGTCAGCTTCCTTAGACACCCCGGTTCTTAGAACACTAACACCATGACAACGCTAGTGACATCACTTAAATAACAACGGCACCAAAATGCTATAAGAGCAATGGCACCAAACAAAGGCTTTGGTATGTGAAAATTTACTTTACCACTAATAAACTAGTCATGAAGAAACCTATACTTCTAGCTACGAGACTAGGTTGTCATCCCCAGCCTATGAACTAGAAAATATATCATGGCATAAATAAAAATAAGACTAGGCAGAAAATAATATAAAGAAGAATATAAATAAAGAAGATAAAATAGGTTCTACAAGAGAATAGATAATAATATCATTGTAGCATTTTACCTAGAGTAATAAATCCAGGTTGTCATTTCTATTCTACCACTGGAAGGTATCTACAACAAGAATGTGTAGTACTAATAACATCTTTATACTATGGAATAGTAATAAACCAATAATGAATAATGCTTCTACTCAATAACAGGGGTTAATGTCACAATAAAGATAAATAAGAAATATGATAAATAATAATGATAATGATAAATGCAGGAATCAAGCATCATAAATATAAGATAAAGATTCAACAACGTATTCTAGTCTAAGGACTCACATGAAATAATATAAGGAAAACTTTACTAATGAGTAACTATCATCACAAGCTATTGTCTAACTCTAATTAGTGCAAACATCTAGCTATCATTGTTAGCATTACTATTCATACCATACTCAGGGGAACATCAACTAGGAAGGATTCAAAAATGAGATCTTCACCTTCTTCGCGACACACGCCCTTTGGTAAAAGATAAGCCCACGAAATATTTATGATTTGTATAATCCACAAGCGAACGGATCTTGGTGAGCACTTCATCCCGAGAGGGTTTTTAAATATCGAATCCACGGGGAGAATGGTGTGAGAATGGCTGAGGCCTATAACTAAATCCTTGAGCGGATAACAAGGAAGAGAGGTGATAAAGGTTGAGAAGATTCCTATGGTTGTCTAGTTTGTATCCTTGTAAGCTTTGTTGATATATCTTATGGGGACATTATTCAATAGGAAAGACACTGGCAAAGAGTGCAATCCCAAGCAACAGGTCCTGCTAGTCCTATCCAACGGGAGGTGGGCTACTGTGAGAATTAACGAGGCTATATGTCACCCTCATTAGTTACCACCGATCCGGGAAGGTAGGGTGCATCTACGAGCTATCTAGTCCAAGCACCGCGCTTACACTAGGGGTAGCAACTTCAACCCAAGAGCGACAAGAATTGAAGTACTCGATAAAAGAGTCGTAAACCATAAGGATAATAAAAACAAGATGACTTACTCAAATATGAAGTTGATCCACCTTAGAAGTCTTAAGACCAAGCTCCAATGGAACTTGATCCCGGAGGTACAAGCGTAGAGGAGACACCGATAGGTCTGGCGCTTCCCCTTGACTTCTCCTTCCACCCACTCTTTATTCTCTAAACAAGACTAGATCTAGTTTCTCTCGTGGGAACTACAAAACTAGTCTCTCAACTTGATAGCTAACTCTCTCAACTTGATCTAGAGCATCTCCTTCTAATTGGAAGCTAGGGCTTAGGCTGTTGATCAGGGTTGAGCATGATGAACAAATGAATTCATGCCCTGGCCTGGGGTCAGGGGTCCTCGTTATATAGCCATGGTTGATGAACCATAGCCCTTGGATCAAACCGATCTTGATCAATGGCTTGGATTGCTTCTCAATGGCGGTTATGAACCGACCTAGGAAGGAGGAGGCTGACAGGTGGGCCCCTAGCTTGGCCGAGCTGGGCAGGGAGCTCGGCCGAGCCCACCCAATGATAGGTGGGTCCCACCTTTTCGTGGCTTGTCTTCTCGGAGTCTTCTAGGGTGTTCTTTTCAGAAAGCGACCAAGTTGAGTTACTTCTCGGACAAGTCTTTACATCGTATGGGATGCAAACTCGGGCTTTTACCGTTTAATCCCTCAAAATATATAAATCACCAAAACTTGTGGAAATTGTTAGTAAAAGCCCCTAGTTCTACATGTTTATTCATTTTATACCCTTATTTCATGTTTAGTTGATTAATAAATATTTACCATAAGAAGTGTCAACAAGCTCCCCACACTTAGGCTTTTACTGCCTCGAGAAAAGGATGGATAAGACATAATTGTAAGTCAAGACATCAACCATAAAACAATTCCATAGCCATACCTATATTTGGGATTCAAAGTGTCTACCAAGCACTTTGAGCGGTTGAAGAATGGAATAGCTTGAAACAGATTACCTTTCTTCCGTCAATCGAATCAACCGGAGGTTTTGTAATAATTTTTGCAAGAAAAACATAGCTTACCTTCTCCTTGACTATGGTACTCTCGAATCACTCAATGTATGTGGTATTTTTTTTTGGTTCCTCACTAAAGCATGTGTGATGTATGCCTTTGAAAACATCCTACCTCAAATAAAGGCTTATCTCGGAGTTTCGGGTATGTCAAGGATGTTGCATACTTACCTCGCATGTATTCTTTGGGTCAAAGCCAGATCCATGGAGGGGAATGTCATACTCTTAGATCAAGAAGTGCATGTGTGTGGATAATATGGTGGCTATCCTAATTCTACTATGCTCTTGTAGACTTCTCTCTTTGATAGATAATTAATCAAGACTTTTGCAAGAGAGGTCATGGGCTACCTTTATTTTTCTTCTCTCTTTTTTTTCAGAGAGGCGGGCATCTAAGTACCCATTTTTTTGGTTGCGGACACTTGTCCATTTTTTTTATACTCTCTCTTCTTCTTCTTCTTTTTCGATACTCTTTTTCATGTCCCATGCCTTCACTCACAATTACAACAAGACTTGAATGTAGAGAGATTGAAGACTTGGAGCATATAATAATTCCTATGATCTTTTGGTTCTATTCCCAAGGTAGGGATAGAGTTTATGGAAAAAAAGCATGTTTGTGCGTACTCTCAGTAAGAAGAGCAGCATATATATTTTTGGGTTCATTGTCATTGTTCATAGCATGTATGGCTCTAGTGGGATATTGCAATTACCACAAAGGAGAAGTGTAGCTATCAATTTTAATATTTTTTGAAATAAATTCTCCAAAGATAAGATATCAAGAATCAGGTTTATTCTACTATCTCACATTCCACAACAACTTAAGCAACAAAGGGGTCCCTAATAAAGTTCCCAACAAAGAATTGGATTGACCATGATAGAGTATTATGTGAGTCTAACCTGAATTATGTATATCAATCTCTTTCTTTTATGTTGGAACATAAGCATATCGAGAGAACTCTCGGTTTTATTCAAAACAAAAAAAAAAATATATAAAATTAGAGAGTTCGGAGAGCAAACAAACCGTGGACAAAGACGGGGACGAGATGATGATGTGGCGGCTCGGCCAAGCGGGGCCATCCAAATTTCGGTCGAGTGGGCCCCGGGGGTCCCGTGTCGAGCTTCCCTCCCTCCCCTCGTGCGTGGTCCTTGTTTTTTCCCCGTATCTTTACGTTTCTCCACGATTTTTGGGTTCGCTTTTAATTTTCTCAACGTTAGTAATGAAGCCTCCCCACACTTGATTCCTGTTATCTTTATTCTCAACAAGGTGGAGACAAAAAGACAAATACCAAAAAATAATGATAAAGATAATAATGAGACTCTTGAATCAACTTTATTGATAGACGGGGCACCCTTTATTATTACAAGCAAATATTCTAACAAGCAAACCTAATCACAAACCTAATTGAATGAACTAAGCAAACTAAACTTTATTCTAGCTAAATGAGTGCCCTAGGACTTTTACATAATACTTGGGCTTCTTCCCCATATCAGCAAACAGGTCCTTATTTTTCTCCTTTTTTGCTTTTCAAGCTTTTCTTTCTAAGGCGCCTACTCCTCTAGAGGCGAGAGCTCCAATTTTTGTGTTCGGTCGGGGGTGAAGCTCCTCCAGGTCAATGACCTCCTCGTGCAGATCCGCCACCGTAAACTTGCTGAAATGCCGCTTAGCGGCGCTCCCGTGGCCTCAAGGGTATGAATTGAGCTGCCCCTGATTGGCGCTTGAACGCCCTCCAAGGTGACGCGAGGCTCGGTGGTGTAGTTGACCCTCTTGATATTGTCGAAGCAATCACGTTTGACTCTCGCAAAGACCTCGTTAGCTCGTGGTGGCGGGACCTTGGTGCCCTCCCAAGACTTTGCAAACTTTTTGAAAGCCTTCCGTCGGCGCTCCGCCATGGTCATCGAGTTGATGATGAAGGACTGGGGCTGCGGCAAAGGCGGTGGGATCATGGCTAGTGGCACGGGTTCCGTTGGAATGAGAGCTTGCTTTGGCTTAGGTGTTGGTGGTGGTGGTGGCGCAATCTTGGAAGGGTCATAAAGGATCATGCAAGTTTCTTGGTTGGCCATGGAGATGACTAGAGCTTGCTGGTTGTAGGCATATGAGATGTAGATGGAATGAGGTTAGGGGTGAATGGCCTTGTTTATATATCGGAGGTAACTTGATCGGGAGGTTAGATCCTAAGGTCCTAGGGGTTATCACGACGTAGATGCTGTTAACGATTCGGGAAGACACAAGATTCTAAAGTATATTCTCGGATAAACGCGTGGGAAGAGTTTGGACACGAGGGGGGACCAGGCCAGCTCGGCCAAGCAGAGTCCTGGGCTCGGCCAAGTGGGCCCTGGTAGCTCTCGGGGTCTCTCTTTTCCTACAGTCTCTTGATGTTATACTAGTCCCTAAAAACACACTTTTGGCCCACGAAATGGAAAGTACACGATCTAGGCCTAATAGGAGGGTAAAATCAAGAATTCTATCACATCTAATTCCTCGGGTTCTTTAATGGGCTCATTGAAGATTTTAAGACGTTGGCCATTTACCTTGAATAACTTACCTTCGTGGTCTTGGAGAGTGACCGCTCCATGCGATGATGAATTCACCACCTTGAAAGGTCCTTCCCATTTGTTCCGAAGTTTTCCGTGCCCGAATAGTTTTACCCTGGAATTAAAAAGTAATACCTGATCGCCTGGGATAAAATTCTTCTTCTTAATCCTCTTGTCATGCCACTTCTTTGTTCTCTCCTTCTAGATCTTGGCGTTGTGATAAGCTTTTTCTCGCCATTCATCAAGCTCTGATAGTTGCATCTTCCTTTTTACTCCCGCCTCTTCTAAGTCCATATTCCACCTTTTAATTGCCCAGTGAGCCTTGAACTCTAGCTCGACAGGCAAGTGACAGGTCTTGCCGTAGACAAGTTGGTATGGTGACATTCCAATCGGTGTCTTGTAGGCTGTCCTGTATGCCCATAATGCTTCTGGAAGTCTATCCTTCCACTTTGTTCCCATCTCATTCACCATCTTCTGTAAAATATTTTTGATTTGTTTATTTGATGTTTCTGTTTGTCCACTAGGCTGAGGATGGTAGGCTGTGGCTACATTGTGACGGATGCCATGCTTTGATAGGTATTGTTGAAAATTTTTATCGATAAAGTGAGATCCTCCGTCACTTATCACCATTCTAGGCACTCCAAATCTTGGAAATATTATTTCTTCAAACATCTTCCTTGAGCTTCTATTGTCAGCAGATCTGCATGGCATGGCCTCAACCCATTTAGAAACGTAGTCAACTGCCATGAAGATGTATTCATAATTTTTCGGATTTTGGAAATGGTCCCATGTAATCAATTCCCCATACATCAAAAGAGTTCTATCTCGGAGGTTGGTTGTGAGAGGCATGGCGACTCTTGGATTGATATTCCGTGCCTCCGACAAGCTCCACATCTCGGATGAAATCTTTTGTGTCTTGATACATAGTTGGCCGTAAAAAATCTCGCTTGCTAGATCTTTGCGTGTCTTCGAATGCCCCATAATGTCCTCCATATGGTGATGAGTGACATCTTTCAATAATCTGAACTCCTGCTTCTGTTGGTACACATCTTCTCGAGTAGCCCATCCGAGCAAACTCAAGAGGTAATGCGGCTCATCCCATAGGTGATGACGACTCTCATATATAAGCTTCCTTTTGTCTACCCCCGGTGGTACATAACCCGCAACCATAAAATTAACAATATCTATATACCAGGGATCGGTATGGGTTATCCAATAAAGCATGTCATCCACGGGTGAGTCATTAATGGGCAATTCATGTGGGTTTTCAAAAATGCATTCTAGATAAATGATCGGCAACAGAATTTTCTACTCCCTTTTTATCTTTAATTTCTAAATCAAACTCTTAGAGCAACAAAATCCATCTTATCAAATGAGGTTTAGCATCTTTCTTAGTGAGCAAGTATTTCAAAGCAACATGATCAAGTATAAACAATCACTTTAGCTCCTATCAAGTAAGATCTAAACTTATCAATAGCATAACCAACAGCTAGCAACTCTTTTTTTCGGTGGTAGCGTAATTAAAATTTAATGGTCCTGTCAAAGTCTTGCTAGCATAAGCAATGCCATGATGCTTTTTGTCTTTAGTTTGCCCTAACACTGCCCCCACAAAGCATAATCACCGGCATCACACATAATTTCAACAAAAAGATCAATCAAGGGGTTGGATGATTGGTGCGAGAAATGAGAGCCTTTTTAAAGTTTCAAAAGCGTCAAGACAAACATCATCAAACTTAAAGGGAACATCCTTGGCTAACAAGCTAGTGAGTGGTCTAGCAATGTATGAGAAATTGAGAAATCTTTTATAAATCTACGATAAAAACCAGCATGGCCAAGAAAAACTTCTTATCCCTTTAACATTTATAGGGGAGGTAACTGTTCTATCACTTCTATCTTAGCCTTGTCTACCTCGATTCCCCTTTCGACACTAAGTGTCCAAGCACTATTCCTTCTCTAACCATGAAATGACATTTTTCCCAATTGAGGACTAAGTGCTTTTCCTCGCATCTTTGCAAAACCTTGTCTAAGTTTTCAAGACAATCATCAAAAGTTTTTCCATAAAAACGGAAAAATCATCCATGAAAACTTCCATAATTTCTTCAATCATATCGTAAAAATATAGACATCATGCATCTTTGAAAAGAAGTTTTGGAGCATTACATAATCCAAAAGACATTCTTCTATAAGCATAAGTTCCATATGGACATGTAAAAGTGGTTTTGCTTTGATCACTTTGGATGGATTGGGATCCGGTGATACCCCGTAATATCCAAAAGAAAATAAAAGAAAGAGTGGTTTGCCAATCGCTCTAACATCTCGTCAATGAAAGGCAATGGAAAATGATCTTTCCTTGTGGCCTTGTTTAACTTTCTATAATCTATGCACATCCGCCATCCCGTGATGGTTCTCAGAGGGATCAACTCATTTTTCTCATTCTTAACAACTGTCATGCCTCCCTTCTTAGGCACAACTTGTACACGGCTTACCAACTCGCTATGAGGCACAGGATATATAATCCCAGCGTGTAACAACTTTAAAACTTCTTTCTTAACTACCTCTCTCATCGCATTATTGAGTCCACATTGGGCTTCTCTAGAAGGTGGAATATCTGGATCTGTCAGAATGCGATGAGTGCAGAGAGCAGGATTAATTCCTTTGAGGTTTGGAGTGAGTAGCCGAAAGCTGAACGATGATGTTCTAGGGCGCTTATCAACCTAAGAGTCTCTTCTGGAGTGAGTTTATCACTTATGATCACAGGAGACTCTGGATCATTATTGAGAAAAGCATATGTAAGACCTGGTGGTAGAGGTTTAAGCTCAATGGGAGGTCTAGGAGGGTTCTCGAATTTATCTAAGGGTTCTGTTGTGGTAGGATTATCGTCCTCTTCTTCAATGAAGAATTCAGAATCATCCTCATAACTAGATTCTACAAAGTGTTCTACGATGCCTCCTTGATTTCCTCCATAGGTCCGGTTACGACATGATTCGGATTTAGCATGGATAGCTTGGGCAATAGGCAAAAGAGAGTTAAAGTACCTTGCCTAAGCGAATATCTAGTTCTCTGGTTTGTCCTTCTGTAATAAGCCTTTCAATGGGTTGTCCTATCAACAGGTCAAAATCCATGATGTCAAAGATATGAAAGCTTAGATGTGCCATGGTGCCCTTAACCGAGGATTGGTAAGACATAAAGAATTCTAACTTTGGATAATTTGTCCCTAAGGGCCTTGTAGCAATTTTGTTGTGGGGGTCAATGGCATGTTTTTGAGAAGTTCATGAGCAAAAGATAATGCCATGATATTTATTCCCACAACTAGATTATAAAGGGCGTTGAAAAGAGTCATTATGAATTTGGCAACGGATAGGTATAGAAGGTGAATCCAAGCGGATTACATCGGAGGAAAGCTCTGATTCTTCTAACCATTTGCTACTTATGATTGAGACAAGCTCTTTTGTGGTCCTTTGTAAAAGAGTTTTATCGAGAAGGGTCTATAGGATCTAAACTTGATAGCCTGGCCTTCGAGGTTTTCTTCTCAACACAATATTTCGAGGTGTTTCCATATTCGAAAAAGAGATCATCCTCGATATTGAGAAGAAAGTCAGAGATCGGAGTTTCCTCCGGCTCTGATGGCTCTGGATTAGCTGGTGGTTGTAAAGAATATGGTATGAAATCAGCTTCAGCTAGTCCTTCTTCTTCTTCTAAAGGGTTCTCTACAAAAGGATCATCTATTTTGCTCTATAAGATTTTATCTAATATGGTTCTAGTAGTCGTAAGATGGAGAAACAATCCATTTGCAGAGGTATTCGGGTATTTCCCAGATTTTCTATTAAGACCAACATAAAAATGTAAAATGTTGAAGTAAAACTTGGTCTTGAATGGCTAGATTAGGTCCAGATTTGGAAAGAAGTTCAAAACGTTCCCAGAAGGCACTCAAAGATTCATTATCCTCCTGTTTAGAGGATAGGATCGAGAGCCTGAAGTCGACTACTTTGGACATGGGGTAAAAATCTGCACAAAAGTCGAGAGTAAAGTTCCCCAGTCGCCTCCTTCTTCTCTTTATTCAATTCATACCAGCGACGAGCCTTCCCTTTCGAGAGAATGGGAATAACTTCCAGCGGATAGTTTCATTTGACATGCCTTCAATATGGAGGCAGTCGCATGTTTCCTCGAAGGTTTGGAGATGAAGAAAAGGGTTTTCGCCTATTGCACCTGAGAAAGTATGATTTTGGACCACCTCTATTAACCTAGGGCGCAGCTCATATAGGTCTCGGTTTTGATTGGTTTAGATGATGAAACAGGCCTATAAGTGTCCTCCGTGGGTGCCATATATTGGTAGAGAGGGGTGGTATCCATTTGGATAGTAGGAAAAAGATAAAAGGTAAAAAGAAAAGATAAATCTACACTAAGATAATCTACAAGATTTAGTTATACTCAATGTCTTCTTCAAAGAACCGTTCTCCCAAGAACGGCGCGGAAATGCTTGTTGATAAAAAGATAAGCCCACAGAAATATTTATGATTTGTATAATCCGCAGTTTAGCGGATACCGGTGTGCACTTCACCCGGGAGAGGGTTTTAAATATCGAAACCACAGGGAGAATGGTGTGAGAATGGCTGAGGCCTATAACTAAATCCTTGAGCAGATAACAAGGAAGAGAGGTGATAAAGGTTGAGAAGATTCCTATGGTTGTCTAGTTTGTATCCTTGTAAGCTTTGTTGATATATCTTATGGGGACATTATTCAATAGGAAAGACACTGGCAAAGAGTGCAATCCCAAGCAACAGGTCCTGCTAGTCCTATCCAACGGGAGGTGGGCTACAGAGAATTAACGAGGCTATAAGTCACCCTCGTTAGTTACCACCGATCCAGAAGGTAGGGTGCATCTATGAGCTATCTAGTCCAAGCACTGCGCTTAAACTAGGGGTAGCAACTTCAACCCAAGAGCGACAAGAATTGAAGTACTCCGATAAAAGAGTCGTAAGTCGTAAGAATAATAAAAACAAGATGCTTACTCAAATATGAAGTTGATCCACCTTAGAAGTCTCAAGACCAAGCTCCAATGGAACTTGATCCCGGAGGTACAAGCGTAGAGGAGACACTGACAGGTCTGGCGCTTCCCCTTGACTTCTCCTTCCACCCACTCTTTATTCTCTAAACAAGACTAGATCTAGTTTCTCTCGTAGGAACTACAAAACTAGTCTCTCAACTTGATAGCTAACTCTCTCAACTTGATCTAGAGCATCTCCTTCTAATTGGAAGCTAGGGCTTAAGCTGTTGATCAGGGTTGAGCATGATGAACAAATGAATTCATGCCCTGGCCTAGGGTCAGGGGTCCTCGTTATATAGCCGTGGTCGATGAACCATAGCCCTTGGATCAAACCGACCTTGATCAATGGCTTGGATTGCTTCTCAATGGCGGTTATTAACCGACCTAGGAAGGAGGAGGCTGACAGGTGGGCCCCGGCTCGGCCAGAAGGGCGAGGCTCGGCCGAGCCCGCCCAATGGCAGTGGGTACCACCTTTCGAGGGGTCTTCTTGCGAGTCTTCTAGGGTGTTCTTTCGTAGCAGCCAAGTTGAGTTACTTCTCGGACAAGTCTTTACATCGTATGGGATGCAAACTCTGGGCTTTTACCTGTTTAATCCCTGAAAATATATAAATCACCAAAACTTGTGGAAATTGTTAGTAAAGCCCCTAGTTCTACATGTTTATTCATTTTATACCCTTATTTCATGTTTAGTTGATTAATAAATATTTACCATAAGAAGTGTCAACAACGTCCTACCGTTCACTATATGCGGAGGGGGGATTACAGAGGACTCAATAGGGTTGTAACCCCTATGATCTACCACATGACTCGAGATATAGCCTGGCATTTGCGATATAACATATATAAGCATCAACGTAGCTAATCTCTCTAGAACTAGAACTACTCTAAAGAACTAGGGTTTGTGGCTCTAGATAACTTGATCTCTGGAACTCAGATGATGATCTCTGAATTATCAGTACTGAATTAGGGTTTCAGGGGTGAGGTTTGCCCTTGCTTATATAGGCCCATAGGATGAACCGTAGCCCTTGGATCAAACCGACTTGATTGGACGTCTTAGATCTACTTCTTAGGTCGGTTGTGAAAAGGTTTTGGAAGCAGGACACGTGGCTCCACAGGAGCAGGCCGCCCGACCACACTGGTAGGCCGACCATTAGCCCCACCTGGCCGGGCGTGTGGGCCCCGGCTTGTGTGAGCTGTCTTCTTTTTGTCCTTTAGGTCCACGGAATTTATACTAATCGTCTTGTTTCGGTCCTTGTCTTCCATTTCTCTATTTCTCCTCTTTTCTTCTATTTTACGGAATTATTTTACAAAACTGAGTATGCAACAAAACTTGTGGAAATTATTAGTATAAACCCTATCTTCTAGTGTTTTTGTTCTTATATGTTCTATTTATTTATGGTAAAAGTTGGCGCTATCCACCGTCAACATTTACCGCGGCGGTTTTTGCAACCGCCAGCCGCCTAAGGTCACGGGTAAATGGATAGATTAACCGTGGCGGTTTTTAGGACCACGTGAAACGGCCACGGTTAATAAATCAAAAAAAAAAAACCCAATCTGAAACCCTAACGGGCCTAGATGCGGGTTGGCCGGGCCGATTAGGGTTCCGGGTGCGCGGCGCCCGCCGGCCGGCAGCGTCCCGGAAGTAGCGGGGATCCGCGGAAGCCAGCGGGATCCGGCCCGGCGCCGCAGCCGCCCGGATCTGACTGCCGTATCGGATACGCCCTCGCCCGCCACCGAGAACCTGCCGTATCACCGCCCGGTGGCCTCCCCTCCGGCCGCCCGGTGCGGCGTGCCGTATCCCGGAAGCGAGGGGAGCGAGAGCCACCGCCGGGAAGTGGAGGCTACGCGCCCGTGAGGCCGGCGCCCATGCAATAGCCCTCGCGCCGCTTGCACACACCTGCAGCCAGACGAGGGGCTGCGGCCAGCCAAAACCGCAGCCGCCATGGGCCAGCGCCACCAAGCCCCTCTGCTATCGTGCGCGCTGGGCAGCCACCGTCGGGCCGCCCCGTGAGGCTCGCCTGGGCCGCCGTCGGGCCGCCGCGCCGGGCGCCCCGGCCAGCGCCGTGGTGGAGGGGGTAGGCTTCGGCGTGCGTTCTGCCCGCCGGCGTGCACAGGCAAGCGTGAGTGAGGGGAGAGGAGATAGAGAGGCGCCGGTGATTTCTTACGCATCTAGTGTTCGGAGGGGAGAGGAGTGAGGGGAGACGGAGAGTGCGGCCGAGGAGTGAGGAGAGAAATGAGTCGGTGAGTTAGGATTTAGAGGGTCTTCGTATATTTACCGAGGGGTTATTGGGCCCGAATGGGCTTTCAAGTTTCTGATTTGGCCTACGATTTACCGTGGAGGTTTTATAACCGCCACGGTTAATTTAAAAAAAACGCCACTGTTAATTGAAGCATTACCGTGGCGGTTTTTAAAAACCGCCACGGTTAATAAAATGGAAACGCCTTATAAAAGATTTTTTGTAGTAGTGTGTGTCTTGTTGCTATTTGTTATCTTTTGCACTAGTTATTACTTATGAACTTGTTAGCTATTCTGCAAATCCTGTCAGGCTGGATGCTGTTATTTTAATGAGTAGTAGAGAAACGTTTCTAATGTGTCTGAGTCTCCTCTGTCCATGCAAAAATGTGAAGATGCAATTGCTTGTATGTATGCAGCCATGCAGGCATCTGGTTGCTGCCTTGTCCTTTGTTTGCTATGCTATGCAAGCTTTTTTTGTCTGAAGGAAAATAAAGGTCGTTGTCTTATGCACGCTGGACACGAAGCAGAAATGCAAATGTGAACAAGTATTGTCCTCAGCCACTTTCGTTTCATAGATTTCAGGGCATAGATTTTGACAGTTAGAATCTGAATTATATATATGAGCTAAACAAACGACAGAATATGAATTTGGAAAAAAAAAAGTAGTCCCTACGAGCGACATGCACAGCCCTGATTCCCCTTAAAATTGCTTCATATATTTTTTTGTTGTGAGACCTCTAAATCTGTTCACATGGCGCACAAGATGTCGAAATGCTTAGGCAGCGGCGTAGAGACGAGTCAGCAAAATTATATGTGTTATCTTTTTTTCCTTAGTGTGCAAAATTAGGCATAGCGTGTGATGTGAAGAGGTGCCTCATCAGATAAAGTCGTAGTCTAAACCGCCCATGATGTAAAACACGAAGGAGGACAAAAATACAGCTTTATGCTGGAGGGGTGAAAATCAGTTTTTTTTTTTTTTTTTTTTTTTATTTAGGATAATCAGTTTTTGGGAAATGTTTGGGATAGAGGGCCGTAGGGGGGCCAAAGAAAATTTTTTTCCATTTGAGAATAAAAGAGGGCCAATGGGGCAATAGAAACTTGGAGAAGTTTTCAACAGCTGAACCATAAATGATGGATGGATAGTAAGAATTCCATAGCAGATCAAATCGCTACAAAAATCGACTGAAATCACAAAATCATAATAGCCGGATGTTCTTGAGAAATTTCGAAATATTTTAACGAGACAAGTAGCTGTTGGGCCAGTTGTAAGCTTCGTTTGGCCCTAGTACATACAGCCCTGGCTCACAAAGTCCAAATTTGGCCCACAACGGAGAGCATACTACTACTCCAGTCCAGAGCAGAGGGAGCAGGAACAGGAGAAGCGCCACTGTCATCGCAGGCTTCTTAAGCAAGTTCTCAACCTTAACACGAGTTCCCTTCCCACTCTCTCTTTTTCTCAGCTCATTTCGCTCATATATGTGCGCCTGCTCCTTAGGCCTTGGGTTTCTTGAACCCATCCGAGAAATTGCCCCACGCGTTTGTTCTTTCTTGTTGGGGTTGAATCTTGAATCGAGATGTTTCGTTTAGGTTTGGATTGGATTTTGGTTTGATTGTAAAATAAGATGTACGGATCATGGAAGAACCCTAGATCGATAGATGGACTTCTCATTGATCAGTTAGATTCAAGAAGATGTATGCCCATGCCTCACATGACTACGATAAGAGACACAAATTTTATGTTAGGTGGGGTTTCAGCTCTGGATATTGAAGTATTTTTTGTATGCCATGGTTGATCTGTGGACGACGGCACATAATTAGTCATTTTGCCATAGGTTTCACATTCATGCTTCACTAATGTGTAGGTCATCCTTTCTGATAATAAAGATGGGTTTAGGCCGTTTTGACAAAAAGTTAGAATTGAAACAAGACTTCAACACTGTATCTTTTCGATCTGTCTTAGCCTGAACATTAGGGTTCACCCAGCGCATAGAATTCCTTGTCTGTAACAGTGTATAACAACTTAATAAATGGCTTTAGATCTGTACTGTGCTACACATACAGACTAAATATTTGCATGTTACCAAAGTCTCTAGCAAGTTTACTGTCTATTTTTCACTTTTTATTCAGTTCTAACTTGTTCACTTTTTTTTTACTATGTTGCAGAGAGTCTGACATCATGCAAAGCCCTAGCAAAATCCGCCACCACCTCTGCCTCCACTATAACCCCTGCTGTGCATCGACCTCAAGGGTGGGCAGATCTCCCAGAAGTCCTGCTCCATTCCATCGTTCTGTTGGGGAGGGCGACCCTCGCCAGCCCCCCGGTAGCCCCCCCAGCCTCACTACGGGGGCCAAGGCACATTTTTCCTTAACCGGCATTCACCAAGTCTTGGAGGTTCCATTGGCGGAGGCCCCTCCGCGGACTCGAGCTACCAAGCGACCCTCGCGGCGGTAAGGCGGCCGGGGCGGGGCGGCGAGGGGGCAACCCGGGGAAGACCAGCGGAGCGCTCGGGGCTGCCCCCTCCGCGAGGCACAGCTGAACGGCGGCGGCGTGGGGAAAACCCTACGGTTCCGGGCGTGTGAGGATTGGGTGTGCAATTCTGAGCTAACCTGTATGAATAGTTCTTGGCCTGCCCACAGTGAGGAGCCCTTTGTAAGCGTGTGTACCCCCACCTACCATGTACCAAATTGTAAATCGGCCCCTCCGACTCGAGAATTCCTATAAATACACGATGCGGGCTCAAGGAGAGAGGTCGGTTGGTGGCAAGTTTAATTACCATTTACTCGTTTTCGTCATCACCTCGCGTCCACCCCTCGCAAGGCGTTGTTCCCGCTAGGGCGCGACCCGCCCTCGGCAGCTCGACCCTCGGCAACCTCGGCGAAGGTCGGGCCGCTCGGGCGCTCCGCGCCCCATCCGCCATACTCTACTTACCTGTGGGAGAAACCCTCGCCCCTCTCGCACCCTCGGGAGCGAAGGTCAAGGGGGCGGTGCGTCCCCACGGTTGGCGCGTCCGTGGGGACCGAGCAGCCGAAGCCATGCCCACCACTCGTCGCACGGGACGCTCTGCGCGCGGCGGCGGAGCAACCCCGCCACGAGGACACCGCTGGCGAATCGGCGGCGGATCATCGCGCCTCACCTCCCGCCCGGGTAGCTCCCGCCGCCCGGGGGGGGGCGGCAAGCGCACCGCTCTGGACCCTCCGCCCGCGCTGGTCTCGAGAGGTCACCGGGGAAGAAGAACCACCGGCCCGGCAAGGCGGTGCCTCCCGGGCGGAGGGCGGTGGTGGAGCGACGGGTTTCGCGAGACCACCGGTCAAGCAAGACTCGAAGAGCCGCTCGAAGGGCTCCTCGAGAGTGCCACCGAGGATGAAGAGAGGACGAGGCCACCCGGGGGAGCAAGCATTGGGGGCTGCGGGCGGATCGCGGAGAGAAGAGAAGGCGATTCTGGGCCCTCGGCCGTAGGCGGCGCTGCGGACACTCGAGAAAGCAAGCCGAGGCCGCCCGGATCCGAACTAGCCTGGATCAACCAACATTTCGAGGCCGTCTGAGGGAAGTTAGCGGGGGGGACCGGATGCCGCACCGCGACCCCACCCCCCCCCCTCGGGGACAAGCCCAACCCACCGCCAACCCCACCACCACCACAAAGAAAACCCACCCACATCACAAGACCCACCTCCTGCCCTTCGCATAAGCCAGCTATACCCCAACAAGACATCAACACAAACCGAGCCCCAACCCAACCTCCGCAAAAACACCCACTACGATCCCAAGTTCCCGCTCTCCTACGCTCTCCGGATCGCGAGTGGCCACCGTCATATAGTCACCGGCACCTACCAAGATATTCGGGGACCTCCGTCCCACGGCGGTTTATCATGAGCTCTGAAGCCGCAATGGAAGCGGCGGGAGGAGACCACTCCCACGATGGCTAAGTCGTTTGTCATCATCGCAAGAGGAGTAGCGCAATCGTGGTGCTTGCACGTTACCTCGAACACTATCCGGGTAGGGCGATCTTCGGGCCGCACTCGGACGAACTTCAAAGGGGTCGACTCGAGATGATCAACGACCGCAGAGCTTCTAAACGTTGTGAGAGGCCGAGCGAACCCTGCAAGAATGGTGGCGAAGGTTCCTCCAAACCAAAGCCGGGACCGAAGGGGTCACCGACCAAAAAGCGTTGTCATGGCGGCGATCTCACATCCATCCCCCGGGCCCCCTCACTCCAAAATTGAGCGGAGACAACCCAAGACCCTCGCGAATTACGAGATAATGGAGAAGCTGCGGCAGGCCGACAACAGCCACAAAGCGGCTCGAAGCCTTCCGACCTCCGCAAACCCGGTACCAAACACAACGCCCCGCGGCGGGACCCTTACCCAAGGCAAGATCCCGCGAGAGTCGGGCGCAATCGCAACCACCCCTCTGCCCGAACATAAAACCCACCAACATCCCCGAAGCAGGCTATCCGACGAGAGCCCCGGACCAAGCCCGATACCAACTCTAGGCCTCCGAGAAGCGATCCCCCTTTGCCACTCTTTGCGGGAGGGAAAGGGCCACTATACCAAACAATGCCCATACTTCGCCAAGGGAAGGAGGCCATGGATAGAGAGCTAGCGTCGCAAAGCTCCCAAAGACAAGTTAACCACACGAGAAAATCCACAACCTCCGCCCACTCTAGCCATTACAGCTACACCCCCTTCGACTATGGAGCTCCGGCTCACCCGGGTTTCCACTACCCAAAGATTCCACACCAACCCTTCTGACCAACACCGGCCACGATACTACCAACAAGAGTACCACGATATCCACCCCCGGGAACCGCGCAATCAAACTACCACAACCCGGGCCTTGCCCGCCACCCCCCCACTACCCACACCACCACCAACACCACATCCCCCGGTCAAGCGAAATCCAGACGATCGTCAAGTAAACCCGCCCCTCATGCGGAGTCATCCTCGCTATCACGGGGCTCCAACGAGGACCATGGCAACAAACATCAAAGAAAGGAGCATTATCGGAGGGTCCACCACGTGGGCACGGAGGGGACCCCACGTAAAACCGGTGGTCACACATCCCAATCACCTTCGATGCGGGTGACATGAAGCTCGAGACTATCCACACACCGACGCGATGGTCATAGACACCAACATCGGAGGCCGGGCGGCTTACAAGAATCCTAGTGGACACGGCAGCTCCGCATATTCTATTCGCCTCGACCTTCGACAAGATGGGACTAAACAGAGCTTGCTTTGCAACCAAATAGGAAACCCACAAGGACACTTGTTATCATATAAAATTTTTAATTAATTAAACATGAGAAAGGGGTATAAATAATAATAACAACCTAGAATAGGGTGTCACTAACATAATTCCATCAGTTTTGGTAAAGTTGTGATTTGCGGGGACTTAACAGAAAATCAGCGAGAGATGACGTGGCATACGGTGGCGTAACGCTAACGCAATCCAACTCGAAACAAGTCTAGAAGGCTTCGGATTAATCCCGACGTGAACTAACCCGGAACCAAGAAATACATCATCTAGAAGACTCGAGGAACACGCGGCGCCGGCCGGGACCCGGAGGGAGCACCCCGGGCCGTCGGCCCAATAGTTAGGCGATCGGCCCCCCCAGCCCGAAATGCGCTGCCTTCGGGGAAGCTTCCTCCACCACCTCTAAGACTCGATCTAAACCGGTTGATTTGAGTCGGTTTGATCCGAGGGCGACGGTAGAAGTGCGGGATTGATTCAAGGTTAATACCACATCGCCTAATGAAGATGGAGAGACGCACGAAGACCCGATATATTAGGACCCTAGACCCCCTTCTTAGATCATCAAGTTCTATAACAAAGATATTTCTAATTAAAATACCAAGTCATGTTCAACGCTAGAGAAACATCGCTTTCGGAAGAGTAGCAATCAAGATTAGAACTAGTAGGAAGGGAGAAATCCGCTCGGATCGTCGGAGGCCAGCTCAAGATCGGGCCTCGTTCTTGTAAGTTCTTCATTGTAAGTAGTTTTCAAGTTCCGCACACATGCTTAATATGAATATCTTGATCATGTTTATATTCGAGATTATTTGTTCTAGTATTTACTTTAATTACACATTTAGCATAGTTGAATTATTGTTATGTTCATGCATGGATTCGTATAGCGCTCATCATCTAGATCGGAAGGTGAGTGGTAGAGACGATGTAATCATGGTGATTAGATCTTATTTACTGCGTTTGCACCCTATGTGCCGGGTCGTGTGGTAGATCGTGGTGGTGACAAAGATCATTGAGTCCTTTGCAATCCACCCCCCCGTATGTAGGCCTAGCGGATGTTAGATTTCGGGTTGTTCTAAGTTTCGCCTTAGTCTTCACGGATTCCATCCTCATGTCCGGATTTAATTAGTCTTTCTTCGATGATTGTTATTTGTATTGCATAATTAGGTAGATCCTAACATTTAGTTTAGAGTTACATATTGGAGTTTCTAATGCTAGCTAGCCTATGAATTGCTATCGTCCATTGTTAGACACTTTCTCGCCAACCAACGTGATTTTTGGTCAAATCGTTTATCTAGAACTTTATCATTATCTTTACTATGAACTTTGATCCTTGCTTAAGTAATTGATGAGATTAATGCTGATGTCTTGCACATGAGAGATGGTTAGATTAAGATCTATGCTTAGTTAATTCAAGATAACAGACTTCTTTCCCCTCGTGGTAGAATATAAATTCAAGACCTGGTTATTACTCCCCGGTTAAAATGCTACAATGGTATATATTCATATCGTAAACTGCGATACCCAGTTATAATTGTTTATTTACTTATTAAGAAGTTATCAAGGCATAGTACGAATATTATATTCCTTGCATATTAGTAGTTTAACTATAGGGATGACAACCTTTTTCGGATATGCTATGAATCGCAAATGAATATTTCTTTTAAGTTTTATCCGAAGCAACATCGATATTCTTTCTAGATGCCATTACTAGTTAGTGACATTAGAAATACCAACAAGCATTTTTTTGGCGCCGTTCTTGAAAAGAAAGTCTATAGCCCAATAAAATAAAAACACATAGGATTAACATGCATGCATCTCTCATACGCATCGAGATTAATTTTATCAATTGCTTAAACAAGTATACCCCCTGTTATTATTCTTCCTATCTATTTCGGGGTAATATATGAATAGGAATCTTCCCCCGAAACTTCATTTCGGACCCAAAAGAAAAACTTTTGAAGGAGGCAAGATCCAAGTTGAAATCTCAACCCAAGAACACTACCTCGGAAGACTCCTCCACTGTAGCGTAGCTTAGCACCAATTTTTGAAGACATGGCAAACAAGACCCTTCGCGCGAATACTGCACCCGACTACGGCCAACATCCGCCTTTGGACCGACCGACGATGTGGGAGACAAAGCTTTTGAGCTCAAGCCCGCACTCATCAACATGGTACAAGCTAGCCAATTTCGTGGAAAAGCTCATGAAGATGCCAATGCTCACCTACAATACTTCTTAGAGATTTGTGGCACCTTCACTATCAAAGATGTCTCAAGTGATGCAATCCTACTTCCGTCTCTTCCCATTCTCACTCTTGGGACGAGCGAAGCGGTGGTTCTACGCCAACAAAGACAAACTCACTACTTGGGCACTTTGCTCTCTTTGCCTTCTGGCAAAATTCTTCCCTATAGGCAAAACCAACGCCTTACGAGGGAAAATCTCAAGCTTTCGAAGAACACGACGAATACGTTCGGAGGCGTGGGAGCGCTTTCAAGACTACATCACGGAGATGCCCACACCATGGAATGGAGAACGGTTACTCATGCGGACCTTCTACCACGGGCTTAACAACAACACCCGTGAGACCATGGACGCCGGCTGGCTTTGGAGGTGCTTTCCTATCACTTACACCGAACCAAACTAACGACCTTGTGGAAAAGATGGCATCAAACCAAGCTTGGAATGAGGACCGTCAACCCCGCAAGAAAGAGAGAGAATGCACCACCGGTGAAAGAGAGGTAGATATCTTTACCCCGCCAAAATGGACTTAATTATGAAGAAGCTTGAAGACAAAGCTCCCGAGAAGAAGGAAGTCATGCAACTCTTCGATTCCCCGCATGACATGTGAAGAATGTGGCAACAACGGACACTTTCGGGCAGCCCACCGGTCCCGAGCTAGAAGAGGACGTGAACTACATCAACAATAACAACAACCCCGATGTCGTCCTCTCCTAATCAACAATGGAGTCAACAGAGACCCAACTACCAAGGTAACTATTCGGGTAACTATCAAGGTAATAACTCTTTCAATAATTTCCCACCTTTAAGAGAGTTAGTACAAAACCAAGGTAGACTTATGGATAATCTATCTAAGAAGTTAGCTTCCAATGATAAAATGCTAGAAACTATTAGTACTAAAATGGAAAGCTTTTCTTACGCAATAAAGAACCAAAGATAGCTTTAATAAAATGATAGAATCACAATTATCCCACCGGCTTTATCGCTCCTATGCCTAACCCAGTAAAGATTCGGGTCAACCTAAGAATTAGAATCTGCAAATCTTGTCGATATTTACTATGCGGTATGCGGACCACCTACTCGGACAAGAAATTCAATTGTGTCGACCGGGAATGCCCGCTAAGAAAGAAGATCCGGGAAGACCGGTCGTCACCATCAACATAGGCGCCCAAGCACCTCGACGCACTCATCGACTTCGGCTCAAGTGTCAACATCATGCCTAAGGTAAACCTTGAGCGATTCGTAATTAGTATACACAACCATGTGCCTACAACTTGCGGATCAATCGTTATGCTACCCCGAGGGTATTCTAGAGGACGTATGCCTTTACATCGGTAAGCTATACGTGGCCACCGACTTCGTGGTCCTGGATATGGGTAAAGGTAAGAACGCCCCGTCATTACAGGCCGCCCTTTCCCGGCTACCACTAAGGCAATCATCTCACGCCGACACCGCGAAGATCGTCTTCACGGTTAATGGACGAGGGAGAGATTCAATCGCAAACACAAGACCTTAGCTCCCCCCCTGCTCCAACCGTACCACTACCGTACCACTCGGTACACATACCACCAAAGAGAAGCTAGACGACCACGGAGTTCCGGCAATTCACCGCTCCATTAATCAATGGAACTTCTATACAACCGTCTGCGACACGGGATCGCATCAACCTAATGTCAAAGGTAACGTATAAATTAATCTATGGTAATCTGCCTTTGTGTTCCACCTATGTACTCTGCAAGTTGGCGGATCAAACACACCGATTCCCTAAGGCGAACAAGATCCTCCCATAGTACTTGGAAGGCCGTTCTGAATACTACAAGAGCAATCATTTACATCGGGGCCGGGCGAAATCCGGTTCCATATTCAAGGTAAAAAGGTGCTTGTTGCTTCTTTAATACTTATACTAACTATGAACAGCCCCGAAGAAGGACCAAGAGCGAGCGTCTCCAAAGACTACAAAGGAAGCTTTGGACTCAAAGATGGAGCACATTGAGAGGATAGAAAAAGACATCCAAGAAAAGTACACTCAGCTCCTACCAATCTTGAATGATGCACCAACTACACCTGAGGTCTCCACCAAAGAAGCAATCTTGGAAGAAGAAAGAAGCCGCTAAGAAGAGCAACAAGAATACACCTTCGGAGACCCAACCAAAGGGCATCAACAAATGAACAATCGACCTGCGGCTACTTCGTCTCGCCCACCTACGAGATCATTGAAGGAACCATACCAGGTACAACATTTATACGGGGGCCCATAGACGACACCACGCCATGGGAGTAAGTGCTTTCTAAACTCTTGCCGAGAGGTAACTTCGGTATTTATTTGCATCTTTAATTTTACGCACGGCATATTTCAATTAGCATGTTTACTTTAGCATATTTATTTTTTTCCTAAACCTGCATTAGAAAAATCCCAAAAATATGTTTCTTTGCATGTGCATCGATCTCTTAAGCCCCATGCAAGCACACCTTCTTTGTGGTGGCATAAAAATATATAAAAATATAAAAATATTGCATTCATATGTTTTTGCATTATCATCCCTATTGCATAGAAAATTCCAAAAATATGTGGGCACATGAAGGTCCACACCTTTTATATAAAAATCCAAAAAGACGTGAGCACATGAAGGCTCACATTAACATCCTAGAATTTGTTCCTTGGGGTATGTGCGAAATTAATATTAACGGGGAGAACATTAAAAGGAGACCCCGAAAAGAGGAGCGATTCCAAGGATGAAACGAAAAGGACTACTTCAAGATCTAGCTTGGGGAGAGCACCCCCATTTATCACGATAAGTATTATTACCCTATGTCTTTAAATTTTAGCTAGTTATATTTGCTTAGAGTTAATGAGTCTTATTTAATGTGTCTTAGTTAAAGAGTCTTAGTGTTAAAGAGTCAAATAAATAAAGTGCTAGAACTTGTTAGACTACTTTCTTCCTATTAATTATGATCTTGATAATATGTGCTAAGGAAATGATGAATAGTTGCTCATTTAATACCTCTTAAAAAGTACTTACACTTTGGACTTAGATTCTCCTGAAGCTTTAAATGTTTAATTTGCTCTAAACCCAACACACTTTGTGGGAAGCACATGCTTGATCCGAGTCTTAGCATTAAAAGATAATAGTGCATAAAAAGTTGAGCTACTTTTTTATCATATTCTTAGAGATACTTGACTCTGGTTTTTATCTTTAAAAATTATAAAATTTTATGATGAGTTCCTTAGCTATGACCCTTAAGAGTATTCCATCAAGATCATCCCACTCCACCAATCTGTTTGCTTCTAACTTTCGAAGTGCGCATCCCCATATTTCACTTAGCCGTTAGCCATAAAAAATATTTAATAGAGCTCTTGCAATCTTTAGATATGTCTCTCTCAATGTTTTATATAGGTTTGGGCTACATTCGAAAAAAAAAAAAAAAAAAAAAAGAAAAAAAATAAATATCTAGAAAAAGTGAGACGCGAGAGGGAGAGTAACGGACAAAAGTCATACTAGGCGAGAAGGGCCTACCTCCCTAATAATAAAAAAATAATAAATTTAGAGATGAATAATGGACACGTGTCCAGGGTGAGCAGGGGGCCCACATCTCTAAGGAGAGAGAAAAATGGACACAAGTTCGGGGGAAAAGCCCACCTCTCCAAGAATGGACAGCCCAGGATCCTAGCAATTTTTAGAAAGAGGGATATAGACTAGAGATGCTTGAGAAGAAAAAAATACTAGAAAAAAAGGCTAAAGGCTATTTACTACCTTTCATCCTCATCCACTTCACCACTATCATCCCACTATGTATGTCCTACCACTTGTGTAACTCCACTACGTACCATCTACTTAAGGGGGTCATACATAGGATCTCACGAAGTTTTCTTTTTGAAAAATATTGCAAAACCCGGGATGATAGTTGATCAAAATTTGAGACATGGTACTTAACTTGATTGTTTTATCTTGCTTATGATTAGTGAAAAGGCTAAGCCCCATGGTAAAATGTAAGAGTAAATCACGGTCAAGAGGAGAATTTATTTTTTATAAACACGGTACTTTTTGAGGTATGAAAGCGTAGTAGCAACTCCTGATCCTACTATAGCATGTAGCTTTGCTAGGGACTAGCAAAGGGTAAGCTTGGGGAGTTTGTTGACACTTGTTATCATATAAAATTTTTAATTAATTAAACATGAGAAAGGGGTATAAATAATAATAACAACCTAGAATAGGGTGTCACTAACATAATTCCATCGGTTTTTGGTAAAGTTGTGATTTGCGAGGGGACTTAACAGAAAAATCAGCGAGAAATGGCGTGGCATACGGTGGCGTAGCATAGCGCAATCCAACTCCGAAACAAGTCTAGAAGGCTTCGGATTAATCCCGACGTGAACTAACCCGGAACCAAAAATACATCATCTAGAAGACTCGAACACGCGACGCACGGCGGGACCCGGAGGGGAGCACCCCCGGCCGATCGGCCCAATAGTTAGGCCCGTCGGCCCCCCCGCCCGACTACGCTGCTGCCGGGAAGCTTCCTCCACCGCCTCTAAGACTCGATCTAAACCGGTTGATTTGAGTCGGTTTGATCCGAGGCGGCGGTAGAAGTGCGGGATTGATTCAAGGTTAATACCACATCGCCTAATGAAGATGGAGAGGCAGAGCGAACCGATATATTAGGACCCCTAGACCCCCCTTCTTAGATCATCAAGTTCTATAACAAAGATATTTCTAATTAAAATACCAAGTCATGTTCAACGCTAGAGAAACATCGCTTTTCGGAAGAGTAGCAATCAAGATTAGAACTAGTAGGAAGGGAGAAATCCGCTCCGGATCGTCGGAGGGGCCCGACTCAAGATCGGGGCCTCGTTCTTGTAAGTTCTTCATTGTAAGTAGTTTTCAAGTTCCGGACACATGCTTAATATGAATATCTTGATCATGTTTATATTCGAGATTATTTGTTCTAGTATTTACTTTAATTACACATTTAGCATAGTTGAATTACTTTGTTATGTTCATGCATGGATTCGTATAGCTCATCATCTAGATCGGAAGGTGAGTGGTAGAGACGATGTAATCATGGTGATTAGATCTTATTTTACTGCGTTTGCACCCTATGTGCGGGTCGGTGTGGTAGATCGTGGTGGTGACAAAGCATCATTGAGTCCTTTGCAATCCACCCCCGTATGTAGGCCTAGCGGATGTTAGATTTCGGGTTGTTCTAAGTTTCGGCCTTAGTCTTCACGGATTACGTCCTCATGTGCGGATTTAATTAGCCTTTCTTCGATGATTGTTATTTGTATTGCATAATTAGGTAGATCCTAACATTTAGTTTAGAGTTACATATTGGAGTTTCTAATGCTAGCTAGCCTATGAATTGCTATCGTCCATTGTTAGACACTTTCTCGCCAACCAACGTGATTTTTGGTCAAATCTGTTTTATCTAGAACTTTATCATTATCTTTACTATGAACTTTGATCCTTGCTTAAGTAATTGATGAGATTAATGCTGATGTCTTGCACATGAGAGATGGTTAGATTAAGATCTATGCTTAGTTAATTCAAGATAACAGACTTCTTTCCACGTGGTAGAATATAAATTCAAGACACGGTTATTACTCACGGTTAAAATGCTACAATGGTATATATTCATATCCATAAACTTGCGGATACCCGGTTATAATTGTTTATTTACTTATTAAGAAGTTATCAAGGCATAGTACGAATATTATATTCCTTGCATATTAGTAGTTTAACTATAGGGATGACAACCTTTTCGGATATGCTATGAACTGCAATGAATATTTCTTTTAAGTTTTATCACGAGAAGCAACATCGATATTCTTTCTAGATGCCATTACTAGTTAGTGACATTAGAAATACCAACACCCACTCTTTGGCTTCGGAGGGCGGCAAGTAGGGAACATCAAGAAGATCACCTTACCGGTCTCGCCGGAAAGGACCCGGTCCACCGCATTTAAAAACATCACCTTCGGCGTGGTCGACTTATACTACAGCTATAATGCAATCATTGGCCGCGAGTAACGAATACCTTTGATGCAATTCTCCACCCGAGCTACCTCTGCATGAAAATGCCCTCGGCGGCGGGATAATCGCCGCCTTCGGTGACCGAGGCACGGCAAAGGAAAGGAATGCGGAGGGGGCGGTCGCACCGAGGGCGGCACAATGTTCACAACCTCTAACGAGTCGGAGAGACGGAGAACCAACCAAAAAGATGACCCGGAGCCACCCCCCCGAAAGCTCGGCCCGATAGAAGAAACCAAGAAGGTCGGGCTTTTTCAACCACGACCCGTCCCAAAGAAGTAACCATTTCCGCCTGGCTGACCCACGCCTGCAGAAGCGAGCTCATACAAAGTGCCTCCGCGAAAACTCCGACGTGTTCGCTTGGTCCGCAGAAGACCTACAAGGTGTCAGCCGCAACCTTATCGACATCACCTCCACGTAAAGCCGGGGGCCACTCCGGTCAAGCAAAAAGCTCCGCAAAATGTTGGACGAGAGAAAGAAGCGGCACAAGCGGAAGTAAACCGCCTCTTAGACGCGGAGGTCATCCGGCCGGTGAAATACCCCACTTGGCTATCCAATGTCGTCATGGTCAAGAAGGCAAGCCTCGGCAAGGGCGTTCGCGGTGCCCACCGGATGGAGAATGTGTGTGGATTTCACCAGCCTCAACAAAGCATGTCCGAAGGACGACTTCCCACTCCCACGAATCAGCACTCTCGTCGGCGCGGCGGGGTCGCGAAAGATTGTCGCTCTTGGACTGTTTCTCGGGCTATCACCAAATTTGGATGAGCAAAGGCGGCGAAGAAAAAGACGAGCTTCATAACCCCCCGGAACATATTGCTTAGGAAGAATGGCCGAAGGCCTCGAAATCTTGGGTCATCCTTCGCACGAATGACAGCGGAGGTATTCAGAGGCGACAGCGCCATCTCAGCCTATGTCGACGACTTAGTCGCCCGCAGCAAGCTAAAAAGAAGACCACATCACAGATCTCCAACGAACCTTCGCCAAGGCTGCGCGGCCGGGCTAAGGCTCAACCCGCCAAATGCGTATTCGGAGTCATCAAGGGAAAGGCTGGCCGGGTTGCCTTGTCTCAGTTAAAGGAATCGAAGCCAACCCCACCAAGATCCAAGCCATTATAGCAATGGAGCCTCGAAGAGCGAGGAAACTTCGCCCAAAGGCTTGCGGGGCCGCCTCGCAGCCAAAGCGGGTTCATCTCGAGGTCAGCTGAACGCGGGCTACAGTTTTTCCAGACACTAAAGTGCACTGAGCTGTTCAACTGGGGACCCCCGCAGCAAGAAGCATTCGAAGACCTTAAACACTACCTATCGAACCTCACCACCCTCGCAACACCGGAGCCCGGCGAAGGCCTACTCTTATATGTCGCGGCATCTCCACACGCAGCGAGGCCGGTACTCATCAAGGAGGTAGACGAAGGCCACCACCAAAGCAAGTCCCGATCTACTACGTCTCCGAAACGCTCGAAGGACCAAAGAAAAACTACACTGAGCATGAAAAGGTGGCCCTCTGGCCGTGGTCATGGCAGCAAAGAAAACTTAAGCATTACTTCCAAGCGCCGCGAGATCACCATACCTTCGAGTTTCCCCTCGACAACTTATTCAGAAATCCCGAATCCGTGGGTAGAATAGCAAAATGGGCCACCGAAATCGGAGACCACGCAATTAAGTTTGTCGGAAGAACGGCCATCAAATCACAGGCCCTCGCTGACTTCGTCGCTGACTGGACCCCCGACGTCTTCAATCAAGCAGCAAACATAGACCCAATATGGATAGCCTACACCGACGGAGCCTGGGGCGCACACGGAGCAGGCGTCGCAGCTGTCCTCATATCACCCTCCGGAGTCAAGCTAAGATACGCTGCAAGGCTAGACTTCCAGTGCACAAACAACACGTGTGAGAATATGAGGCGGTGCTCCTAGCGCTAAACAAGCTCCGGCGTGTGTCGGCACGGAGGGCCATCATCAAGACAGATTCGAGAGGTAGTGTCAAGGCGGGGGGGAAAAGAACAACAGCCGAGCCCGAGCCGGCGGGCTGCAAAAAGTATTTGGCGCCGCCTAAGGAAAACGGAGTCCTTCTTTCTAGGCATCACCACCAAGACAATCCCGGGGCGGGGACAATGGCGAAGCCGACAGTTAGCCAAGGCGGCAAAGACGGGCCGAACCGCTTCCGCAAGATGTCTTCTTCGAAGTCCTACACAACCCCGCGGTCAAGGACCGAGAACCACCTCGAAGTCGGTCGGCGCCATTCACAAATAAGACCGGAGGGCCCGATCATAGCGTTCATCGGAGGGCACTTCAAACCACGGTCCAAAGAAGAGAGCGTAAGAGGGTGGAACAAAAAGTCCGAGGATACCGCTTGGTCGACAACAAAGTACAAAGCCTCGATAACCGCTCCGTGGCTCAAATGCATATCGACCGGCGAAGGCCGCGATCCTAAGCGGAGTACATGAAGGAATCTGCGGCTCGCTAGCGACCCAAGAGCTCGTCGGCAAAGTGTTCGAGGGCAAGGATTCTCTTGGCCCACCGCACTCAAACGACGCAACAAACCCGGTCAAGCACTGCGAAGGATGCCCCGGCTACAGCGCTCCACTCAAAGCGAGGCTAGGGGCTCAGAAACGACCCTTATCATCCCCACCCGGCCGGCTGCAAAGATGGGCAATCGGCCTCATTGGCCCAATGCCGGCGACGGGCAACCTCCGCTATGCAGTAGTAGCAATTGAGTACTTCACCAAGTGGATCGGGCTTGTCCCCTGGCCACCATAACTTCACACTCGGTGCAAAAGTTCTTACGGCGGCGGATCGTACACGCTTGAACCCAGCGGAGCATAACGGTGGACAACGGTATCGATTCGACAAATGAGGCTTCAAGCAATTCTGTCACCGGATAGGCACCAAAATACACTTCGCCTCAGTGTGAGGCACCCGATCCTAACGGGGCTCGTCGAGAGGGCCAACGCCATTATCTTGTAGGGGGATCGGTCACGAGAAGGTCCATGCGAGGCCAAGAGGAGCGTGGGGTGAGGAACTCACTCCGGTGGTGTGGTCGCACAACACCTCCAAAGCCCGAGCAACAAAGTTCACACCATTCAAGCTGGCTGTTTCGGGGAGGCCGTCCTTTTTTTTTTTTTTTTTTTTTTTTCGAAGAACTTAAGCCACGAATCACCAAGAGTCACCGGCGAGGCCGGCTCCAAAACGGAGGTGCTCACAAAAAGACCTCCTCGAAGAAACAAGGAACCGGGCCGTCCTCAACCTCCTCCGCGTACCAAGAGGAGACCATCGGGTGGAGTAACAAGAAAGTCGGCCTCCGCACAATCTCCGTCGGGGGACTTGCGCGTCGAGGAAACGGAGAACACGAAGATGGCGGGCAAGTTAGGTCGCCAAGTGGACGGCCCATACCTCGTCACCAAGAGTACAAGACCTGGCTCCTTTCACTGCAAGACCTCGAAGGCCCGACCTCCCACACACATGGAATGTTGATGACCTCATAAAGTACTACCCCTAGTGGTGCGGTGTTCGGGCACTCGCGAGTTGTAAGGGTTTCCGGTTTTTGTTTTTTACGCTTTTTCTCCTTTCAAGGTCAAAACAACGAACAATCCGGGCTGCACTCTTTTTTCCTCGCGAAGGGCGCAAGGTTTTTAACGAGCGAGCACCGCAATCAAATATATGCGAGGTAAGTTACCCCCAATCGGGGCGAGGATTGCAACGCAATTCACACGCCCGAAAGGGGGCTAGGTGGCGCCAACCAGCCCTCATCGGCCGGCGAAGGTAACAAGGTTGCCCACCCTCGGGGAGCGGCCGGTAGGCTGCACCCCGGCTCGGCCAAACCAATCGAAGACACGCTTTTACTTAATTCAGCGAAAGAAGCGGGCACCACGGCACCTCCACCGGGGCTCGCCGGGAAGGCGCGCCCGCTCTCAGGGTATGAGTTGCGCGGGAGCGCAGAAGCCGGGCACCACGGCACCTCCACCGGGGGGCTCGCAAGGGAAGATGCCCAGCGCTCTCAGGCCATGAGTTGCGTGAGCCGCAAAGGCGGGCACCCGGCACCTCCGCTAGGGGCTCGCAAGGAAGGCGCCCAGCGCTCTCCGAGTATGAGTTCTTGTGAGGAGCGCAAAGAAGCTTGAGCACTTTGGCACCTCTGCGGGGGCTCGCAAGAGAAAACGCCTCGCACTCTCAAGTATTAGTTGCGCGGAGGGCGCAAGAGCGGGCACCCTAGCACCTCCGCCGGGGGTCGCAAGGAAAAGGCGCCGCGCTCTCCGGGTAGGAGTTGCGCGGAGGCGCAAGCCCGGGCAGCTGGCACCTCCGCGAGGAGCTCGCAAGGAAAGGCGCCCGCGCTCTCCGAGTATGAGTTGCGCGGAGGCGCAAAGAAGCCGGGCACCCTGGCACCTCTGCCAGGGGCTCGCAAAGAAGACGCCCCGCACTCTCCGAGTATGAGTTGCGCGGAGGCGCAAAGAAGCCGGGCACCCTGGCACCACTGCCCGGGAGCTTCGCAAAGAAGACGCCCGCTCTTCGAGTATGAGTCAGCGGAGGTGCAAAAAAAGCCGGGCACCGGGCACCACCCCGAGGGGCTCGCAAAGAAGATGCCCCTCGCGCTCTCAGTATGAGTCGCGCGGGCGCAAAAAAGCACCCGGGCACCACCGCCCGAGGGGCTCGCAAGAATCAGCCCGTCGAAAGAGCCCCATCCTCCGCCGTACAAACTTAACTCCCATCGCCGCTTCAAAGCTCCACCTACCAAGACCAAGGCCTCCGCCATACAAACTTAACTCCCATCGCCGCTTCAAAGCTCCACCTACCAAGACAAGGGCCTCCGCCATACAAAACTTAACTCCCACCACCACTTCAAGACACCACCAGCCAAGACCAAGGCCTCCGGCTGTACAAACTTAACTCCGGCCAGCAATTAAAGCCCCCACCTAAAACTAGAGCCCCAAACGTTCAAGCAGGGCCCCGAGCACTATAAAACCAAACCACACCCCACCCGGGAACCCCCAAGTTAGGAAGCCAGTAGCCATCCGCCATAAGTAGCCCCATGCCACCTCACCAAGCCAACCCACGGGCATACAAGGCAAATGCCAGAATACCTCCGAAGGCCCCCACCCATAAAACTAGCGAAGGTACCACAATGGAGAGTGTAAGCCACCACCCACCCGCCGAGGTCGACTGTGAAGAGCAACGTAGAGTACCGGTGGCGAAGGTTCCCATAGGGGCTCGAGATCCCACGACCCTCGCAGATCAACAAAGACCAAGCCCCGAAAACCGGCAACACCAAATGCCCGGGAGCACCTCGTAGATGCTCAAGGGACCCTAGCACATAGCGCGCCGACTCACGTGAAGCTACCCTCGGAGGAGAAAACCACAATGGAGAATGTAACATTCTCCGGTGGTCCACTTCACCAAAGGAGTCAAAGTTCCGGAGGGGGCGAGCGAAGCCACACAGAACACGAACGCGAAAAAGGCGGTCCAACAACAACGGCCGGCCACGACCGCCCGATCCGCGAGGCCAATCGGCCAAAAGCGCGGGAGGTCGGTGCAAAAGCGACCTCCGCAAGAGCTCAATTCATGCCGGGAACCTTGCTGACCCAAGTTTACGGATGAGAATACGCTGGCCAGGAAAAAAGGCGCGGGCGCACCCCCCGCCCGACTTAAAGCTTCAATAGGGAACCCAGCGACCCCGAAGGGCCCTCGTAAATTCAAACTTTGTAAAAACACCAAGCAATAAAGTGTAAACTGAATGTCCACGACTACCTCCGCAAAGGCGCGAGCCTATCATCTAAAAGGAAATAGGGGACGTCGGCGTAAACGAGTTTCCACGACTACCTCCGCAAAGGCACGAGCCTCGCTCTAAAGGAAATAGGGGGACGTCGGCCAGAAGGCGAGTTTCCACGACTACCTCCGCAAAGCGCGAGCCTCGCTCTAAAGGAAATAGGGGACGTCATTGTAAAACCGAGTTTCCACGACTACCTCCGCAAAGGCGCGAGCCTACTGGAAAGGAAATAGGGGGCGTCGGGCTGTAAAATGAAATTTCCACGACTACCTCCGCCAAGGCGCGAGCCTCTAAAAGGAAATAGGGGGCGTCGGCCGTAAGCTGAATTTCCACGACTACCTCCGCAAAGGCACGAGCCTCGCTTCAAAAGCGAGCGAGGGCATCAATGCCAAAACAAATTCGTAAGCATAAGAACAACGAGGGAAGTGACCGGCTCAACCACCGTACATTGCACATGAGATCGAAAACGCTAAACATACACGACTCCGCGCAAGCACAAACACCGTCAAACCTCCGCACACACACCCTCCGTGACAGCTAAAACAACATCATACAACACAGCTTCGACCAACTCCTTCGCCACGCGTTCTATGAACTCCTCGACGTCCACAACCTCAACCTCCGCCGATTCATCGGCCCGAGTACGAAGGCCCCCACAAGGGCTCCACCGGGACTAACGGTAGGTTACCACTTAGCACCCGATGGCGGTAAACCCCTCCGCAGATCGCTCCACTTTCGAGATCCGGGGCCTCCCGGCTTCGAAGTAACAACACAACCTCCGCGGGCCGACCCAAAGAGCCTTTCACCCAAGCGCGATGTCAATAGCCTCCTCGTCTTCAATATCGTCATCGCCCAACGCAATGCTAGACTCCACCACGAACAAGACCCGCTCCGCCCGACGATCCGAGAGATTGTGCGCCCGCCTAAAAGACATCGAGGCCTCGGTTATCGGCATCATACTTCCCCGATCCTGCCACACCAAAATCGCTCGAAGGGGCAGCCGAAAACGCCGCATGGCATGAGCCCGGTCTCCCGAGATAAACATGTCCCGGCGATTCATCATCAATGGGATCACGTTGAGTACCCTCCGCGCGAGGCCCCTAGGTACCGCTTGGCGGCCAGCCGGAGAAAAACAACCAACACTCCCATCGCCTTCCCATCAAACAACACATGACCGGGCGGTGCAAAGACACTTCGAGAAAACAAAACCAGCCATTCAAACGCCATGGTGCGGAGGCACCGAGCTCCACTTTTCATAAATATAAAGCCCGGAAACCACGAGTTCCGAGCAAAGAAGTTTTTACACAAACGAGTCCTAAAAGCAATCATCTAGATAAAGTCGGACCTCCGCATTTGCGCGATCGGCATCGGCAGCCTTTCGGTGGCGGGGGCGGCGACGCGTGTCGCTGCCCTGAGAGGCGGCATGCGCCGGAGGATCGGCGGCTGTGGAGACGGGCACCCGCCTCCGGGCGTGGCGGAGGGCGGGGCCACGGCTGCGCGAAACCCGAGGAGGAGTCGACATGGCGGCGGACTCCCGGAGGCGGCCGCACGGTGTCGGCGACTCCCACCACTTCCGACGGGAGGAGCAGCTCCGTCCACGGGCAGCGGGGGCATCAAAGCTCGCCAACAGGGCACCCCGAAACCCCAACCCGTCCAGGCATCCACGGCTACCTCCGGACCCGTCTGAGCCGCCGACATCCGGAGCAAAGCAGCAGCCTCGCAACCAATGCAACACCATAAAACCGATGGCCCGGCTAAGAGAAACAATGGGAAATGCAAACGCAACATAAAAACAAAAAAGCACGGAGAAACGAAGTACACCGAATACAAACCTGCTTGGTGAGCTCGGCCCTCGCGAGGTCGGTGCCGACTCCCTCCCTTCGTACCGTAAACGCTTGATGAAGCCGGTCGCGGCGCCCTCACATCCCGATCCTCCGCGGAGCTCCCGACTTCGTCCAGACTTCGGGAAGTGCGCGCTCCCGACTGGGCAAGTGACGCCCGATGCTCGCATCAAGGTGGCGAAGGGCGCCCTCAAAAACGCAAGGGCGATGGTACTAGCTCCCAAGTCCGAAGCACACACCACCACCCGCCGCAGCTCGCCAATCTCGCCGGAACATCCAAGCACCGATGAGAGGCGGGTCGGGATTCGGCAAGGCCAACGAAAAGCGGCCCCGACTCCGCCCAAGAACTCGTCGAGGGCCACCTTGAAAGCTTGGGCCTCTTCATACCACGACAATGACATGTCGTTGAGCTTGCGGGCTATAGCCTTGACCTCCGCCTCGCGATCCTCGTGCGCCTCCCAGCCTCCTCCTTCGCCAGCAACTCATTCCTCATTCGCTGTAGGACCTTCGCCCCATCCTTGAGGTCCGCTACCTCACGCCTCGGGCGTTCCACCTCGTCGGCCAGTTTCCTTCGCTGCGAGCCTCCCGCTCGCTCACCTTCAGTCCCCCGAGGCCTTCCGCATGGCATCCTCGTGTTCAACATCCCGGCCTCGCGGATGGCTGCCCCGTCTTTGTAAAACCAGCGCTCGCCACATTTACCATTATGTCATCGTGAATCTCGCGAGGGGGACGGTGCGCCACCTACATCTCCGCCTCCGGAGGCACACATGATCGAAGACGCGACCATCGATAAGCCTCCGCTCCACCTCCATCTTTGGAGAAGTGGGTGTCGCGAGGTCCCGCGCCCGTGTGCGACTCCACGTCGACATCGTCCGATGCCGATGGACTCCGCTACGTAAGGCGGGGTTGTAGAGCCCCCACTTCCCCACGCGACTTACCGCCGCCGGAAGGAGCCTCCGTGAGGCTCATCCACAATCGAGCCCTCCGCCCACACATGGCACCTCCGATACGGTCGGAGGCCGCTGATGCTCGGGCGAAGAGCTGCAGCGGCCAGCTCCTGAGCCGCCGTCTCGTCGTCCCGCGTCATCGTCGTCCGTCCTCGTCGGGAGGCCCCGCCCCGAGGCCCCCCCGATCCTCCTTGTACTCCTCGTGCTCGGAGCCTTCCTCAACCTCCTCGGCGTCCCCGCCCCTCCTCGACCGCCTCGGCCTCCTCGGCGTCCCTCCGCCGCCTCCTCATCGTCTTCATCATCGAGATGATGAGAAAGCCGAGGTCAGCCGTCTTGGACCCTCCACCGCCCGCCGCCCCGCCGATGTCGCACCCTCCGGCGGCGCCGGCCAGATGACGACCCCGTCCCCCGCTTAGCCGGGGTCCGCCGACGCCCGCCGCGCTTGCCCGATTCCGACCCCGCTTCGCTTCCCCGCCACCACCGCTGCGTCAGCGCCGGCGATGGTAGGCCGGTCGTCATACTCCACCCCAAGCGGATCGAACACCGATTGACGCTGTGCCGACAAATAGGTTCGCTCACATATCCTCCTGGATCTCCCGAGGCTCCAACTTACCCACCGTTGACACTTGTTATCATATAAATTTATTAATCAAATAAACATGAGAAAGGGGTATAAATCATAATAACAACCTAGAATAGGGGTCACTAACATATTTCCATCGGTTTTGGTAAAGTTGTGAATTGCGGGGACTAAACAGGAAAACACCAGGTCGTGAGCCGCACGACTACGCTAGCGTAACGCAATCCAACTCCGAGAGAAGACCCTAGAAGGCACCGGACTAATCCCGACGCGTGAACGAGACTTAGCAACCAAGAAACCATCATCTAGAAGACTCCAAAAGACACGACGGATTACGGGCACCGGGTGGGCCAGCCCCGGGCCGATCGGCCCAATAATGGGGCCGATCGGTACCCCCGTGCCACGTCAGCCCTACCTCCGAAGCTTCCTCAACCGACTCTAAGACGCAATCTAATCCACCCGTTTAATGTCGGTTTGATCCGAGGGTGTCGGTATGATCCCGAGATGTATCTAGGTCAAACCCCGCACCTCCTCCGGACTATATAAGGAGACCCCTAGACCCCCTTTCGATCATCTAGTTCATAATCAAGTTCTCAAGTTCATCAACAAATTCAAGATCCAAGTCATCAATCCCACGCTCTAGAAACACCGCTTTAGGAAGAGTAGCAATCAAGATTAGATCTAGTAGGAAGGGAGAAATCCGCCTCGATCGTCGGAGGCCGGCTCAAGATCGGGCCTCGTTCTTGTAAGTTCTTCATTGTAAGTAGTCTTCAAGTTCCGACACGTTCTTAATATGAATATCTTGATCATGTTTATATTCGAGATTATTTGTTCTAGTATTTACTTTGATTACATGTTTAGCATAGTTGAATTACTTTTTATGTTCATGCATGGATTCGTATAGCGCATCCATCAATATTATGGGTGAGTGGTAGAGACGATGTAATCGTGGTGATTAGATCTTATTTACCTGCGTTTGCACCCTATGTGCCGGGTCGTGTGGTAGATCGTGGTGGTGACAGCACCATTGAGTCCTTTGCAATCCATCCCCCGTATGTAGGCCTAGCGGATGATATTATTCGGGTTGTTCTAAGTTTCGCCTTAGTCTTCACGGATTCTCGTCCTCATGTGTGGATTTAATTAGTCTTTCTTCGATGATTGTTAGATGTATTGCACTAATCAAGTAGATCCTAACTTATAGTTTAGAGTTACATATTGGAGTTTCTAATGCTAGCTAGCCTATGAATTGCTATCGCCCAATTTGTTTGACACTTTCCAAGATGCACACCGGATATGACTTGGTTGAATCTATTTATTAGAACTTTTATCATTATCTTTACTATGAACCTTGATCTCTCGTCTTAAGTAATTGATAAACTTAATACTTAAGCATTGCTTACGAGAGATGATTAATGTTTAGATACACACATGCATAGTTAATTCATGATAGTAGACTTCTTTCCCCGTGGTAGAATATAAATTCAAGACACGGTTCTTACTCTGGTTAAAATGCTACAATGGTATATTCATATCTCGTAAACTTGCGGATACCCGCTTATAATTGTTTATTTACTTATTGAGAAGTTTATCAAGGCATAGTACGAATATGTTATTCTTTGCATATTAGTAGTTTAACTATAGGGATGACAACCTTTTCGGATATGCTATGAACGCAATGAATAATTTTCTTTTAGTTTTATCTCGAAGCAACATCGATATTCATTTTTGACGCCATTGCTAGTGATAGGTTTATATCTGTTTCTAGTTAGTGACGTTAGAAATACCAACAAGCATTTTTGGCGCCGTTCTTGGGAAAAGAAAGTCTTTAGCCAAATAAAATATAAATATAGGAATAACTTGCATGCATCTCTCTCACGCATTGTAAAGTATTAAATTTATCACTAATTGCTTAAACAGGGTTTACCCTTGTTATTATTCTTTCTATCTATTTCGGGGTAATGTATGAATAGGAATCTTCCCGAAAACTTCGTTTCCGATCCGAAAAAAACTCTTGAAGCGGGCAAGATCCAAGTTGAAGTCTCGACCCAAGATCGCCGCCTCGAAGAAGACTCCTCCATCTGCTTGGAGAAGCTTAACACCCGTGTTCGAAGTAATGGCAAACAAGACCCTCCGCGGTAGTACTGCGACCAACTACGGCCAACATCCGCCTTTGGCCGACGGTCGAGGTGGGAGACAAAGCTTTTGAGCTCAAGCCTGCACTCATCAACATGGTACAAGCTAGCCAATTCTGTGGAAAAGCCCATGAAGATGCCAATGCTCACCTACAAAACTTCCTAGAGATGCGTGGCACTTTCACTATCAAAGATGTCTCAAGTGATGCAATCCTACTTCGCCTATTCCCATTCTCACTCTTGGGGACGAGCGAAAGCGTGGTTCTACGCCAACAAAGACAAACTCACTACTTGGACACTCTTGCTCTCTTGCCTTCTTGGCAAAGTTCTTCCCTATAGGCAAAACCAATGCCTTACGGGGGAAAATCTCCGTGTTCCAAAGGCAACACGGCGAATCCGTTCGGAGGCGTGGGGAACGCTTCCAAGACTACATCATCGAATGCCCACACCATGGAATGGAGAACTCGGCTACTCATGCAGACCTTCTACCACGGGCTCAACAACAACACCCGTGAGACCATGGACGCCGCTGGCGGAGGTGCTTTCATCCCTTACAATCGAGCCAAGCTACGACCTTGTGGAGAAGATGGCATCAAACCAAGCTTGGAATGAGGACCGTCAACCCCGCAAGAGAGAGAGGGAATGCACCAGGTGAAAGAGGTAGACATGCCGCCCGCCAAAATGGACCTAATCATGAAGAAGCTCGAAGCTCCCCGAGAAGAAGGAAGTCATGCAACTCTTCGATTCTCGCATGACATGTGAAGAATGTGGCAACACTGACACTTTCGGGCAGCCAACGTCCCCGAGAAGAAGAGGACGTGAACTACATCAACAACAACAACAACCCGAAGATCGTCCCCCAAACCAAGGATGGAATCAACAGAGACCCAACTACCAAGGTAACTACTCGGGTAACTATCAAGGTAATAACTCTTTTAATAATTTCCCCGCCTTTAAGAGAGTTAGTACAAAACCAAGGTAGACTCATGGATAATCTCACTAAGAAGTTAGCTTCCAACGATAAAATGCTAGAAACCATTAGTGCTAAAATAGAAAGCTTTTCTTACGCAATAAAGAACCAAAGATAGCTTTAATAAAATGATAGAATCTCAGTTATCTCAGCCGGCTTTATACGCTCCTATGCCTAACCTGGTAAGATTCCGGGCGGTAGGAAGAATTAGAATCTGCAAATCTTGTCGATGTCTACTATGCGTATTCGGACCAAGGGTGCACGAGAAGGACTGAATCGCACCGGCGGGGGTATGCCCGCCAAGAAGGGAGATCCGGGGAGACCGGTCATCACCATCGAGATCGGCGACCGCACCTCGACGACGCACTCTGCGACTTTGGCTCAAGTGTCAACATCATGCCTAAGGTAAACCTTGAGCCAGTTCAGATTTATTATATACAACCATGTGCCTACAACTTGCGGACCGGTCGCTATGCTACCCCGAGGGGATCCCGGAAGACGTTTGTCTTTACGTCGGTAAACTCTACGTGGCCACCGACCGTGGGTCTTGGATACGGGCAAAGGTAAAACGCCCGATCATTCTCGGGGCGCCCGTTCCTTCGCGACCACCAAGGCCATCATCTACGCCGACACCGCGAAGATCGTCTTCACCGGCCAACAAAAAGAGGGAGAGATTCAACTGCAAACACAAGACCCTAGCTCCCCGTTCCATCGGTACCACTACCGCACCACGAAGTACACGCACACCGGCCGTCGAGGAGAGGACAAGAAGAAGAAGCAAGAACAAGAAGAACCGTCAACCTCGACCACACGTGGAGCAAGTCTTGATGATCAATCAAGTTGCAAATGAACGCAAAGACTTCGACACACTCCACCACCACTAGAGCGGTTAGGCGACCACGAGTTCCATCAATCCACTTGCTCCATCAATCGCTGGAACTTCCGGCAAGTTGTGCGTGACGCGGGATCGGGCATCAACTTAATGTCAAAGGTAACGTATCAATTAATATATGGTAATCTGCCTTTGTGTTCCACCTATGTAATCTTTGCGGATGGCGGATCAATCACACCGATTCCCTAAGGTATTGCAACGAAACGCCCCCGTCAAAATCAAAGACTTATGTCCTCACCGACTTTTTAGTCATGGACATGGGAGAAGAACAAGATCCTCCCATAGTACTTGGAAGACCGTTCCTAAACACTACAAGAGCCATCATCTACATCGGGATGGGCGAGATCCACTTCCAGCTTCAAGGTAAAAAGATACGCCGTTTCTTCAATACTTACACTAACAATGAACGACCACTAAGAAAGACCAAGGGCCGAGGCGTCTCCCGAGATTACAACGAAAGTTGGACTCAAAGATGGAGGACATTAAGAGGATGGAGAAGGACATCAAAGAAAAGTACACTCAGCTCCTACCCATCTTGAACTCGACCGGCCACACCGAAAAGGTCTCCACCAAAGAAACAAACATGGAAAAAGAGAGAAGTCGCACCCACCAAGAAGAGCAACAAGAAGAGTACGGAGACCCGACCAGCCACCGGCATCATCAACCGAACAATCGACTTCCACGGCTACTTCATCTACACCAGCCATTGAGATCCTTGAAGGACCCCTACCAGGTACAACGTTCAAAACGAGGGCCCATAGACGACTACGCCATGGGAGTAAGTGCTCTAAACTCTCGCCGAGAGGTAACTTCGGTATTTTTATCTCATATTTAATTTTACGCAAAGCATATTTCAATTAGCATATTTCCTTTAAGCATATTTACTCTTTCTAAATCTGCATTTAAGAAAATCATAAAAATATGTTTGCTTTGCATTTGCATCAAGATCCTAAAGCCCCATGCAAGCACTCCTTGTTTGTGGTGGCATAAAAATAAATACAAAAATATTGCACTTATATGTTTTTGCATTAGCATCCCTATTGCATAGAAAATTCTCAAAAATATGTGGGCACATGAAGGTCCACACCTTTTATATATAAAAATACAAAAAGAAGTGAGCACGTGAGGACTCACATTAACATCCTAGAATTTGTTCCTTCGGGTATGTGCGAAATTAATATTAACAGGGAGAACATTAAAGGAGACCCCGAAAGAGGAGCAAGCTTCAAGGATGAACAAAGGACTACTTCAAGATCAAGCTTGGGGAGAGCACCCCGTTTACCACGATAAGTATTATTATCTTATGTCTTAAATATTAGCTAGATATATATTTGCTTAGAATAATGAGTCTAAAATAAAAGTCTTAGTGTTAAGAGTCAAATAAATACTAGATCTTTGCTAGATTGTTTTCTTCCTTTTTAGATATGATCTTGATAATATATGCTAAGGAAATGATGAATAGTTGCTCCGCCTTAATTCCTCTTACAAGTACTTACACTTTGGACTTAGATTCTCCCAAAAGCTTTAAATGCTTAATTTTGCTCTAAACCCAACACTGTGGGAAGCACATGCTTAATCTGAGTCTTAAAGGTACATGAAAAGTTGAGCTGCTGTTTATCATATTCCTAGAGATACCGATTCCCCGGTTTTTATCTTTGAAAATTATAAAATATTACATGATGAGTTCCTTAGCTATGACCCTTAAGAGTTTCGCATCAAGATCATCCCACTTCACTAAATACGCTTTGCTTCTAACTCCGAAGTACGCCTCCCGTATTCAATAAAGCCACTAGCCATAATTATAAAAATAAACTCTTGCAATTTTTGGATATGTCTCTCTCAGTGTCTATGCTAAAAGCGGCCGGGCTACATTCGAAAAAAAAAAAAAAAAAAAAGAAAAATAAATATTTAGAGAGAAAAAGTGAGACGAGAGAGGGAGAGTAATGGACAAAAGTCATACTAGGCGAGAAGGGCCTACCTCCCTAAATATATTTAGAGATGAATAATGGACACGTGTCCGAGGGTGAGTAGGGCCCACATCTCTAAGGAGAGAGAAAAATGGACACAAGTCCGGGGCAAAGCCCACCTCTCCAAGAATGGATAGCCCAGGTCTTAGCAATTTTGAGAAAGAGAGATATAGTCCAAAATGCTTGAGAAGAAAAATACTAAAAGGCTAAAGGCTATCTACTACCTTTCATCCTCATCCACTTCACCACTATCATCCCACTATGTATGTTCCCCTACATGTGTAACTCCACTACATACCATCTACTTAAGAGGGTCATACATAGGAATCTCTGAGTTTCTTTTGAAAAATATTGCAAAACCCCAGGATGATAGTTGATCAAAGAACTTGAGACATGGTACTTAACTTGATTGTTTTATCTTGCTTATGATTCATGAAAAGGCTACGCCCCATGGTAAACAGGTATGAGAGAGCAAGAGGAGAATTTATTTCGATAAACACAAGACTTCTTAGGTATGAAAGCGTAGTAGCAACTCCCGATCCTACTATAGCATATAACTTTGCTAGGGACTAGCAAAGGGTAAGCTTGGGGGAGTTTGTTGACACTTGTTATCATATAAATTTATTAATCAAATAAACATGAGAAAGGGGTATAAATCATAATAACAACCTAGAATAGGGGGTCACTAACATATTTCCATCAGTTTTGGTAAAGTTGTGAATTGCGAGGGACTAAACAGAAAAACACCGACTGCGGAGTGAGCACGACTACGCAACGTAACGCAATCCAACTCCGAGAGAAGACCCTAGAAGGCACCGGACTAATCCCGACGTGAACGAGACTTAGCAACCAAGAAACCATCATCTAGAAGACTCCAGAAGACACGACGGATTACGGGCACCAGGGTGGGCCAGCCCCGGGCCGATCGGGCCCAATAATGGGGCCGATCGGTACCCCCCCCGTGCCACGTCGGCCCCCGCCTCCCGAAGCTTCCTCAACCGACTCTAAGACGCAATCTAATCCACCCGTTTAATGTCGGTTTGATCCGAGGGTGTCGGTATGATCCCGAGATGTATCTAGGTCAAACCACGCACCTCCTCCTCCCACTATATAAGGAGACCCCTAGACCCCCTTTCGCATCATCTAGTTCATAATCAAGTTCTCAAGTTCATCAACGCCGCTTCAAGATCCAAGTCATCAATCCCACGCTCTAGAAACACCGCTTTAGGAAGAGTAGCAATCAAGATTAGATCTAGTAGGAAGGGAGAAATCCGCTCTCGATCGTCGGAGGCCGGCTCAAGATCGCCTCGTTCTTGTAAGTTCTTCATTGTAAGTAGTCTTCAAGTTCCGCACACGTTCTTAATATGAATATCTTGATCATGTTTATATTCGAGATTATTTGTTCTAGTATTTACTTTGATTACATGTTTAGCATAGTTGAATTACTTTTATGTTCATGCATGGATTCGTATAGCGCTCATCCATCAATATTATGGGTGAGTGGTAGAGACGATGTAATCGTGGTGATTAGATCTTATTTACCTGCGTTTGCACCCTATGTGCCGGGTCGTGTGGTAGATCGTGGTGGTGACAAAGACCATTGAGTCCTTTTGCAATCCATCCCCCGTATGTAGGCCTAGCGGATGATATTATTCGGGTTGTTCTAAGTTTCGGCCTTAGTCTTCACGGATTACGTCCTCATGTGTGGATTTAATTAGTCTTTCTTCGATGATTGTTAGATGTATTGCACTAATCAAGTAGATCCTAACTTATAGTTTAGAGTTACATATTGGAGTTTCTAATGCTAGCTAGCCTATGAATTGCTATCGCCCAATGTTTGACACTTTCCAAGATGCACACCGATATGACTTGGTTGAATCTATTTATTAGAACTTTTATCATTATCTTTACTATGAACCTTGATCCCTGTCTTAAGTAATTGATAAACTTAATACTTAAGCATTGCTTACGAGAGATGATTAATGTTTAGATACACACATGCATAGTTAATTCATGATAGTAGACTTCTTTCCCCTCGTGGTAGAATATAAATTCAAGACACGGTTCTTACTCCCGGTTAAAATGCTACAATGGTATATTCATATCCTGTAAACTTGCGGATACCCATTATAATTGTTTATTTACTTATTGAGAAGTTTATCAAGGCATAGTACGAATATGTTATTCTTTGCATATTAGTAGTTTAACTATAGGGATGACAACCTTTTCGGATATGCTATGAACTGCAATGAATAATTTTCTTTTAGTTTTATCTCGAAGCAACATCGATATTCATTTTTAGCGCCATTGCTAGTGATAGGTTTATATCTGTTTCTAGTTAGTGGCGTTAGAAATACCAACACCCACCGGCCGGTCGGCGCGGGGAACTAGCCTCCGCAACAATGAGGCGGCCGAACTCCTCCTTGTCCCCGTCGCCTTCTCGAGCAGGATCGGGCCACGCGTTCTCGACGTTGACCTTCAAAGCTTTCAACCCCATAGGGGCATACTTCGCAGAGTCTTCAACCTCCGCAAAGGCCTCCCGGCGCCACAACGTGTGGACTTGAGCCACCGCAAACTCCTCCACCAGGTCGCTACAGCACTGCGTGGCGCGACATGGCCCCGCGCGCGGCGCGTCCGACTCCCGCATAGCATCCTCCGTCTTCACGGCTTCACCTTAGCGGCGAGCGGACTCGGAGCACCGTAAAGCCCCTCCGCACCGTTCACGCTTGAAGTAGAACCAGCACTCCAGCCAGTCCGCTGACCACTTGTTCCGCGGCGCAGCGGTGGGAGCCTCCACCCCCGCACGAGGAATGATGGTGCACACGCCGTACTGGGCGCGGAACACCTCCGTATCTGTAACAGAACCTCCTAAATTACAGGGCCCACATGCACTTATCATTGTCATTAAGACCTCTGATCATTATGCACGAGTTCCCAAAAATCTAGAAAGTGCTATTAATCTTCCGAACAGGATCTCATTAACAAGTCATTGCAGTATTACAACATTTTATTCAAAATACAACAGAGTAAATGGCGGAAGGATTACATAACTATAGTTTTACAAACCATTTGTTCAAATAAACATACTTAAGTAACATTATTACAAGCCTGGAATTATTGGAGTAACATTATACATATAATACACTGACAACCCTGCCCGAGGGTTCAACTCTACTCGTCATCTTCCTCCTGGTACACCGTCATGCAGCAGGGACCAAAACAAGCCTGCTCATGACCTGCTCCTGCAACAAGGGTCAAAGAACCCTGAGTACGGGAGTACTCAACAAGACTTACCCGACAAAGAAAAGAGGAGAAGACTCAGGAATGCTGGTCTTAGGAGTCAAGGTAAGGCTTTAGCAAGAATCAAGAACTCTTTTTGCAGAAAAGCTTACTAAGAGTGAATCCTTATTTTCAATATTTTAACTCATATTAGTATATCATAGAATCTAGGTGATCCTATACTAGAGCAAATATTTCTTTCATAAGTCAACTTTCTTTCTTCAAAACCATGTTCCATCAATTACTACGATGAAGGTCGTGGGAATCGGGTCTCCTTCTCCGAGAAGCAACGGCGATTCATGAACCGATTATACCCACCGGGGATCCCTAACCACACGACACATATGTAGCACTTAAGCTTGCATATATCAACCTTCTTTCAGATTTGTCCAAAACGGGAACGAGGCTGCGCCACCCGAGAGCACGCGATTACTCCACCTCCCTACCCCGTCCCCTAATGACGGTTTGACCAAGGGGTGGGTACACGCTACTCCCGCCATCTCTCCACTCCCGGTCGCGTGGTTGCCATTCCCGATTTGGCTCCATCGAGATCCGGCTTACCGTAGTATGTGGCTAGTTAGGGTCGATCGACTGGGGTGATCGCCGGTCGACGTGCCATTGACCAAAAAGGGCTCAGGCACAATATGCATTCAAAACGTCCCGATTTCACTCGGGCCAAACAACGGGCGGTCCTTAAACGACCAACACGGGACAAGCTCAGCTAGGAATCCCGCCGCTTTCAACCTACGTCCGGTCCGATCTCAAATTCATCACTACAACTCTTTCTTTTCCTAAAACGGTACCATCTCCTTAAACAAAACATTTTGGTGAAAAAGCTTAACTAATTAAGCGGGGCTAAGTATCACTAAGCATTTTCGAAATGAAACAAAGGTTATCAAGGATGGTATTGAAATAAACAAGGATGGGAATGCAAAGCAATTAGGTTATCACTCAACTCCTAATTACTTAATGCAACAAAGCATAGACAAAAGTGATATAAAGCTTTTAAAACATCAAGGAAGGGTTTAATGTCACCGGGGCACGCCGTTGATGGAATAAACTAGTTCTTCGAAAACCCGAGAGAAATCCGAACCCGCTTCCAATCGGATGATAAACCTCTTCCGGGACTTGCTCGGGCTCGACACTCTCGATCTCGTTCACTACACGAAATAATATATATGCCTCAACATGATGCCATATATTTAAATATGATGCTTGCAAGTGCATGAGATGATAAGTAACTTGAATACAACTTTCCTTCACGATAAAGTTGCAACCCAACAAAACCAACTTGTTGAACTACCTAAAAGATATCATCACCATTGCCTAAGGAGTTCTCAAGGACCATTTGATTGTGGTATGATCCAAGTTTCACAAAACAACCCAAAAGTCACACAAAAACCTAAATTATTTGACACTAAACAATTTATAAACCACATGAAATAATAGAGCTTAAAATAGAAAATAATTTAAACATTTCAAAACGACTCCAAACTTTTTATACAAGTAGGACACATCATAAAACAATACCAAATAAATTTTCATGATTTTTGAATAAATATTTTATTTGCTAAAAATCATAAAAGATGCATTTTTCAATTAAAGATTGTATTTTTAAATCATGCAAGAACTACTCAAAATCAAAGTTTCAAATTTTTCATGGGTAGACATACTCATGGGAAGGCTACACAAAAATTTTTAGAATTTATAAGCAAGTATTTGAATTTATATGAAAATAACAAAAACAGATACTATTCACCATAAAAAGAAATTCATAAAACATTTCATAAAAGAAAAAGGGTTTCGGGTTGAATTTGGCCCGACACTGTGGCGCGCCCAAAGACTCGTTTCGGCCTCGCTACTATTCATGATGGGCTGGTTTATCGTTGAATCTGCCCATAACCGTTCATGGCCCATTACTATTCATGATGGGCGGCCCGGGCTAACTCTGATGCCGGCACTGCTATCGTGGCTTTGCCACTGCGGGCGTGGCCACCGGCATGGTCACCGGCGGTGGCGCGTCGCGGCGGCGCCGGCGTTCGGCCGCGACACTGCGATAGAGTGGAAAGGAAAAGGGACGGCGAGGCAAGAGCTCACCCGCGAACTTCGATGCGCGCGCTAGCTGGGGCGGTGGGCCGGAGAAAGGTCGGCGACGGCGATGGCGGCTTCGGCGCGGTGGCTCGATGGCGTTAAGACGATTCAGGCTTCAGCTGGGAAAACGGGGAGGTCGATCACGACCACATCACTACGACCACTCGATTGATGAAAAGAAAATCGGCCCAGCTCCACCGGAGCAAGGTATCACGATGGCGGCGGACTCACGGCGGGCGACGGCGCGAGGAAGAAGCGACCTCGGCAGCGTTGCCCCGGCGGCGGAAGGGCTTGCGCGGCCCGGATGTCGAAGGGACTTAGGAAGTGGCGGAGGCGTTGGCGTAGTTGGTTTGGTGAATTGGTGCTCGACGGCGACGAACCGGCGGACGGCGGCGGCGACTCGGCGGCGGTTTCGGAAAAAAAGAAGAAAGACGGCGGCGTCGGCCGACTTTATAAAGGAGAGGGATGGATGGACAGTGGCCGGGGCATTCTCGAAGTCGTCCACGACATCAACCACGCGACCGGGCGCGCGAAGGCGCCGAGACGGCCACGGCGGACGCCGACGGCCGGCCGGTATGGCGATGCACGCGTGAACCCCCCATTCCTTTGTAGCACCCTAAACCCTAACTTGCTGAAATTTACCAAATTCTCTAAAATTTTGAACTGAACTCGAAAAACTCCAAAAGTAACTTGGCCTAATTTTTTAAGATCTACAATTTTCACAATTGGAAGATTTTCAAATTCGCCTCTAAATATGACTTTTTAAAATGGGGTCAAAAAGGGACAAATTTGAATTCAAAATTACTTTCAAATTTATTTAAAAACTTCAAAAACTTTGTACATATCTTTTGTACATCAAAACAAGATCTACAACTTGGCTTTTGGAAATTTTTGCAAATTTTGCTTAGATTTTGAATTATGGAAAAGGGGGTAAAAGAGAGGATAGAAATTAGGGTTTTCGAGGCTCAATTCAAACTTGAATTTGATTCAAATTTCAGATTCCCAACCTATACCATCAAACCATCATACAACAACACACTTAGGATCAAAAACATAAATTTAAAATTTAATCACTCTAAAATTCTTAAGCACAAACAATTCTCTAAAAATATAAACTTATTTTAATTTGATGCATTTCAAATTTTCTAATCATGCATGCTTTGCGATGATCACGATGACATGGCAAAATTTTAGTTGATTAACACCGGGGTGTTACAAAGATCCGCCGTCTTGATGGTCCGGGGCTGGTTGTGCACGACGTGGCGGTAGAACGAAGCCATCCACCGCGTCGGCTCAAGCCTCACGGAGCGGCGGCCCACGCGTGAGGTGGCCAGCCATGGAAAGCAAGACGTCGTAAGTCGATGAAAGCGGAGGTTGAACCTCCGGGACATCCAAAGACAAACTCACACAAGGGGAAGCGGAGCCCCGCATGAAAGAATTCTTCAAAAACTACCACCTCGCCGGCCGAGGCCGGGGAATCCTCTCGCCCTTTGAAGGGCGAAAACATTTCTTCGAAAACCACTTGTTATCCCTCGCGAACTTCTTCAAGGATTTCTCCGTGCTCCGACCGCGGGGAAACTTCGAAGCTCTCCACGACGGTCTTCTTCGACATCGTCTCCTTGATCCGCGCCATCCTAGCTCCGCAGCGACCAAGCAAAACACCCTCGAAACTAGACGAAGCGGCTAGCCTCCGCGCGAGCAAGCAATGCGCCTCCCGACACGAGGCGGAGGCGTGGAAGCGAGGATGGAAGCACAAACCCTACCCCACCTACCGCACGTATTTATAGACCAAGGGTGGGGGGGCAAGGGCGGCCAGACGACGAGTCCAACTAACCCGCCGAAAACCACGGCCCGGATCCCAAAAACACGCGGAACCCTTCGATCCACTCCACACGGCGAAAACCGGCGCATCCGTATACACCCAAGCAAACACAATCCCCTCCGATCCGCGCCGTTCACAACCCGACCAACAGCGTTCAAGCGGGCCCGAGCACACCGCGTCTCACAAGAATCGGGCACAACACTAAAGCGGCCCCCACCGGGCTCCCGGCAAACGAAACAAAAGAGGCCAAGGCCCACCTCCGAGGCCCGCCCGGCCCGGGGGACGTTGGCGGGCAAGGGCCGCGGGGGCAGCAAGCCCGCCACCCCACGAGGCCCTCCCCGAAAGATCTTTTTAGCCGCTGCTCGGCCCCCTGGAGGGAACCGGACAGCGAGGGGCTCTTTGTTGGGGAGGGGCGACCCTCGCCGGCCCCGGTAGCCCGCGGTGTGCCTCACTCGGGGGGACAAGGCACATTTTTCCTTAACCAAGGCATTCACCAAGTCTTGCGGGTTCCATTGGCGGAGCCCCTTCGCGGACTCGAGCTACCAAGCGACCCTCGCGCGGTGGCGCGCCCGGGCGAGGCGACGCGAGGGCAACCGGGAAGACCAGCGGAGAGGGGGCGCTCGGGGGCTGCCCCCTCCGTAACGGGCTGAACCGGCGGCCAGCGTGGGAAAAAAACCTGCGGTTCCAGGCGTGTGAGGATTGGGTGTGCAATTCTGAGCTAACCTGTATGAATAGTTCTTGGCCTGCCCACTGAGGGCCCGCACCGTAGCGTGTGTACCCCCACCTACCATGTACCAAATTGTAAATCAGCCCCTCAGACTCCCGGAATTCCTATAAATACCGAGTACGGGCTCAAGGCGAGAGGTCGGTTGGTGGCAAGTTTAATTACCATTTACTCGTTTTTCGTCATCACCTCCGTCCCACCCCTCGCAAGACGTTGTTCCCGCTAGGGGCACGACCGCCCTCCGAACGCTCCGACCCACGGCAGCCTCAGCGAAGGTCGGGCCGCTCGGAGGCCGCTCCGCGCCCCATCCGCCATACTCTACTTACTACCCTGGGGAAACCCTCGCCCCTCTCCCGCCCCCTCAGGGAGCGAAGGTCAAGGGGACAGGTGCGATCCCCACAGTTCCTCTGTTGAGCTCCTCGGCTTTGCTAGCACCTGCCGCTCTTGGTGTGCCGCTTTAGCCTCATACCCATCTAAATCCACATTCTGCAACCTGCTCCCGCCTCTCCTCGTCCAGCCCCATATCAGTGTATGTGCTCCTAATCTACCTTCCAGAAGCAGTGATGGGCATGAGCTCCGCACGTGCCAGGTTCTTGATCCAGCCAACATGAAAAGTACCCTTCGCTGCCAGATTCCTGAAGAGACATTTGAGAAGTTGCACTTTGCCGGCTCATCCTATCGGCAACTGATTTGTGGCCACGTTAGAAATTGTCTTGTTGTGGATGTGTTCACTGGTGCCAAAGTTTTACCTCCACAGCTCCCATTTGGCGACAACACTTATTTCTATTGTGGCATGCTATCAGCTCCCCTTGCATCGCCAAACTCACATCTCCTAGTTTGCACAATGTCCAAACAGGATAGTCAGTACTTGCTTGATTGGCTGATTGGGAGTGATTGTTGGTCAAAACTACATGTCAATAATTCACTGATTCAACAGATTGTGGACTTTAATGGTCAGTTCATTGCAATAGACAACCGCAATAAGCTCCACAATCTGTCCTTGGCCCCCCAGCTTGGCCTGCAGGAGATAGAAACTGTGTGGTTGGATGGCAAGGATGAATGCCCATTTCAAAGGCCGTGGATTGTGGTGTGTGGTGACATGCTCCTGATGGTCTACAATTACATAAGACTTTCGTCCAGGGGAGCATATGTCAAGTACCAAGCCTATCGCCTCAACATGTCAATTGTGCCTGCAGCTTGGGTGGAGGTGAAGAAGCTAGAGAATTGCTCACTATTTATTGGGAATGATGTGAGGAGCTCGACATTTTCTTGCGCCAGCTTAGGACGGTGGAGCGGGAGGAGCAATTACAATCCACCCTTGGTGTAGCTTGGAATTGATGATGATGCAGATGCTGTGTGTGATCCAGATTATGGCCTTGATGACCCTATGTTCGAGAGCGCTGTGTTCAAGAGGAGCTGGAACGCCCGACTGCAGGCCTTCTGGGTGTACCCAAGCATACTCTATCGCTGATGGCAAGTGATCTACGTGCTCCGTCTGCTGAAATTTCACCTTAAATTTCCTCGGAGATCAGAGGCTTCCATTTGAATGCATAATGCACATTGAATTGTGGTAGATGAGAGCTCGCAGACTTGCATTTTAGATTCCAGCTATGTTCCATTGCTACTTTTAATCTTTTGCATTAGTTATGAACTTGTTAGCTATTCTGGAAAGCCTGGAAGGCTGGATACTGTTATTCAAACGAGTAGTAGAAAAACTTTTGCATAATGTGTCTGAGCTTCCTCCGTACATGCAACTAGGAGGATACCCCGCGTGTTGCGGCGGGTCGGCTGGGGTATTTTAAATTTATCGCAATTATCCATTCATCAGGATTACTTTGTGTATGTAGGAAACACAGTTAGTAACAACAAATTTGAATGCATGAAATAGAGTATATACTCATTGGCATAACGATTATTTAACCTTATGTTTAAACTCCAAGATGAACAAACTTCGAATAGTAATATTTAGACATGTTGGACTGTTGACAACGTATAGTAGTGTATAAATTCGGACAACTAAACTCCGCTTCCATTGCTATTGCTTGCCTCTCTCTCCTCACTACAAATCTCATTTATAGCAACAAAAAGTTCAGAGCACAACTAAACTCTGCTTCCATTACTATTGCTTGCCACTCTCCTCACCGCCTCTCAGCGGTACAGCAGCAAGCTGCCTGTGCTGCTGCCAGTGTCTCCGACGCCGCCGGCTAGTGGTAGATATGTCACAGTAGCACAAAAAAATAGATTGGTCAAGTATAATTGCTGGAAAATTTCAAATAAAGACAGACCAACTTCTTGACCTGCTCTAGAATTCAAGCTTACAACTAAACACACGGTAGTAGTTTTTTCCTCCTTGAGGCCAGCAACAAAAGCCATATTGTTATCTCAACTAAAATATTGTTATAATGGAAAATCTAGCTATCTCAACTAAAATATTGTTATAATGGCAAATCATTATCGAAAGGCATGGTAATCTAGCAATCAGTGACAAAACTGAAAGTCTGAACTAAAATAGCTATTTAGCCACAGATTGTTAATAGCTATTTAGTCCGAACTAAACTGAAACAAAATAGCTAGTTAGCCTGAAACTAAACTGAAACAAAATAAAATTAACCACAGATTGTTAAAGCTCAAATTAAACTGAAACTAAACTGAAACTCATCGATGAGCCACATCCTTCATGTATCGATGAGCCACATCCTTAGCTCAAATTAAACTGAAACTAAACTGAAACTCATCGATGAGCCACATCCTTCATGTATCGATGAGCCACATCCTTGATTCATGTATGTGCAGTATATGCGTGTGCAAATATCCGTTTTCCGGTTTTTCGAGCATCATCGGATCGATCAATGCACGTCTCCGCATGAACGTGCGGAAATATTCTGCTCTCAATGCAGGCAACGACGAAAATCAGTGGATTTGGATCAGGAACTGGCCATTTGTAGCTTTAGCAACAATAACTGAAAAGCAAGCGGACAAACAGCCGCCGAAGTCGGGCCTCACCTCCGCGTCGCTTCGCGCGTCAGCCCCCGCCGCCCATGAACGCAAACCCCTCGTATGCCTCCCACCAAGGGACGCCTTAACCTTCAGCTTCCGGCAAGACCTCGCCCCGCACCACCAGCCATGGAGGTCGCTTCACAAACGTCAGGGCGTCAAAGATGATAACCATCAACCAAGAAACACGGCACCAATCCAAGTATTAGACTTGATCAATCGATATTATGGTGAATCCTACATGTATTTGGTGGAGCTATGTCCTGTATGCTCAGGAAGGTCAGAACCACCATCAGCAGCATCGAACCATGTCAACATGGTTGTTCTGTTTAGGCCATCAGCTTGTATTTGTCTGTGCCTGAGAAGTGTTCCATTGGCTGCACAACCGAAGGGGTAGTACAGAGGCTTGTAATCTAGGCAATTTGGGTGCCAATTTCTTTTATAGAGCGAGGAGACATGTGGGAAAAGGAAGGAACAATAACAGTTTAAACATTGTATACAGATGGCTCTCATATAAATCAATGTGCTATACCAGAACAATTTCAGAAATTTTTACACCTCTGAGTTTTCATATTGCATCTTATGGTTTATTCTGAATTGTGATCCGTGCAAACTTGCCTAAATATAGAATCCCAAAATGGATTCGTGAATTTCTCCAAAATGTCAGGTTGGATTTATTACAACACTCAGCCATGAGCTCATGACAAAGGTTAGTGTGATTCCAGTGATTTATATACAGGTATTAGCCTTTAATTAACCAATATAGCAGATCCATGGATATCCGTGGATTGCTTTATGCATATTATTGTCTCCCCATCTCTAAAAGCACCTTGCATTTTTTGGGTCATGACGAATCTTACCATTGCAACAATTCAAATACCAGCCGTCCTTGAGACCACTTATTGCACATATATAGGTATGCTTATACGATCCAGCGTAGCAATTGTACATTAAAGGATTTCACTTTAGTAATGAAGCACAAGCGAAGAAAGAGAAATATTTGGAGAACGGTGCAGTAGCGAGAAAGTCTGAACTTTTGGTGAAAAGGTGCTACAACTTACCTGCTTACCAAAGCTTGTTCAGTTCACCAACAAAACGCAGCCACAACCAATAACTGGAACTGTAAAATTTCCACACATTCACTGAGGTGCTTGATCAAATGCATTGAAGCTCTTAAACATATACTTTATTTGGTCTGCAAAAAAGTTTCAACTGGTCCTTGAGTCTGAAAAAGAATGAATCATACTGTAAGTTGACGAAAGTATGAACTGAAACCATGACGTGATACGACAATCTGACATCACACCTGAATTTGCTCGAGCTTCTTAGATGTGAAACACGGCATACTGCTGAAACAACATTACTCATACCTAATTCAGAATCCGAGTACACACGAAAGGATGGCTGGTGCTGTAATCGGTAATCCAAATTCAGATTTCAGAGGAGGTATGAATTCATACCTGTTCGCTGTTGACACAAGCACGAGAGCAGAGAACCACCGCCCGTGTAGGATAGACCCGCCCGCCCATCCGGCGGCGGCGTACATGTATAGACTCGCGAGGGATCCCGAGTGCCAGGGCAGAGTCAGGGACGATGCAGACGACTCTAGATCTCGAGGGGCGTAGCGGAGCGGGAGCGGAGCGTGGACTCCGGCACGGAGCTGCTCAGCGAGGGCGGGGCTTGGAGTCCATCGTGCTCGCGGACGAGGGACGCCGGAGGACGCAGTAGAAGGTAGCTGGGCGGCGTCGCCGTCGCGGGTGCCATGCGGGTCGGGCCGCCGCTGCCAGGGACGCCTACCGCACTGGCTGGCAGTGTAGTGGGCGCGGGATGGCCGTGCCGCCGGAGTGCGCCTGCTGCGATGTCGTCGGAGCGGCCGGCGTCGGAGCGGTGGCAGCGTCGGCCCATGGATCCGCCGCCTGGCCGTGCCGGTCGATGGATCCACGCCTGGCCGAGACGTGGGAGCGCGGGCGGGAGGGAAGTCTTGCGCGGCCGGCAGTTTCGCCAGGACGGGAGCGAAGGTGTTGCGCGCGGCGGAGCTTCCTCGGAGCCGCCGCAGCTCGAATAGGCGGCGCGGCGCGGCGGAGCTTCCTCGGTGGGCGGAGCAGAGGCGCGCATCGAGGCCGTGGTGGGTCAGAGCTGGTGAAACGGCGCCGGACTGCGTCGACGACGAGATCCGTCTTGCTATTTATTGATAGGGTTCATGGTGGAGGAAGGCGGACGACCGGAGCGGGATGGATCGGCGAAGAAGCATGGCGCGGGTAACGTAACGGGAGGAATTGATGGTGCGTTTGGTGGGTTCGTGGTGGAGGGAGGCGGACGGCCGGAGCGGGATGGATCGGCTTGGAGAAGGAGCCGGGGTGGGAGATGACGTGAGAGGATAGGGGTGGGGCTGCTGATGTGGCGCCTGTCGAGAGAACTCCCCTATAACGGGGTTCCCTTTACAGGGTTATAGATTGCTTGTATGCAGGCATCTGGGGGTTGACTAAGCTTGTGCTCTACAGTATGTTTGTTTGAAGGGAAAAAATATCGTTGTATGCAGCCATCTGGGGGTTGACTTGGCTATCTGTTTGTTTGAAGGCAGAAATGTCGTTTTATGCACGCTGGATATGAAGCAGAAATCTAAATGTGTAAGTTCTGTCTTCAGCCACTTTGTCTATGATAGATTTTGGGGGCCTAGGTTTTGACAGTTAGGTATGGGTTACTCGAGCAAAACTAATGTCAGAAAATGAAATACCCCCTCTGTTCAAAATATTGGTCGTTTTAGTTTTTTTCCATAGTCAAACCTATTAAACAAAAATATGTTAGCATCTATACAATACCAAATAAGTGCACTATTCATCGTACGTTTAATGAAAACTGACTTGGTGTTGCTGGTTAACATTGATATTATATTTCTATAAACTTGGTTAAATTTAAATAAATTTTGCTTAACAAAACTAAGATCACGTGCTTTTTGGAACTGAGACGGTATGATTTTGCCTTGAGGAAGATAACAAAAGAGTTTTATGCACATGTAAATGTGTATAACTAGTGTCGTGTATGTTTTTTTTTTTTTTTTTTTTTTTTTTTTGCCCAGGGATATAGCCATTCAAGCAGAAGGGAATGGTCTTCACTAGGCGTATCATGTATGATGATTTTGTAACATATTGATTATACACAGGTGAGACAAAAGGTTAGAAAACGAATGTGAAAACAAATACTAGTAGCTCCTATTTAAATTATTATGAAAACTTCGTTTCATACTCAAACCATACTGCCCCCGCGCCTAGCCAAGCCCAAGCCCAAGCCCATCTATATCGTAGCCCAAACGCACGGAGGCTTCCGGTTCGGTGTGGAGTCGGTCATCCCGCTTCAAGGCGGCGCCGAGGCTGCCGGGGGAGGAGGCTCTCGCCGCCCGCGCCACCATCGCCATCTTTGGTACGCCGGAAATCATCGGGTCTCGACCGGTCGGACCCGATCGTCGTCAGGCCACCCCCCCTCGCGTGGGCCGGCCCAAGCCGGGCGGCCCAAGATGACGGCCGCGGCCCAAGGCGGCGGCCGCCACCGCCGATGTCGAGCTCGACGGAACCCTAACGCCGCGCCTCGCATCGCGCTGCTTCGGCTGGCGAGCCCTCACTTCCCACTCGCCTCCACCCAAACCTCCCCGGGCTATAGAATGTCCGGCCGTGCCGGGGGAGGCGGCCGCCGGCGGTGGGAATGGCCATCGGGCGGCCTTGTGTGCGGTTGGCGGCGTAGGGCGGCGACGGGCTAGGTCGGGCGGGGAACCTCGTCGGAGTCGGAGGAGAAGGCGGTATTTGGAGGACAAGGCTCGACGGTCGCGGCCGCCAGGCGGGCGGGGAGGGAAGAAGGGCCACCGCGGTAGGGCCGCGGCCCTAGGTGATCGGAGCTCCGCCGAGCCCTAAGCGCGTCCGCGGCGGGGGGGGGACGGCGTGGGCGGCGGGATCGCGCCGACACGGCCGCGAGGAAGAGGAAGGCCGCTGCCGTGGGCCGGGCGAGGCCCACGTAGGGGTGCTCGCAGGTCTCCCACCTTTGGTGGTCGGACCCTAGCACGCCCCCGTCTACCGCGCTGCTCACGGTCCGCCCACCACTGGTTAGGTATGTGCGTTCATCGCGATTTCATCCAAACTGTACCCTCTAACTGTTAGAATTTACCACCGGTCTTTTCTTAGAGATCTACCTCTAACTGTTAGAACTTCGAACCTGGGTATGTGTAATTATATAATTGGAGTATGATGACTTTAAGCTTTGTAACCCACTATGTTCTCGTTGTGTTGAGATGACCAGTCATTTCTGCTGTATGAATTTGCCCACTAGTTTTTCTTAAAGATCTATCTTTAACTATTGGAACCTGGGTATGTCCAATTATGTAATGGGAGTGTGACGGCTTTATGCTTTGTATAGCATTCATCACATTTTTCATGCTCTGAGCCAGCTTTATGCTTGTGCGTTTTTATGAACAAGTATTGGAAGCACTGTTATTTCAGGGCTGCAGTTGGGTGACTTGGCAATTGTTTCTTGGGCAGTCATTGTCTGATGTGAAAGCTAAGCCATATTTAAGCTTGCAGGTCCCAAGGTTTGAACATTGTATTTGAACAAGACGTAAATTCATGCCATCACTCCCGAGTTTTACATATTATACATATTACATTATATACGTATATAAATTTAGTAGACTCATAAGCTAACATTGGAGATAAGGAACCTCTCAATATACATTGCTCCCTTCCAATTGAGTTTCAACTTTTCTTCAAATAAACAAATATTTGGATACTATTTGAAATAAATTATTTGCAGTATGATTAACCCACGGTTGACATGGCGCCAAATTGGACAAAACGAACCTTCAGTTGTTCTTCTTATTCAATTGCTTCAACTTGTCAAGGTGTTGGCCTATGGAAGCCCAACAACCCCCCCACCCCCCCGCCGCGGCCGTCTCCCCTGAGGCGACTTCGAGGGGCGACACGCAACACCACGCGTAGCGCCGCCGCCGCCGACCAGCGGCGGCCCGGCGCCGGCTGGTGTCCAAAAACGGCTCTTCCGGCGCCTTCTTCCTCCCTTGTCTCCCTCCCCTCGATGTGAAATAAAATGCGTGAGGTGGTTGCCCGCGAGCCAGACGCCGGATCCGTGCCTCCGGTGACCGGATCCAGGTGCGGACCCCGGATCCAGCCGTGGTGGTGCGGGGCTGCCGGTCCCGGCCGGCCGGGCGACGCTGAGCCGCAATGGTGGTGTGCGCTGCTTCGCGGGACGCCTCGGGCGCCTCCGGCATCGCCGATCGCGGCCCTCCGGCTAGCGCCGTCGAGGGGCCGCCGGGCCACGGCCGCGGGTCCGCCTGACGGGCCCTCTCGAGCCCGATCGGTGACTCCCGCCGGGTTCCCGTGGCGGTGCGGGTGCTCCACAGCCGGGTCACGCCGCGCGATTCGGGCTTCCGGATGCGTCGGGGTGCCTTCGCCATTTGGCGGGCGCGCTGAGCCACCCGTCTGTCGCGGTGGCCCTAGGGCTGGCGTGAAGGGCGTCGGGTGCTTCGGTAGAAGAACGAGCAAAAGCGGTCTTAGCCGCCCCGCCGTGGTCCACTAGGCCGACGAGGAGGCAGCGGCTCGACCGGCGGTGGCGGCTTCTTCGCGGGCCACCACACCGTCCTCCCCCGCCCTGTCTCTTCACGAGGCTCGAGGTTCCCGCTTTGGCTCTTGCGGATAACCGTGGTGGCGACACGGGTGCTCACGACTTGTGAGTACTTAGATCTCTGCAGCTGTCCTCCAATGGTGGGAGCTCCATTGCTGATTGGGAAGTTGTGCAACGAAAGTACCAAGCCCGGTGCGTGGGGAGGTGACCCACCTCCGCTGGGGAGGTGCCCTACCTTCGCACAATCGGCCAAGATTTGGTTACTTGATCGGGTTCTTTGCCGGTGGACGCCGCTGCGGTGGTCGTGGGTGCTGCCCGTGGTGGGTCGGAGGGTGAGCTATGGGTCGAAGGCTTGCTCGTTCACGCCAATGCCGATGGCGGCGTCGCTCTTGGCATCGTTTCCCTCGTTGGGGTGTCACCGCGGTGCCCCCACCACCCCAACTTCATAACGCTCTCGGTGTCCATCTACTTCATTTCATAAGTCGGTTATCTACGCTACACCGCTTCCCATCCGTGCTTTCGGCGCCGCCCCATGGTTTCTCCTCTCTTACTCTTCCATCTCCTTGTTTTGCTTTGTCTACCCTCTTACCTATTTCAGCTTTTGCACACATTACTCCTTGACGGGTGCTCGCTCTCAACGGCTTGCTCTGCCATCTTCTAGATTACCTGAGTAATGTCCTACCTCATCATATGTTGGGTTACGGGGACCTTGATCTCCTTCTTTGGATCTCCCTGTTCTTCTTCTGGTTGTCCTCCCCTCTTGGGGCTTCCTTCCCCCAAGCGGCGTAGGTGGCCCGTCAGTCGGAGCCTAAATGCGCTCATAGGCGGTGTTGCTCACGGCTATCGCCTATGGCTCCAACTCTTTGCTTCACAGCTTCCTGGCTGTCATCTGCTAGATGCTACTCAATACTTACATTTCGTGTGTGGTTTTGAGCTTGTCGGAAATGGTCTTTGGTGGTGGCACAAGTTAGAAGTCTTGTGTGCACTCGCTCCGGTTGGTAGGCTAAGCGAGTGGCCGAATCTTGTTGTTTCGTTGATGTTGTTGTTGTCATTACCATTGTTTTATTGTTGTCGTCGTCGGTGTGTTAAGTGTTGTTATAATTTTTCTCTCCCCCTCTCAAGTACTCTCTGGCCTTCAGGGTCACCCTGTACTATGTGCACAGCACCCTCCACCCACCGAGATTTCCTGGAATCTGTGGTAAATGGAAAAGGTGGGGACTTTTAGGTCCCCCGCCCACCCCATTAACTCAAAAAAAAAAAAAAAAAAACTGGAATCTAAACTGTCCACGGTGTAAAACACAAACGGTTTTAAAAGTCAAGAGGCCAAAATTCCAGTTATATAAATGGAGGAAATCAGATTTTGTAAATAATAAAAATCCAGTTTTATATAAAGGCAGGAAATCAGAGTTTGTAAATAGTTGAGACGAAACAGCCCATAATAACATTCTCAACAGCTCATTTCGCTACAAAAATCAACAGAAATCGCAAAATAATAATAATAGTCGGTTGTTGTTTAGAAATTCCGTAATATCAAAGAGACAAGCAGCCATTTCTAATCAAATTTTTTTAGCAAAAGTTTCATTTCGGCCTTTCTACGGCCCTGGTTCATAAAGCCCAAATTTGGTCGACAACAGGAGAACATAGAACTTACCCTGGGCGTTCGGATTACCCGATTAATTTGGGTCGGGTAGTTCGGGTTTTGAGAAATTCGGGTAATGCAAATTGTTACCCGATTCTGAGCCTCGAAAAATCACTACCCGCCCGTTTTGAGTACCCGCGGTTTCGGTAATGGGTTCGGGTATTCCCAATATACCCGAAATTCACGCGCAGATGGCGGACGTTCTTCAATCTTCAAATCGCCGGTGCAGGTGTCCCTCTCCGGTCGCAGCGGCTGCAGGCCAGGCCAGACGGGGGCAGCGGCGTGAAGTCGAGCTCGCTTGGTGGGCGTGGACGTGGAGGGACGAAGAGAGGCAGAGCGGCTAGCGGCGTAGAGATGGAGGTGGGGGATCGGCAAATGGACGGATGGAGTAGCGGCAATGGACGGAGTGGGACCGCGCTTGGCTCCCGTCGCGCTCGCGCCGCCAGACCCCGATGCACGCACCCCTTCGTACCTGGAGTAGGCCATCGAGCGTCAGTCCATCGCTACATCGCCTATCGAGTCCAGGTCCTGCGCCCCTACTTGCCCTCAGTCCTGAACCTATATAAACCTCGTGTCACTTGTGTTTCTCATCTAATCACTGGTCACATGCATCCTCATTTAGGTGCAACGTTGGAGGTGGCCTAAGTAATCTATCTACTCCCTCCGTTCCAAAAAAAATGTTATTCTAATTTGTCCTAAGTCAAACTTTTTTAAGTTTGACCCACGTTTATAGAGAAGCATAAACATTTGTGACAAGTAGGTATATTATGAAAGTACATTTCATTGTGAATATAAAGGTACTTATTTGGTATTCTAAATATCTATAGTTTTCTTTATAAACATGATCAGTTTGACTTGGGACAAACATAGAATGACATTTTTAGGGAATTTGGTGATTCTACCATCGCTTTAAACCCCAATGGTGATTTTACCCTCGTTTTTTAATTTTACGTTTTTACCCTTGTTTTTTTTTTTTTGAACGAACGCTCCGTTTACCCTTGTTTTTAACACCGTTGGTGTTGCTGCTATTAAATGGCCAAAAAAAAAAAAAAAAAAAAAAAAGGGGCGGGCCAAAGGACCAAAATACCCCCTTCTCGGTTCCCTATCCCTTCGCTGTTCTCCCATCGCAGTTTGTCCAATCACGCGCGAGGGGCGACCCGATCGTGGTCGCAAGGCGCCGCCGTCCTCCTCCCCTCCAGAGCTCGCCCCCCCCTTCTTCCCCACCACCACCATTATTTCGCCCCACCCTCCCCACCGCTCTAGGGTTTAGTGCCGGCTAGGGTTTTTGGCGGCGCCCCCGGCGGCGACCTCGGCGGCGCCATCGGTGGCTAGTGGAGGAGCTCCCGATGGCGAAAATCTCATCTCCCTTCCTATCTCCCTATCTTCCTCATCCCGGGACAGCCATGGAGGACCTCGTCCGTGTAGCACCGCATCTCTGTTGGGCGATCTCATCTCCACTGGCTGGCCGCCATGGGAGAAGCGGATCCCGCCACCGTCGCCGCTCACTACCAGTCCAGCTTGCCAACGCGATTGCGGTTGCTCTAGCATCGCAATGAGGAAGAATAGAGAGAAGAACAGGAAGAGAGGATGACACATGGGTCCCGCATGTCATAGATTGTAAAAACGAATTTATGTGCCATGTGTTTAGGGTAAAAACACAAAACTCAAAAAAAAGGGTAAAAATGGATGGGCAAAGTTGTCCTTTTAACACTCGTTACGTGTACATAACAGAATAGGGGTAGACTCTTCCTTCGTTTTGAAAAAGTGAGGGTACAAATGCAAAGTTAAAAAAAATAAGGGTAAAATCATCATTGCGTCCCAAATCGAGGGTAGAAATGTCAATGCCCTTTTTTAAGGGACCGAGGGAGTATTCATTAATATTAATTCCATGAGAATCCCCGCAACACAGATTCCAAGTAAATAGGAGTATTAATTAAAAGATAGGCAGGTACACATAACTTTTCCTTTTAGGAGTCTACTTAAATGACCATGCATCTTTTGAGGATTACAATTGTTTGTCACACTAGCAGTCTAGTATGTCGTTGGACATAGCGATACACGTTCTCCCGGCTAGTGTTAGCAGCCCATTCAGCCTTCACCTCCAGCACATATAAACCTTGAATGAAAGTTCGGCAATCATCCAAGTGCCCCAGGGTGCCCTGGAAGCACGCGATCTGACGGCGGCCACCGACACGGACACGGACGAGCAGCTCCTCATGAACCGGGACAGCAACCAGATGGCGGGACAAGGCGACGGATCCACCCGGTCCAAGCTGCGTGGAGGTGCCTTTTACGCTAGTGTCATGCAGGGTGATCTCGTTGTCGTTTCGGCTGGTCCAAGCGACGACCTCGCCGATGAAATCCGAAGCCCCGTGCAGGACCGTGAGCGAGAGCGTAGCTATGACGGCAAACGGTACGTGCGTGTACTCCAAACGCACTGTGCTGTGCCAGCTCGCCAGAGACTTGGCCACGAGCTTGCGGTCGCTGATGCAAGCGTTGTGCTCGATGACTCCTTTGCTCAACGTCTCGTCAGAGTCGCCGTCCAGCATCTTGAGATTGATCTCGAAGAACATGCTGTCTGTCACTGCAAGCCCTCGACATGGATCCGTCAGGGTTAGCATGTCCTCGGGCGAGGTGATGACTTGAGGGTTGTCAGTGCCACGCCTGAAGAGATAGACGCACTTGTAGTCGACCTGGTCCCTGACGAGCACGGTGCCGGACACCCTGATCGGGTAGCCCACGCCGGACTCTCCGGTATCGATCGTCAGTGAGATCACGTTCACCGACCCCTCCAGGCGGTTGTACGCCGACGGGGAGATCTCCAGGAGCGGCGGCCCGCGGCGAGCCCTCGATCGACTCCTTGTCGAAGTCGAAGTAGGCCAGATTGTATCTGCAGAAGCGGGTCTGGACGTCGACGCAGCCGACAGGATCGTATTCGGTCATCTGGTGCACGCGCACCATGTGAACCACGCGTTCCTCCCATGACACGCGTACCATAGCTCTGATCCTTCCGTGTATCGCTCGTCAAGGCCAGGAGGAATCACAAGCCACGCAGCACTTTCGCGTCAGACGGCGCTGCTCCGACCCGGCCGGCGTTATTATAGATATATACTAGAAAAACTGCGCGGCCTTGCCGCGCATGGCCATCCCTAGATTTTTTTTTTTTTCGTTATAGTAGGTACATGAGTATCAACAATGATAACTAAATTGTTTTTTATATGACATATTAATAATATTGTTCATATTAATTGAAAATTATCATTTACCTATAGTTGTATATGTCTACCGTGGATTTATCATTTTGTGGTCTCTATATTATAGAAAGATGAGTTGTCTTGTTTTATTTATTATTTGAGTTTTTTTTAGCATTGAGATATATATATATTATGTTTTCTTTGGCTATGTTTGTTGTGGCTAAAGAAAGGTTGTAATTATTTGTTAAGGTGGGAAAAGTAGAGTTAGATTAAAACTTAATTTATTTGTGCAAAGAAGTTTTAAAGTCGATGGGTCTCACGGTTGGCATGTTGATTTTGTTAGGTTCCTACAGCTTTAGAATTTACGTTGAAAATGATGATAGTATACCAACAGTTTGCATTTATCTGTGATTGTGAGTTAATTTAGTAATGAAGAAAAAATAGTTGTTGATATATCTAAAATTTCCTGCTAGCTGAGTACAGATGCTGAAGTTCACTCGAAAAGAAACAAATTGGTATATCAAGATTACTCCCCGTCCCAAAATAAAATGTAATTCTTTGACTTTTCGAGAAATTATGTTTTAACCGCTTGTTGTCATGAACGGAATGGGCCAGCCGGGACGGGCTAAGTGGGCTGAGCCGATTCGCGACCGACCCCCCGGGGAGGGGGCCGCCCTTGTGAGGCGGGGGGCCGGCAGCCCTGCCGCGCGCCTCCCTTCCCTTCCTAAGCCTCAGACTGCAGCCTCCCTTAGTCTTCAAGTTAGGATTATCTTAGGCTTTTGGTGTGTAAAAGGGAATATTCAATCTATAAGGAAGGCCCTTATCGGGGAAATAAATAAATATTGCTTGTAAAAGGTATTCCAATCATATAAAGAAACCTTATAGGGAGTGCTTAGGCTTCAAGTCCCACTAGCGGGCTATATAAGCAAAGGCATATAATCTCTTTGGGGGTAAGCAAGCAATAAAAATAGTTCAGTATCTTATCTCTCTCTCTCTCCATCCACTGCCGCCCGCCGACCCCGCGCCGCCGCCTTCTCACAGCGCCGCCCGTCGGCCGCCACTCCCACCACGGCTGCCCTGGCTAGCACCGGCCACGCACGCCACGCCACTTAGCCGCTTTGCGCCAGCCATCGGAGACGGCCGCCTCGCCACCTTCTCCGCCTCGCCGAGCCATTGGAGGCGATGTCACAACCAGCCCCATCGAACGATGCAGCTGGCGATGTGGTATCCGGAGACGGGGCGATTCCCACCACCGATGGCTTCAGAGATGCAAGAGTTCAGCTGCGCGGCTCAAGGCACTCCTCGGCGACAAGCTGCGTCAAGATCGGTCGGCACCGGCGAGATCGAGCAGCGTCTCGCTCCGCATGGAGTACATCTACACCGCCCGACAACTTCGCCTACCTGCCCAGCTCGGCGACCACGGCGACCCATGTCTGGAGGACAGCCCGGCGGCTGCCGCCCGCCCGGCAGCGCAGGGGGCCACCCCGGGAGCACATCACGCGCCGCCGCCCGGCTGCGACACCGTCGGCGGCGCTGACCCCTGCCATCCTCCGAGTCCGGAGGGAGGATGAGCGGCGTTATGCGTGGCGCGCGGCCGTCATCGACATACGTCACCGGCACACGCAGCCCGGCTGCCCTCTCCCTCTCCCCGACACACTGCGGCCGCACGAGGACTCACCGATAGAGAGCGGCGTCACCGGCGCCCCTTTCAGGCGCCACGCGGCGCTCGGCTCCCCTGTGCCACCCAGCGGCACCTCGCCCCCGAGTCCGACGGACCTAACCCCCGCGTGATGACGCTGCGGAGGTCGAGTGACGGCGGCGGCGAACAACCCCGACCTCTGGATACGCCAAGATGGAGCTGCTAGTTTGAGCTCAAGGAGGACGCTCGACCCGACTTCCTCGTGTTGTATCTTCGCCTTCCATCGGCGAGTCCTGCTGCGGATCCGGTTCCACGAGCTGTCCGGGAGAAGGTCCCTAGTCGAGTGGGGCGCGTTCACCCACTACCTACGATGCGACCGGACCCCCATCATCACCGAGCACTACGGAGTACACGCCTCCTTCCCGGGGAGGGCAAGCTGGGACGACTACATCTCTGCCGACGAGCTATCACGATTCGCATGGGATCTTGAGAGCGGCGCCAGCGTGTCGGCCTCTTCGTCGGAGGCCTACGCGACACGCCGCCGCGGCGCTTCGAGTGGTTCGAGCCCCGTTCAATGGAGGAGGCCATCGACCTGCGCCCGCCGCTTCGACGGCAGCGAGCGGCGCCCGGCGGCCTCTGAACCCCGGCGCTCACCGTGCGGTCACTTCCTAGCGCCACGCATCAGCGCCAGCATCGACATCGCGGCCTGCCGCGGCCGGGTGCGAGCCGCGGCGTCTTCTCGCCGCCATGGGCGCCATCGGCGAGTGTTGACACCTTTTTAAGCTATGTTTTTATGTGACAATT